>CM038003.1:5420996-5800996 GCA_021234005.1 Nephelium lappaceum
AATAAATAAGCTGTCACCAGTTTTCTTTGAACTATACTTCTGTTAATACAGCCTTCTCAACATAACCATAAAGCCATCAAACAACCAATGAGCTTTAAACAGACGTACTTTGATTTCTTGTCGTTGACCCAAAATTCCCTGAGCTCAATTCGCAAACTCAAGTTCAAACCACAGGCCTTTCACACCCAACAACCTTAGGATAATATGAACCTCATGACACGATGTCTAATAGGTTGTACTTGTAACAAACAATTAATGAAACTACTAACAAAGGTCTTCAAAAACAATTTTTTAACAATAATAACAAAAAACACAGCCCTAAACAACCAAAAATCACCCATATTAAGAATCAAAATCAAAAAATAAACAATTTTAAAAAGCAGTTTTACTTTTACACATCACTTATACCTTGATTATTACTATTCAGCTATCACAAGCAAAAAAAGATTCTCTAAATCCAAACAACATACAACAATAGGAATTAAAATAACACAAAACACAGACACAAACCACAATGCAGTTTAAAAGGAAACAAACCATGCTCACAATCAACAAAAGTTCACAACTTTCTAGTACATAAAACATAATCCACTCAAGTAAGATTATGAATATAGATTCCATTAGAGTCATATACTCCTCTTTGCATCCAGCATTCACAAAAACACAGATGCAAACCACAATGCAGTTTAAAAGGAAACAAACCATGCTTATAATCAACAAAAGTTCACAACATTCTAGTACATAACAACGTAATCCACTCAAGTCAGATGACGAATATAGATTCCATTAGTGTCATTTATTCCTCTTCGCATCCATCATTCACAAAAACACACATGCAAACCACAATGCAGTTTAAAAGGAAGCAAACCATGCTTATAATCAACAGAAGTTCACAACTTTCTAGTATATACCAACGTAATCCGCTCAAGTCAGATGATGAATATAGATTCCATTAGCATCATATACTCCTCTTTGCATCCATCATTCACAAAAACACAGACGCAAACCACAATGCAGTTTAAAAGGAAACAAACCATGCTTATAATCAACAAAAGTTCACAACTTTCTAGTATAAAACAACGTAATCCACTCGAGTCAGATTATGAATATAGATTTCATTAGTGTCATCATATACTCATCATTCACAATCAGATATATATATAGCTACCGAATGAAACATACTCACATTTCTTGAGTTCCAAAGAACTGAACAAAATACTTCTTAGGATCCGGTGCTCGCTCCCAGTCTTCGGGTCGACTAATCTGCGATTCAAAAGCCAAAAGAATCCGAATCTGAGAATGAAAATCAACCAAATTGTAAAAGAGTAAAAATAAACCCTAAGAGAGAGTCCTATCAAAAAAAACCCTAAGAGAGAGAGAGAGAGAGAGAGAGAGAGAGAGAAAGCGAGAGAGAGACCTTGGCAGGCCAAGCGGGGAAGCCTTTGACTTTGGCGAGAACGAGATCACCCAAACTCAACTCACTCTTCGCTTTCGCTCTGCTCCCTCCTCTTTTACGACCCCCGCCCATGTCAAGCGATCCTACTCACTCAATCAATTTCCCAATCGAAAACCCTAGATTCTTCTTCCGCCGCCGCCGACGGACCTGCTACGACATCCTACGACCGACTTATCGTTTCGTTCGTTGCTGTACACAAAGCCAGACTACAGAGAGGCTTGGAGATTGAGGCGGTTGATAGAGGGAAAAGAGAGACAGATACAGAGAGAAAGAGGTGGGGTTTTTTGTTGGACAAGTAAAAATTACTCTCCAGGAGGGTTTTTTCGTAATTTGAGTTTTGTTTGGTACGCGTGAGTCGGCGTGAGCGAGCGAGTCCCGGTTAAGGTTTTAAATATCGGTGTCCGTGTCAGTGCCCGGACTTTCAAATTTACGGATGATATCATATCGATTAGATATTTGATCAGAAATTTAAAAAATAATGGATATTTATTTTTAAAGTTTAAATTTTTTATTTAAATTTAAACTAAGTTAAAACAATTAATAATACATTAAATGAATTATTTTTCATAATAATTTAATATATTTTAAAGTGATTATAATATAAATAGAGTGGATTGCACTGTAGTGATTATGATGTAATTGTAATATAATTATAATATATATTTGACACTGTAAAAGTATGTTTTTAATAATCAAATCTTTAGTGAAATAACGTTTTCATTTTACAATATTTTGTATATATAAAGAATTTTTTACTTCTTTAATAATTTATACATGCTTGTAAAAGTTAATGGAAAAATAAGAGGGTGTTTGGAATTGTTTTTAAAAATAGTGTTTTTAAAAACTATTTTTAAAAATAAAAAAATATATTTTAAAAATGATGTTTTTGAAAATATAATGTGTTTGATAGGATTTCTTAAAAGTTATTTTAAAAAGCAAAAAAAATATAAATGTATTTGATATTGTTTTAAAAATGAGTAAAATAGTTGTTTGGATCAAAAGTAATAATTTATTTTGGAAATGATGAAAAACATAAAAAATAATAATTAATAAAAGCTGTTTTTCAATTTTAATTATAATTTCCAAAAATTTATTTTTCATTTTCAAAAATGCATTTTTAAAACATGTCAGCAAATATCTTTCTCTCTTTTTTTTCTTTTGAAAATGAAAAGTCATTTTAAAAAATTCATCCAAACGTCACATAATCTTTCGAGGGTTCAAAGATATAAAGTACATTTCCATCTTAATTTGCACAATAATTTTCCCATAAAAATGTGTTTGTATTAGTTTAAATCTAGTTATTAATGTGCTACATGTATATTGCTTTGTCCCCTCCAATTGATTATAAATTGAGAATTTTAGATTTACTCAAGTTTTTAATATGTTATCATCACCAAAAGACGTCAAAATTCCTGATTTAACCGAAACTAGTGGGGCCTCAAATCTTTAGGACTTGTTTGGAGCATTGAAATCAAGTTTCAAAAAATGTTTGTGTGAAAAAAGTTTTATCTAGTTTATAATATGATCGAGTTCAAGTCATACTACCCCAACTTAGTTATTTACTTTATTATCTTTTTATTTCTAGTATTGTTTTTGTAATAATAATAATAATAATATAGTTTATTTTAAATCTTGTGTATTATTTTATTCATTTAATGTTGTTCTTATGGATTTTATATTTTTGTTTTAATAGTATTGGCACAATTGTATTACACTAAACGTAATTTATGTAAGTTATTTTTATATCCGTACTTCATGTTTGAATTAAATTTTATTAGTTTTTTATGTTGTTTAATTAAATGCTAGTTTATGTGTAAATTCAAATAGATGCTAAACCTTAAGTATATGTTTAAATTTAATAATATTTTTAATTTAAATGTACAATTACAAGAGTGAAGTTAAATTTCTATTTATGCATACATTGTAATATATTTTTAAAATTATTCAGGTCAAAATGGAATAAATATGTGGCAAAACATTGAAAATCAATCGGGTCATATTAGGGTATGAAGCACCCCGCCTAAACTAGATTTTTGGTTTGGAGAGATGATCCAGCCCCAATCCAATATGTTACCATCTTTAACCGCCATAACTATATTAACTTTTTACTAATAATTATAAAACTACCTTTTAAAATAATAATATTTCTAACCCTATTAATAATGTTATCATACTATGATAAGTAATTTCTAAAATTTAAATTTTAATAAGACAACAAATTTTAGGTCAAAATATCAATCTAAATTTTTCATTTTACAAATATCGAAATATTTTGCGGACATATTAAAATACGTATGGGTACACCAGATGATATTTTACATTTTTTTGCATCTATATCGATCCCTCAAAATTTGGATAACAACTAGATAATATTGGGTATCGTTGATATTTAAAACCTTGATCTTGCTTATAGGCAGAAGAGCCCTTCTTCTTCTTTATGTTGGTGTTTTTTTATTCTTATATTTTTTTAATTTTGTTTCAATTTTATTTTCTCACTTGTTTTTGTTCTTTTTGGTTTTTTTAATTCTATCGATAAATTTATTTGTTGTTTTCTTTAAATTTTTAATCATTATTTTTTCAAATGTTTTTGGAAAAATGTAAATAAAGTTTTCGACTCTTCTTTTTATTCCACTTTCTTTCCCTATTTTTCAAAGTGTTCCTTTTATTCCACTTTCTTTCCCTATATTTCAAACTGTTTTCTTTTTAACCAATGCTTTCTTTTCCTCACCATAACTCTTATATTATAATATAATGCCTTAATTTACACCATCTATTAACCAAAAAAGTCCTAATAAGATTTACTAATATTGGACAGTCAACAAGATCAACATAAGTTTATGAAATAAATACCAAAATGTTGAGTATTATGTCTATTATGGCTTAGTAATATGAGCATTTTGTAGCATCAAAATTAGTTTTGGATAAAATAGTCATTATTACCCTCCTCAAACTAAAACCCAATAAATTCAAAGTTAAGAAATAAAAATCCTACAAGTTTGAAAGAGAAAGTTACAAAGAGAAATGAGATTATGATGACAAAGATCCTAACAACAATAATATCATTGATGGAAACCAAACCCAAAACGGAAATAAAAGGTTGAAAATGAGGGTTGAAATGTCTAAATTTGGTAATATTTGCAGTCAACCTTTGTTTCTCTTTATTAAAAAAATCCAACAACATATTACAGTCTCAAAACTAACATTGTTTCCTCCTTGAAATTTGAGACCTTTCAAAAGCATCTAATGTCAATTATGAAAATAGTTCACGATGTAATGAATATATTTCATAGTTCAAATTAAGAAATACTTCACTGGTCAAGAAAATAGTTTATGGTAGGAAAAAAAATAAAAAAAAGCTTGTGCTTAAAGAAATAGTCAATATTATTTCACCACTTAATATATGTTTTCAACTTTAAAAATGATCAACTTTTGGTATGAAATTAAAGACATAACTTTTCAAAAACAAAAGGTTAAAAGGATGGTAATCTTTATAACTCTTGAAGTTGAATCTTTCTATAGAATCTAACAGGATGAATGCAAGTCCAAATACTGAATCCTCAATAGTGAGATTGTTTTTGAAATCAAGTAGTGAATCTAAACATTTCATATTTGAGTTGTTAAAATTGACAATTACTTGGGATTTATAAAGTGAGCAACAAGAGGAAACAACATTGAAAAAGAGAAAAAGCAACTAACCCTAACTCATAAGCTTTTACTCACTACAAAAAATCAGTAATAGGATAACAGTGTAGATAGCAAAGTGTGCATGCTTCATGTTGTCGTAATCATCTAACACACATGCAAAAAATATGTGTTGTAGAAGTTATGTACGACAATTGCAATTTATGTTGCAAATAATAGGACACATAAACAACTTTTTTATAAACCAATGTAACTAAATAAGCCATATGCCACTTTCAAAAAAAATAAAAACAAATAAAATGAGCTGCATGGCATCTATAATAACATGTACAAACAACTTTTTGATCAACAGTGTTGCTAAATAAACTATTTTAAGTATTTTCAAATTTTTTTTTAAAAAAAATTATAAAAGCCAAACAAACAACTCCCTAACTCTTACTCTCACTTTACACTCAGGCAGCCAACCCTCACCCTCATTGCCAACTGACCCAACACCGTTGTTTCCTTCACTATCGTGGCCTCTTTCCCATATCTGTTCTTCATTGTCTTGTTGGAGTCAAAATCTCTCCTAGTTTCACTATCATTACCCTCTCATTCTCCTTCCACTACAGCTAACCCTAATCCAGGTAATAGTTTTCCCTGATAGGCATTATTGTCACTGTTGGCCTTCAAGTGCAATCGACGTCACTTGCTCTACGACTTTTTATGGACTCGCATTGCACAGTCCAAGCTGTCTTCATCAGTTATTACATCATCGCTGGTCTCATTATCAATCGCCACTTGTCCTCGTCATTACTCCTTACTATCGTAGTCGTGTTCGATACCGATTTTCATTCTAAATATTTACTCTAATAAATATTCACTCTAACTGATGTAGTTGCTATTTTAGTCTCCGACCTCCTGCACTTTTTCATCTCCAAGCTGATATTGTTATGTTTCTCTCTCTCTATTCTTTCTTTGGAAAAATTATGGATTATGTTTGTTTGCTTTGTTAAATGGATTGTGTTTATGTCTGCAAAAATTATGCTCCCATTGAACCGTTTCTTGTTCTAACTAAAAAGTTGATTCCAAATATTGCCTAAGTTAATATTACTCTAGTGGTTTGGGTCGGATTAACCAATTTTCTTAGTGAAATCTCGGTGGGGGGCCACAAGTAGGGGTGACAATATGGGTTACGACACGATGGATCGACACAAATTCGCAAAAAATAAATGGGTGTGGGTTTGAGTTAAACGAATTCGTGTCGTAAATTGTATCAACCCGCTTAATTCGTTTATTAAACGAATCGAATTGGGTCTACTTAAACGAATCGCAGGTTGACACGATTAAATTAGGGGTCAAATTATAATATTACATATTACAGGGTTTAGTGTGCAATTATGCATATAATATATATATAAATATATACATTTAACCAAACCTTACCCACTTCAACTTCATTTTCATTTTTTGGCAGCCACCACACCTCTCCTCCCTTCACCGCCGTTTCTCCCCTCTTTCACTGTCGCTGACCGCATTTTCTCTCTCATAGTCATCGCTCCTCCCTTTCTCCCTAACGGTCGCCGCTCCTTCCCTTCTCCCTAATGGTCGCCGTTCCTCTCCTTCTCCCTCACGGTCGTCACTCGTCCTCTTCACCCTTACTGTTGTCGCCACGGTCTCTTCTCTCTCACGGTCGTCATCGCTTCTCTCCATTTCCCTCACGGTCGCTATTGCTTCTTCCCATCTCCCTCACGGTCTCCGTCACTCCTCCTCATCTCTCTCACGATCGTCGTCACTTCTCCCCATCTCCCTCACGGCTGCGCCGCTTCTCCCTTTCTCCCTTATGGTTGCCGTCTTTTCTCCACGACCCCACCATTATGTCCACCATCTCCATCACTAGATCTACCACCTCTTTAATTTTATTTGTATTTTCTGTCCTTTGATTTTGGTTTTCATTTTATTTTTTTAATTTTGTTAGGTGTGCTTGATTGATCTGGAATTGTTACTTGGTGATAGTAATCTATATAAAAGTTTATTGAGCTTAGTTAGAAGAATTTGAAACTTTGAGGTTTGGCTATGGTTGTGTTGGAATCGTCCATGTTCATATCTGTTTAAATGAATTTAAATGAATTAACGAGTTAAACGGGTTAAACGAATTAACGGGTTGACGGGTTAATAGATTTGAATTCTTTATGATCAAAGTGATAAATGAATTAATCGTGTAATGTCATGTTATTCGTTTCTAAACGAATTCGTGTGGAATTCGAAAGTATTGACCCGTTTATTAAACGAATTCGTGTCGAATTGGTCGAATTCATAAACGAATAGAATCGAATTCAGTTCAACCCGACACGCCAACCCGTTTTGCCACCCCTAGCCACAAGGTCTTCTTGTCCTTCTTTCATAACAAGCTTAAGTAGATAGTAAGATGCATAATAGGTATTTTGTTGAACAAGTTATTGCTAATCCAATCTTGTGGTCCTTTTTATTCTCTGTTCTACAGAATTCCTTAATGAAGAAGAGTCTAATGCTTCTGTTCCTCTACAAGTTTATGAGGACATGGTTGAAGATTATGTCTCACCAAGGTACCTTTACTATAACAAGTAAATCTTATTTTTCCTTTACTAGGAAAATCAAGTCAATCTTTATTTTTGCAAATTGGTTGCTTTGAGTTTTAATTGAGACTTTGGAACGCAATTACAAAATTAACTTAACCTTGGTGGATAGATGGAATGGTTGAAACATCTGAAATATAGTCTTGACATTTGTTTGACGATCATATTCTTATCCAATTTTTATTTGTTTTCTTCAGAATTGGAAATTTGGTTGTACCAAATAAAGTTGCAAAACTAATTAGTGATGTACCCTTTTCCTCTGGACCAGTTAAATTGGAAAATCTGCAAACAACTTTTAGTAGCATTGAAGTTGATGGTATTGTTGCTCATCCAAAGAGTTATTATAAGGAATTTGTTTAGATTTTATTGTTATTGGCTCTATCAAGTGATTTGGTAAACATATTTCAAGTATTGTTGTAGATCCAGATGGAGGTGCTAATCTCTTATCTGCATTATATTTTTTACTGTGAAGGCATCAATGAGTAAATAGTACTGGGCGTCAATACATGAATTCTTTTTTGACTTAATATCAATCATTGATGCACTGCATAATTGATTTGGTGAAGTGACATCATCAATTGCTCTTGTTGCTGATTTAGGACATTTTAATTGTCTAATATGGTGTACTTAAAATGAATCAACCACTTAATTGTAGAAAGCTGACTTTTTGGATCTATAAATTAGAGTACTTCAATGTTTAGTCACATGACTATGATGCTTTTCATTTGTGCTAGGGTTTGGATTAGGTGATATCTTCAAGCCAGAGTTGATAATGTCATTGATTGAGACTCTACCACTAGAACAAAGATTAGTTCCATATTTACTTGAAGTATGCACTATTTTTGTGTTATAGTCTTTTCTTTTGTTTCCTTGAATGTTTTTACACAATTGCAAGATGATTTTATTATAATGTTGCAGGATCATAGGAGTCTAGAGGATATATTAGAATTACTCCAAAGTCCACCTTTCTATCAATTACTATATTGGCATCCAAACAATAATGTAGAAGATCAAGTGGTTGCAAAAGGAAGAATTTTACCAATGGATTCTAAGGCCCAAGTGCACCACATGCTTCTTGGAAGGAGTTATTGGAAAGTTTGTGCTGATGTAGTAGTAGAAGATATAAAAGTATGCAAGCCAACATCTAAGTATGAAACTGTTAATGAAGCTACGAGAATAACTATTGCATGGCTAAAGGATTGCATCAAATTGTTGTAGAAACAAGGTAAATTTATAGTATTTTGAAAGAAATGGTAGTGTTTTAAGATTTTAAAAAGATGTGGATCTTTTTTGAGTTTACAAGATCATGTTGTGGTTTCTAGCAATGTATATGCTTGTAGGGGAAAAAGAAAAAACTTACTTTTTTGATGACTTAACAAATTTATGAAGGTGAGGTGGGTGAATGTAGAAATTGTTGAGATTTTAGGTTCATGAATAGTATAGTGACCACATATTTTATGATTATGTGATATATGTACATATGTGTACTTATAATTATGCACATATAAGTACATGTATCACATACTATGATGGGATTTTGTGTAGTCTTTGTTATGTATGTAATTTTATGGAATTACATGTAATGTTGGTGGTAGATTATGAATCTAATGAATACTTTAATTTCTTTAGGAATTGAAATTAATATTGTAAGCAATATGATCTATTTACTATATATATGTGTGTGTATGTGCACGCGCAGGGGTGTGCGACAACTTATTCTTTCATTCCAAAATATATTTATATGTAATAGCCCATTCGTTCAATTTTTTTTTTTTTTTTGGAAAAAAGGTACAATTCCACAACACATTTAGTATGTTGCATTATACATCTACAACAATATATAATTGAAGTTGTTATAGATATATGACTACATGGCGTTGTGTGTTATTGTAAACAAGCATGAAAACTTCAAGCTTACGTTGCAACTTACAGTTTATATTGCTATAATGTTTATAGCAACATACAACGTGATATTGTTGTTACTATAAAGCAACATGAGTTTAACGTTACTAAAAAGGTATTTGTTTTGACAATATGCTCATCCATAACGGAAGAATGAGTGTTGCAAAAGGCTTAAGCAACACATTTGTATGTTGTCCTGTACATGATCTTTTGTAGTGAATATTTTCAATTAACGACAAAATTGATAATTTTTGTACATTGTTGTTAAAAAATCGACTTATTAAGCTAATAAAAATACAACAGATGGTGCACCAAAAATGCTATTTACCCCAAATTTCTCATTCTAACATTGCAATTAAAAATAAATAAATAAAAGTTGAATTTTATGTCTTAAGTTTTTACTACATTTGTTTTTAACCTTTAAATTCATGTATAGAACTCTATTTATTTCATGTTATATTTAACTAAAATTTGAGTAGCTTTGTGTTTTGGTAACAAAGATAATGAATAAACACATTCTAAATGGAAACTCATTGTTTAGTTGTGTTTTGGAGACTTCTTCTGTATCTTCAAGACTTGATTGTGCCTCCAAGACTTATTTTATGTCATCAAGACTTGTCATATTATGTGAAGACTCATTTTGTATTTATGAGGATTTAATTAACAGTAAGACTGATTTTCTGCATTTGACACTTAGTTTATTCCTTCATGACTTATTTTGACTTCGATACTTATTTTGTGCATATGAGACTTAATAATTATAAGACTCAATATGGCTTTGAGACATACATTATGCATTTTTAATTTATTTTATTATTTGATATATATTTAATGTCTTCAAAACTTATTGAACTAATAGTAAGTATTGATAAGAAATAAGGTTGTGTTTACCTAAAGAATTCAACTTATTAATTGTTGTGAACCTTTAAAGATTGTTAAAATAATTACTTGGGTTTTAATCAAGATAGATAAACCAGGGAATAAATAACGGAAGCAAATCAAGCAAACAATCACAAAATAAACATAAGAATTTTACATGGTTTGGCCAGTTGTGCCTATATCCACGATAGCAGAGAGAATACTAGAGATTTCACTATGAATATGGAGATTACAAGTTGTAACAAGTTGGTTTTTCTCTCAACCCTATGTCCAATTATACCTAAAGCTAAACAGATCAGTACATCATATTACAACTCTAGGTTTTTCCTTTTTATTTTGGTGTAGCCTATAAACAAAAAGTGATTTCCTCCTTAATAAAAGAAAATCATAAGAGTGATTTCCAAAAATTCATGTTGGACAAGGAAATAAAACCTCCAAAAAAAAAAAAAAAAAAATCTTTTATTTCCTTTTGTGAGAATAAAACCACTTTTCAATAGTCTCCAACTTGGATTGATTCTTAAACACATCAATTAAATCAACTGAAAATAATGTCACATCACATCTCTCTGTTGCACTAACTCTTAGGATAAATCAACCTCTATAAACTAGGACCAAGTACAAGCAATACTTGAACTTGTCTTCAGACAACAGCTTAGTTAACATATGCTGGATTCTCTGTTGTGACCATTTTCTCCATTGCAACTTTTCCATCACCAATGATCTCTTAAATGAAATTATACTTAACTTCAATGCGCTTGGTTCTCTCATGATATATTGGATTCTTAGTAAAAAATATTGCATTTTGGCTATTGCAAAACATTGTAGGTAACTAAAAACTCAACATAAGACTATCAACAAGACCTTACAACCATATATACTCCTTCACCCCTTCAATTAATGCCATGTACTCTACTTCGATAGCAAACAAAGCAATTGTATGCTGAATAGTTTCCAACTTATAGTACATCCAAAGAGAGTAAAAACATAACAAGTTAATGACTTTCTTTTATCAAGATCACCAGTATAGTCTGTATCTACGTAGCCAACAGCTCCACTAGTAGACTTTCTACTATCATAAACCAAACAATAATTCGATGAACTCCTCCAGCATCTTATTATCCATTTCATAGCTTCCCAATGTAATTTCCAAGGTTTACTCATAAACCTACTAACAACATTTATAACATATAAAATATCAGATTAAGTACATACCACGACAAACATAAGATTACCAACTACTTTTAAGTATAAAATGTGCTTCATATACTTGACCTCTTCCTCAGTTGTCAATTACTACTTGCTGAACAACTTGAAATGCACTGCCAAGGATGTATTCACCGGTTTGAATTCTCCATACCAAACCACTGCAAAACCTTCTTGATGTATTTTTATTGTGACAAGTACAAATTCCTTACACGTCTGTTCATGTGAATCTTAATTCCCAAAATCTTCTTAGCCATACCCAAATCCTTTATCTTAAATTCACCATTCAACTGAGCATTTAACATGTTGATTTCGAACATTTCCTTTGCTGCAATCAACATACAAAAACATATACACATAAGAATTATCAGGGAGCTTTTAAGAGTAAACACAACTATCATATTAATTTTTAATATAACCATTACCAATCATGACAACATCAAACCTCTTGTACCATTACCTGGGTGACTGTTTCAACCCATAAAGGGATTTTTTGAGTAAATACACATATTCATCCTTACCAAGCACTCAGAATCCCTCTAGTTAAGTCATATAAATTTGCTCATCCAACTTACCATGCAAGAAAGCAGTTTTGACATCTAGTCATTTGAACTCATAATCAAAATTGCATACCATGGCAAGAATAACTCTAATGGAATTGTGCTTCACCGTAAGCGAAAATATCTCATGATATTTCATGCCTTCTCGCCTCGTATAGCCTTTTGCCACCAATCTAGCTTTGAACCTAGGTGGCTCAACATTAGGAATTCCTCATTTTTTTTATTGAAGACCCATTTGCAATCAACAATCTTCTTCCCCTTTGGCAACCTAACCAACTTCCATGTTTTATTCTTCTCAACAGACTTTATCTCTTCTTTCATCGCTCTAAACCACTCCATAAACTCTTTACATTTAAATGTGTCATCATAAGTCAAACGTTCGTCATCCAGAGTCAAAGCACAAGCTATAAAAGTCAGAAAGTACCTGTAATTGCCATGTGTGGCATTTGAGGAAGCATCCCATAAATCTGAGTGAACGTATTCGAAAACTTTTTTGGTGGAATGAATGCCAACACTGAACTTCACTTTATGATGTTTCTCATAAACAGTTCTTGCAAAAATCCAAATTTCGATCTTCACCCCATCCAACACTCCATATTTACTCTAGATCAACAATTTTTTTTCACCAATATATCCTACGCTCATGTGACAAAACCTTGTATCATCATTATCTAACTTATCTGATGAATTAAAGAAACAACTATTGCTTCATATACTGAGCTTCCAAGCAATTAATAGATCCTCTCATATCGTTTCGCTTTCATTACTATAAGAGCACTCATGCACTCTTTCAAGATCTTATTCTCTTCATACAATTTGTACCTTTCTTCATCAAGTGTACCTAAGGAAATCGGGTTTCTTTTGAGATTAGGAACATGAATCGCCTTCAAAGATCTCACAAAACCATCATACATCTTGATATTAACAAGGCCTCAACCAATCACACCAATCCTTTTGTCGTCCACTAACCTGACTTTTTCTTCCTTTGTGTGATAAGAGGTAAACAAAGTCTAGTTAGATTTCATATGGTAGGCAGCTCTAGTATCAAGAATCCACTCATCCTTAGAGTTATCCAAATTAATTATGAAGCCAAATGACAACAAGTATCGTCATCAGACCCTTTTGCAATGTCGCATTTGCATCAACATCCTTATTCTCCACCTTTGCCTTTCCTTTACTTTATGGATAATTTCTACGAATATGCCTATTGTCATGACAATGAAAACACCACTTGCTTCTATTTCTATACTTGGATTTATACTTGCCTCCTGTATTCGAACCCTCTTTTTACTGATTCCTTTATCAATAGCCACAATCACATTTGAACTCTACCCTTGCAACGACCTAAACACCTTTTTCTGTAATTCTTTTAATTGCAAGACATCTTTGACATGACTAATAGAAATTGTATCTCTACCATACAACAATGTGTCTCAAAATATATCATATGGATAAAGAAAAAAGTTTAACAAGATAAGGACTTGACCTACTTCTTTTATCTTCTACCCTACTCTATTCAAATTTAGGACAATTTTATTAAAATCATCCAGATGGTATTTCATGGACATACCTTCTTTCATTTTGAGATTATCCAAGCACAACTTCAAATACAGATGATTACTTAGCATCTTTTGTTGAAACTTCTTCTCCAAGGCATTCCATAAACCCAAAGACAATTTCTCTACAATGACTTCTCTCAAAACCTCGTTTGCTAAATTTAACAAAATTGTGTTTTATGTATTCTTTAAAATTGAATCTCTATCTTTCGAATTTATAGGCAAATTTTTAGGATTCAATGTCTTTTCACATTCTTGTTGTGCAAGAAGTGCCCACATCTTTACCTTTCAGAGATTAAAGTCATTGGACCCATTAAACTTTTTAATTGAGAACTTTGTAGAAGACATCTTCAAAATTCCTGTTGAGTATTACAAACAATCAACCAGATTCTGATTCACTTGTTGTGAACCTTTAAAGATTGTTAAAATAATTGCTTGAGTTTTAATCAAGATAGATAAACCAAAGTAAATCATGGAAGCAAATCAACATAACAAGAATTTTATGTGGTTTAGCCAATTGTACCTACATCTACGACAGTAGAGAGAATACTAGAGATTTCACTATGAAATATGGAGATTACAAGTTGTAACAATTTAATTTTTCTCTCAACCTTATGCCCAATTACACCCAAAGCTCACCAGAACACTACATCAAATAACAACTTTAAGTTTTTCCTTTTTATTTTAGTGTACCCTACAAACAAGGAATGATTTCCTCCTTAATCAAGGATAATCACAAGAATGATTTCCTTCGTAATCAAGGAAAATCACAAGATTGATTTTCTCCCTAAATCATGTTGGACAAAGAAACAAAACTTTCAAAACAAGAAAAATCTTTTATATCCTTGTTTGAGAATAAAGCTACTTTTCAACATCACTTAGTTGAGAATTATAAAATGTTAGCATTTATAAGTATTTATAAAAATACATTGATGTAGAAAATTAAGACAACATGCTTAAGGAGTTTCAACTTCATTCTAGGTTTTAGTAGCTTCGCATTTCTCTAAAATAACTTGGCTTTTCATTAAAAAAAAAAAGCCATGGCCAGAGGTTGTTGGCATAGCTAACGAAAACATACTAACATTTAATTCAAATATTTAAAAGCATTGGAGTAAATATATGGTTTGTAAACTAGCAATTGTTACTTAACACATGCATAGAGAGACCTATGACCTTAGGGCAATCCGTATAGTATGAAGATATTGTAACTTGCTCGGGTGAGATAAGCTAGCAGTAGTGAAGAATAGTAGGTTCGACACAACAATGTCTAGTATGACTAACACTAGCTGAACCAAACATTGGTGATGGCTCGTTAAGGCAACAATCGGATCTTTAATAAATGCCTCTACAATATGCTTGAAGAAGTTAACAAGATCAAGTCAGGTTACGAGACAATTGGAAAAAGTTTGGTGGATGTTGAATACCTAGAAAAAACTTATGCTTAAGTTGTTACCCTTCCCTTATAACGCATGATGGCACAATAATAATTAATCACATTAATCAACGCATTGATTATTGTAATATGTGCAATAAATGCATCGTTAAACGTCACGTTAAATGCGATAATCAATGATAGCATTAAATGAGGCATTTAATGTTCCATTAATGCAAGTATAGGTAACAAAGTAATAATTATTAACAATATCTAATCACCAGCCCATCAATCAAACCTATCACATTAAATATGATAGTCAAGAAGAGCATTAAAGCTCCATTAATACAAGTATGGGCAATAAAATTATCATTATTGACAACATCGAATTACTAGCCTATCATTCAATATTTGTCCGAGAAAACAGGTATTAGGCTTATTTTGTTGTAGGAGACCTATATAGTAGGATAAAAGAAATACTCAAGTATTCCACTATACGTTCGCTTATGAATAGAGAATTCTTATTTATTTTTCAGGTCTAATCTTTCTTCTTACAAACTCACATATATTTTCTTTGTTATTTGCTATCTTTAGTTCCAACTTGAGCATTAATGAGTTTTCACCGGCAACACTGTTAGCACTCACTAACAATTCCTTTGATCATAGGACCATTAATCAATCAAAGTTCCACAAAGTGTTATGTTCGCTTAACATAAGTTTTCTCGGTTAACTCCACACTTAAAGTAGTCATCTCTTAATGTAGGATCATTTTCAACACTTCATCTTATCATTAATTTGATATTGACCTAGTTAACCTTTGACTTTATTATTGGTCGAATTCCTAATGTCAATAATTGGATCTAGAAAAAGGTCTAATGCACTCTAAGCAAATTCTCCAAAAATACTTGGAGATAATGAGTGAAAGAATTTAAGGAATCCATTATGGGTTAATACTCTTGAGAGATGACTATTAACCTAACCCTTAATTAGAATGAAGAAAATTCGAGTGAAACCCTAAGAGCAGATCAAGCCAACAATGGTAAGAGGAAGGAATAAGAAGGCGGGCATCATTGCGAAAGCTCTAAATCATCCACGATTGCCAGTGCCATGACAATGCAACCAGAAAATGTTACGAAAAAAGAAAAGCAAGTAGAAACCCTCAGCTAGTTTTCTTTGGATCCCTAAGGAGTAACCATATGGGAAGAGGAATCAGAGGTAAAAACAACTGAGCAAGTTAGATTAAGCGATGAGGAATAAGAAAAAACAGTAAAAATCAAGGCAAAATTAGCACCCAACTTGAAAAAAAAAAAAAAAAAAAAAAAAGCTAAGCAAATTCTTGAAGGAAAATGCAACTGTATTTGCTAAGGATCATAAAGAAATGTCTGGCATAAACCCTGTGAATCATTACCAATGATATGTTTATGCATAAAAAAGCCTAACTGATGGTACCAAAGAGAAGACGTTTTAATGCAAAAAAAAAAAAAAAAAAAAAAGGGAAGTCAAAATGTTGTTAACAACCGGCTCAATCCGTGAGACTTAGTACCTTAAATGAATCGTTAATGTGGCATTAGTGAAAAAGAAAAATGGTAAGTAGAAGATGTGTGTGGACTTCACAGACTTTAACAAAGCATGTCCTAAGGATAATTTTCCTCTTCCTCCTATTGACTAACCGGTAAATGCCACAACCAGACATGAACTATTAAGTTTTATGAACACATATTTAGGATATAATCAGATCCAAATGCATGAGTTGAGCAGGAGAAAACTACCTTTATCATCGATCAAGGCTCGTATTGTTATAAAGTAACGCCTTTTGGTCTTAAAAAAATAATAGCAACATACCAAAGACTAGTCAATGTTTCTCTCTCATAAAATACTATATCTCTTATTCTTTATTTGTTTATTCTTTAAGAGCTTTGTGAGAGTTTTTTATTTTGTTTTTCCTTTTTTGTTCTTAAATCTAAATCAGTAGTTGTGAGCATAAATTCCATCCAGGTTCATTTAATGTTTTAGTCAAACATTCTATACGTCTTGCATACATCTTTGTTGTCTGTGCATCAACCTTAATTGGTGATCAACTTGCGGCCTTGCTTTTTGCTACAAGAAAATGTGTAGAGGATTTGTCAAGTTTGCGTGTAAGATAAAAAGGCGAATTTGAGGAGTTATACAAGATTTAAAAGATAGATGGAATTATCATTTTAGGTTCTTTAAGAGCGGAATTGATGATTGTCATTATATAGAGAGGGATTAGGGTTCTCGGTAAAGGGTGTTATGAACAAAATTTGTAATTCATCTATTAATAGTGGGGTTTCATTTGAAAGTGACTAAATAGGGTTCTAGTCTTGTGGTTTTTACTTTATTGAGTTTTCTACGTGGAAAATTGTGTGTCTATCTTCTTCTTCTTGTTTTTCTCCTTTATTTTTGATTTTTTTTTTTTTTTCATTTCCACTGTGTGTGGACTTTGGAAATCTATAAAGGATTGCTATAACCTATTCATCTCCTCTAGGTTATAGATTAGAATTGATTTGAAACTTTGACTTTGTTTTCTCTAAATTGTGTCTGCCAAAATGGCAAATCAGTGGACCTCATATTATCATCATCGACAATGGAAATTCCATTTATAATAACGACTTAAGTCAAGGTCTTTATTGTAATGGAAACTTATATAAAAGAATGCATCTTCAAAATACAGACAATTTGAAACTTTATTGATGATGGAAATGCTAGCATTGGGATCTCTTATATCTACATTATTGATGGAGACTCAAATCTTTATATCAAAATCTATGAAGATGAAGATAAAAATGAAGACTTGAGTAATGTATTCAATCTAAAGTTTTAATGATTTTTATAAAATTTAAAAGTTTTGATATATTTAATATAGACTTTTAAATGCTCTATAAAAGTTATGTGGTATTCAATTTAGATTTTTAATAATTTTTAAAAAGTATATAAAAGTTATAAAGTATTCAATCAAGATTTATTAAGAATTTATAAAATTATGTGGTATCTAAAATGTCAATTACTTTTATAAAATTTTAAATTTTAATGACTTTAGTAGACTTTTATAGATTTTTATGTTAAACTTATAATAATCAAGCTCCTTAAATTCTCTCCTACTCCCCTTAAAAACTTTTGTTGTTGATTATAAAATGCAAATATCACAATCTCTTTTACATTTGAATCTCTCCATATTCACTGATAGTCATAAATAAAAATATTTCACTTATTTGAAAAATACAAATGCACACACAATATATATATATATATATATATATACATATCACTCCTATTTTATTGTGAATTATAATGGTCAAAATTATTTTCCTATGTTTAAATTGTTAGCTTTTTAGTCTTTGGATCTTATTAGGTGGCTTTTTTTCCAAAGGACATCAATATATTATTTTGTAGAAGATTTCAAATTTGAATCAAAATTGAGGAGTTAGATCTAGACAAAATAAATTTAAGAAATGGAAACATCTTATAATTTATATTTATATATATACAATACAAAAAAAAAAAAAAAAAAAAAAAAAAAACCTCAATGGATATTGATTTAAGTCATCTCATTATTCTTATGATAAATAGTATAACTATTATTAACGATTATATTGTAAGCTAACAATATTTTAGCATTTTTTGTGTACAAATAATGAAAATAGAATTCACATATATGTAAATGAAAAATCTAATTGCTTTAAAATCGATTAAATTAATCAATGAAATCTTTGTTTTTCATACTAAAAACAAGAGGAAAAACCTCTGTTTCAAACTAAAAAAAATTAATATTTGGAGATTTTTTAACTAGTGGTTTATTAAAAAAAATAAATTTTTAAATTTAATTGTTTAATTATATCTTTACATGTGAGATTTTTTCATCTTTTATTTCTATTACATACTTGTTGGGGAATTTATTGAACTTTTACTTCTAATTAGTTAATTTAATTAATATAGTAATTAATTTTGATATCTGTAAAATATCATAAAATTGACTAGCTTGAAGACATAAAATGAATAATGGAACACTTAAAACACTTAGTGTTTTGGTTATCAATTTATGTAATTGAGATGACTTTACTTTTATTTTATGTGTCATCTTTTTTCATCATTATTGACATGATATGTATAGTTTTATTAACTTATAAAGTATATATTATATTATAAATAAGTAAAAGTTTAGTCTATGAAAGTCTATAAAAGTCTATGGAAGTCTATGAAAATATTTCATAGTTTCTTTTAAAAGTCTATCAAAGTTAATGAAAACATTTTAAAAAAAAAAAATACATAGAAGTTTATAAGAATCTTTCATGAATCTGTAAAGTCATTAGAAGTCTATGAAATTCTACAGAAGTTATTCACTGAAAAAAGTCTATGAAAGTTTTTCCATATCATAATTGAATATACCTTCTTTGGTGGAGATCCAATCTCATATTGGATCTCTTTTTTATTTAAAAAAATTGTTTTTTCACTTTTCATCTCAACAGCCTATCACGATAATAAATAAATATTTTATTTTATTTTTTCATTTGATTCATTAATTTTAATCGTTAACCATTATCAAACGAGAACGAGTACAATTACGAGGGAAAAAAAAAATCATAGTTGTACAATTATACTAAATCTGGGGTAAGTTTTTGCAATTAGGCCTAATAGTAATAAATTGAAAATGAGAACAAACGAAGAGCGAAGAAGTTAAAGGAACCCTATCTCAGACTGTATGTGATTGAGAGAGAGGAAGAGTGAGAAGAATGAGGAGTGTGATATCAAGGATGTTAGGAATTTCAAAATCGAAGGCATGGTGTCGTTCGTACAGTCTGATACCGATGGTGATCGAGCACTCGTCGAGAGGGGAGAGAGCGTACGACATCTTCTCAAGGCTCCTGAAAGAGAGAATTGTTTGCATAAACGGACCCATCAGCGACGACACTGCTCACGTCGTCGTCGCTCAGCTCCTCTTCTTAGAGTCCGAGAACCCTTCCAAGCCCATTCACATGTATCTCAACTCCCCCGGCGGCCACGTCACTGCAGGTCCTTTTTTTTTAGTAAACATTTTCAATTGAATTGAAGAAGTGCAAATATACAGTGTACTAGAGTTTCATGGTTTTGTATTTGGATTTGTGTGAATTGGGCATATTGGTATTGCCATACTTTGAAATATGTGATATGTGGTTTGATGGTAGAGAGTGTGAGTACAATTTGCATATGATATGTGGTCTGGTGGTGGAGAGCGCTGATGCAGTTTTTGCATGATATTTGAATTTGTATGAATTGGGTATATTGGTAATGCCATGCTTTGAAATCTGTGATATGTGGTTTGATGGTAGAGAGGGTTAATGTAGTTTGTATATGATATGTAGTCTGGTGCTAGAGAGCACTGATGTAGTTTGCTTATGGTATTTGGATTTGTATGAATTGGGTATATTGGTAATGCCATATTTTGAAATCCCTGAGATGTGGTTTGATGGTAGAGGGCATTGATGTAGTTTGCATATGATATATGGTCTTGTGGTAGAAAGGCGTTAATTCAGTTTACATTTGTCATGCAGGTCTTGCAATTTATGATACAATGCAATACATTCGATCTCCTATTAATACCATTTGTTTGGGGCAAGCTGCATCCATGGCTTCCTTGCTTTTGGCAGCGGGTGCCAAGGGTGAGAGGCGGTCACTACCCAATGCGACTGTTATGATTCATCAGCCGTCTGGAGGGTACAGTGGGCAGGCAAAGGATATGACAATCCACACGAAGCAGATTGTTCGGGTCTGGGATTCGCTGAATGCTTTGTATTCGAAGCACACTGGACAGTCTGTAGAGGTGATTCAGAAGAATATGGATCGGGATTATTTTATGACCCCAGATGAGGCCAAGGAATTTGGGATTATTGATGAGGTTATTGATGAAAGACCAATTTCTTTGGTTACTGATGCTGTTGCCAAAGATGCTAAAGAAGGCAAGGATAAAAGTCCAAAGTAGGATTTGATGGTAAGATCTTCTTGAGCTGTTTTCAATTTAATGTTTAATTTTTGTAGAACTTTTATCTAATAGTTGATGGTGCTTGCATCTGGAGTTATATGGATTTTTATTGGTTTTGGGAATTTGTAGGCTTCCCTTTATTTTGGCTAATCTTCATTCTTTCTAATCTCATGTTTCATTTTATGATCAAATAAACTTTTATTGTCAAAATTGAGAGCAATTTTACAAGATTGGATGTGCATCAGATTGTTTTCATGTTGAGATCCTCCATTCACCTGTTGTCTTGTAGAACTTTGGAGTAATTATGATTCTGGAGATGAAAAGGTTATCCAGTTTTGGTTTATAAAACTTGATTTTCTTTCCAAATTTCCGTAGCACAGTTTTGTGCAGCATCGTGGTTTGCTGTTGAACTTTTAGGACTTTTCTGTTTAAAATTCGTTTCAGTGGGAAAATATCTATGACTAGAGGAATTGTTAACAGTTACACATTGTTGATCTTGGCTATTAGTCCTTGTCATTCAGATTATGCTCTTTTGCATACAGATGCAGCATTTGGAAAAAGATTCTGTGGCTAATTTATATGTAAATCTAAAGTTTTGGCATTTAAGGGTTTATATTTTGTTCGTTCCCTTATGATAATTGATGTGTGTGGGATTTACATAGTTTTGAGATTAAGTCACATTTGCTCAATGAGTATGGGCTGAATGTGTTTCTAATTTAGTTTAGGAGCTACTGGTACTTTTGATGGGTTTGAAAGATCGGTAATTTCTGCAATCCAGCATATTAGGGGTATTTGGTAGATTGGAAAGGTGTGATTTGAATATATATATTTATTTGAATTAAGTTAATGTTTATTAATAGTTAATTATTGCTATGTACTTTTACAATATCTGGAGTTAACTAATGAGAATTTGATTATGTTCTAGCTTTTTTGAATAGTGTCTTTCTTCTGGTTGTTCTCTTGTTTCCTTAATTTTGTAAACTCAAGTTACTGTCCAAACTCACTGAGTTACTGTGTATGTCAGTATTCATTGTACTACTCACATCTACTTCGTGCTTAATAATTCTTGATTGTCATCAACACCATTCATGTGAACCAAAACCTAGAATATTTTTTCAAACGGATAATTCATAATTTCTTATTTTCAAAAGTGTCTTGTTTCACATGTTTATAAATATATGTTATAGAGAATTAGCGAAAACTTATAAATGTTTATAGGGTTTATGTCTTGAATTATTGAGGATTTTTGTGTGTTTTGTGAACTACTTGAAGCACTTGAAGATATGGGATGACTTTGGTAATAATTTTATTAGGTGCCAAGGTAAGGTTATAAAAATTTAGAACTCCATTAGTTTTGTGCAGTCTCCTACATCTTGGTCCAAGGCTGGGTTGAAGCATCTCAAGGCTGATAACAGTATAGTCTTGTGAACTTTTAGATAAATTTTTATGCAACCCATTTAGATTTGAATTAAAGGCATATTTTCAACATTCTTGCATCAATGGTGCTTCATATATGTGTGAAGGATTAGGTTTCAAGAGAAGAAGACCAAACTTTAGGTAACAGAGAATGTGTAAAACCAGACTGTATGAGATTTATATGGGATGGGCTTGTAGAAGAGGTTCTCTAGGTGCCTGTTACTTTAGTTACTTTCCTCTAGAGAAGGTGGGAGACTGGGAGGTTCATTTGGGGTTAGAACACATTTTGGTAATTGAAAAATTGTCCAGTCTATAGTTGTTCTGCTTGAGCAGTCACAACCCCTGTGTCAAGGACTCAAGTAAATATGGAAGAAATGATTTTTGGTCGTTGGACGTCTTTTCATATAGACAGATATCAGTGGTGGGAGGCCTTTCTTTTCTTTTCTTTTCCTTTTGTTTTTGGGCTGGTGGGTGGATTCCTGATTCAGTTTTCTTTATGTTAGGTTTCCTTTACTTTGCAATATATGTAATATTTTATTACAATAAATAAACTTGAATCTCTTCCCACTTTGGTGTGAATGGCATTGGACCCAAAACCTCTTGTGCAATAATAGGAAACATGATCAACAAAGCTGATGATAATATTTGTAGTAAACTGATGATATGTCTTGTCTATGGATGAGGAAGAGTTGATTTTTACATGCTTGGAAACATTACAACGTCTGTGATTTAGCATTTGTGTGGATTCAAATGTTAATTTTTAGTTTGCTTCTCCCGTGAACACTTGGATGTTTTTTCTTTTCTTGTAGAGAAGTTTCTTTCCCTTTCCTCCTATTCATATTTTATTTTACTTTTCCTTAAGAAACGCTACTTCTATCTTATTTCTTTCTCACTATAATTTGTTTTGGAATTCACTTCTCTTCTATACCTTAGAAAGAGAAAATATCTCAAAGTAGGTTTTTGTTAAGGGCTGTTATTGTTTTTGTCATCTTTCAATGTCTTTTTTTTGGTTTTTGTTTTTGTCCAAAAATATCATTGTAATTAAAGTGCCCCAATGCTACTTTTAAAAGTAAAAATCAAAACCATTTTCTCTCCCACAATGTATTTTTGGTCACCATCTCTGTCTCCAGTCTCCATCTCCTACTTGTCTTTGCTAGATCTGCAACTCATTGGACTCATCAGTCAAGGCACCCTTATCTTCTTTCGATCACCATCTCTAACTTGACTTCGCTAGATGTCGAACTCACCTAAGCTCTTTCACTAGAGCACTCTCTTTTTCCTCTTATTTTGGTAGGGTCGTGAGTTGAGCTCCGTTCACAAATCGATGAAGGTCGTAAGATGCCTATCACTTGAAGCTCCTTGGTGAGGAGTGATTTGCTCTTTTAGGGAGCAAGTCTACTAGCATTGGAGTGGAGTTTAGGTATTTAATTTTCTTTTTTAATTAAATGTAGAAATTATACGTAGGTAATATTTGGGTTTGTTGAGGAGAAATTTTGTTCCATGGGGTAAAAATTCTGAAATTAGTAGGAATGTGTAAATTTAAGGGGAAACTTCATTTAGTTCCTAAGGTTTTAGAAAATATCAGATTTTTATAGCTTTCTTGAAAACAATTCTTTTTATCCCTAACTTTTTCAAAATTCTTAAAAAAGATCCAAAACCGTTAGTCAACTGACGATCAATATTAATAGAATGCGTAAAAAAATATTTTTACCTTGATAGTTGTTGGTTTCACATAAATTATCATATTATTATAATAAAACAATGAATTTACAAGTTAAATTATCTAAAGTGTTTCTAAATTTAGGTTGTTAAAAATAGCCTAAAGTCACCATTGACCGTTAGTTGACTAACGGTTTGGATTTTTTTGAAGAGTTTTGAAAAAAGTTAGGGATGAAAAAAACTGTTTTCAAAAGAGTTTTAAAAACTTGATATTTTCTGAAACCTTGAGGATTAAAATGAAGTTTTTGCTATTTTATAAGTGCACTAATTTTTGCCCCATTTTTGCTCTTCGGCCTTTTAGGAATATAGTTTCCTTGAATCATTGAAGAGGTTAAAAGAAAGTTAGAAACTTGGATTATAGGTTGGCAATAGTGCCTCGGGTACTTTAGGTGTAGTTTATAATTAATTAATATTGTTCTTCTTAAGAAGAGTTTGGTTCGTTAAGGTATGCTTTCTATTCATATTATGTTATGTGGCATTAGATTATATGTGATTGGGTATTTATATAATGTGAGTGGGAATAACATTGTACCTTGGATACACTAAAGCATTATTGTTTCTTCTCAAGTTTTTGTTTTGGGGGAAATTTAGGTAATTGTCAAATTGCACAAATATCCTATTAAATTATATATGCATTAAACTTTTTATTTTATTATGGGATATATCATTTTCCATTCTGTTTCATAAAATATTTTGACTTTTACACCTAACAGTTTAAAAATTGGTCAAAATCCATCCCAAAACGTGCAATATTAGTAAAAATTATCCTTTTGTTTTTTATTTTTTTAAACCAATAGGAAAAAACTATCCTATTATTAGGAATATATCCAAAAAAGTTGAAAAGACAGTCTTGCTCTTGATTATCAATTGGAATTCCTATTTGACTCTTGAATATAGCTAAAACAATAATAAAATTATAAAATTATAAATTTTGAAAATGTAAGTCTTAACAAAAAATTTTACATCCCCATTTTGCAATCCCACCCATGTGGACCTCTATCATTACCAAACAGGAAACACCTGTAGCGTCCAAACCCATTTTCATCTTCACTAAGCACCTAAAACAAAATTCCCAATCATAAGCAATTCCTAAATCGAAATCAAAACACTAGCCATCATATTCACAACTCCAACACCGATCGCCTCTCCAACGACCAACCGAATCAAAATTGATTTACGTTGAATCAAACCATAATCTACTACCATTCCTCGTCTACCAATCACCCTAGTGGCAAAGAAGGTGGTCGTACTCTTTACCTTTCAAAAACCTAAAAGACCTTAGTGGACCATTCTTCACAACTTAAACTCACCAAACATCATAAACACAAGCCCAAACATAAATCCAAACGTAAAACCAAACACAAATTCTAAATTGCAAACATCGACCTAACACCAGATCAATGAAAGAGGGACGTGAAAAGGGCATCCCAAATACAAAGAAAGAGCGATTTTACGAGTTGGCTTGTTAGGATAAAAATAAATATAATCATATTTATAATTTTCTTTATTAGTTTTTAAGAATCAAATCTAACCATTGGATTAAATGGATGCTTAGATTTAAATGTTTTAATCTTTCATTATATCAATGCACACTGATAGGTGGTTATTTATATAGCCACCATGCTGAAATTTAGGTAAGTCTCCTTGCTAGACCTTTATTAGTGGTTTCCCTAAGGGGGCAAAGCCGATCAAGGCAATGTACTCCGCATTTGGGAAGAGATAGACACGATCTCTCTTTAGATGCGAAGGAGAATCTCCTCCATGTTTGGGAGGAGAAATATGTACTCTCTTCCTTTGCATAAAGAAGATCATCAATCTCCTCCCACGCTTAAAAGGAGATTGACTACCACCAGTGGTGAAAGAACCTCCATTACAGATGGAGGTTTACTTTTTGTGTAGTTTTTTTAATAATTATTTTAATTTTTATATTTATGATTCCTAATAAGGGTGTTTGTGTCATTCTATTAATGGCACTAATAGTAGGGTGTGTTCATATAATTAAAGGTGAACTAGCATCATTTATGTAATTGTATAATATGTCAATCTATCTTTGTTTAATTCACGCAAAAGAATTTTGTTTTAAAATTAATTTTTATATTAAATGAACATAATATTCTAAAAAAGTATTGATATAATAAATTCCAAAGCAATGGATCTTTTCCTCTATATCATAATCAACTGTTGTTAATTATTATTTAACTATCATGAAGATGTTAATGTAAGTTTGTCAATACTCTAGAGTTTAGTGAAAGTATAGTTGACATGAGGGTTGTTAGTGCAATTGGTCCCTTTTTTTTATTTTTATATGGAAGAACTCCATTTTGGTTTCTATGTTTTTAAAAAACTTATCATTTTTAAATGTGAATCCGTTTATGACGTTCATAGTCCTTAAAGTTTTAAAAACTCATTAAATTAGTCTCTACTGTCAGTTGATGGGTGGTTAAACGTTACACACATGGTGGTAGTTTCGTCTTTTAACACTAATTGGTGATATAAGGACATATGTCAGTTGAGAAAAAAAAAAACTTTAAAAATTAAATAAAAGAAATTAGAAGTTTTTTAAAAGGGCAAACACATCATTTTAATGTTTGTATGTGAAGTTAAGGATAAAACAGTTTTTTATAATTTTCTACTGATGTTGATCGTTTGTTGATTGATGGTAGGGATTAAATTGATAAGATTTTGAAACATAAATGATTATGAACACTATAAACGGATTCATATTTAAAAATCAGAAGTTTTCAAAAATATAGAGACCAAAATGAAGTTCTTTCTATCATTTTTCAAAAAAGGGATATTTCTAAAAAAACCTCCAAACTTTTGCCTATGAAAAAAAAAAAAAGACTTCCCAAAGTTTCGTAATTAGCAATTTTGCACCCCACCATTACTGTTTTTGTTAAAAAGTTGACTTTGAGCATTAAATGATTTCTTTGTCTTTGGTTTAAACTTAATTAAAATAAAATTAAAAAATCAAAATCAAATTAAAAAATCAAATTTAAAATCAAAATTAATAAACGATCTTCACCGTCTATCTTTGAAATGGAGACTAGGAGATCAAAATAAATTTAATATTTTATTAAATTATTAAACAAAAATTTTAAAAAATAACTAAAGAATAAAAAGTGAAAAAAAAAATTCACTAGATGAATATCTCCATCGTCCATTAATCAAAATCAATTTACTAATTTATTAAATTATTAAACATTTAAAAAAAATGAAAAAATATTTATAAACATTAACCAGATTGGTCGCCAATCTAGTTTCTAGATCCAACGGGTCGATTAGGTTGGAACTAGATCGTTGATCAATCTGGTTTCAAATTCAGATCGTTCAATAATTTAGAATCTAGTCAATAAAACCAATCAATGAAAAAAAAAAAAAAAAAAAAGATGAAACCAAACCACAACCATGTCTTCTTCTCTAACCAAACCACAACCCCTCAATCCACTCAACCATGTCTTCTTCTTCACTCAATCAAACCAAACAACATGAAGGGAAAAAAAAAAAAAACCACATCAATCAACGAAACCACTTAACCAAACCAAACCACATTGAGAAAACCACATCAACCAAATTTGGGTTCCAAGTTACGAAGACCCAAAATTGGTCATTGACACTACTCGATCATGTTGGCGTTGAAAATGGAAATATAATGGAGGAGAGCAATGGTGATGGAGGAAGAAGACTCCGTGGAGGAAGAGTAGGTAGAAAGCGGCGGTTGATGGCGACAGATGTGGGTGACTTGCGGATGGATCTAGACGGTGGTCATGGTGGTGGTGTTCACTTGGTAGAGAGAGAGAGAGAGAGAGAGAGAAAACAAAGTTTGGACGATAAAGATAGAAAGAGGCCTTTTTTTTTTTTTTTTAAATTCTTTCATATAAAATTAATTTTTAACTTGATCTCTAACGTCTAGATGGACGATAGAGATTAATAATTCATTTTAATTAATTTTTTAAAAAATAAAGAAAATTTTTATTTTTATTTATTTTATTTATTTTTTGGTTTTTCATTTTTATTTTCACTAATTGATATTTATTTATCAGCTTCATTTACCAATTTACTTTTTGATCACTAACGGTAATCGCCTTCCTCTAACAGGATTGGTAATAATGGGGTGCTGTTTGCCAATTTAATTAAACTAGGGGATGCAAAATTGCCTTCGGGGGAAGGTGTTTTTTTAGAAATATCCCTAAAAAAATCTCTGTGGGCACGTTGTAAAAAGCTGACAAAAACGGTGAACGCCATCTATCAGCCACGTGTACGTCACGTGACATTACCAACTCCCCAGTTAAACAAGAGAAATATTTGAAATTTCGTTGTCAAATTTAGACATCTTTCCATTGTTAGTTTACAGAAAATGCCATTTGCGGTTCACTATAGGAAAAACTAGGGGTGGGCAACAACGTGTTCGGATCGGTTTCGACTGGAACCAACCCGAACATGATAAGTGTGCGGATCGCCGCTTTTGGATCCGAACATGATCCACTAAAGGGGAGGAACCGAACATGATTGAACACCTAAAATGTGGATCGGATCGGATCGGTTTCCATGTTTTAAACTCAATTTTGGGCCTTTGTTTGGGCCAAAAATTTAAAAAAATTTTAAGCTTTGTTTGAGTCTATTATTATTGGACTTTTAAGTTTAATTGTTTTGGACTATTTTGGGCTGAATTGTCTTGTGCATGGAATCAAAACAAATAGGTGGATGAAGGAAAAAATTAACAAATTTCTATTGAAATTTGAAAGCAAATTTTGCCCAACGGTAATTTAATTTGACCCTGCTTTCAATATAAAGAAAAAAAAAATCAACCTAGCTTCAATTATCAAGAGTCCATCACTAAACAAATTAAACACTAAACAAGTTCAACAATCCAAAAAGAATAATCTCCATCAGTCCACATCACAAATTAAACAAAATAGTCCACATGAAAATACAACAAGACAATAAACATAAAAATACAACAAAACAAGATGTAAAATTACGTGAAAGTGAAAGTATTTATTGTTAGGGTTGGTTTAAGTGAAAGTATTTATATGACTATGTAAAATTATGTATATATCCCTGTTCACGGATCGGATCGGTTCTGAAAACCCAGACTTGATCCGATCCGTGAAACATGGTGTTTTAAAAAATGAGGATTCGAACATGTGCCACTTGAACATGTGAACCGGACCGAACACCCACGGATCGGTTCGGATCGGGTGGTTCGGTTCGGTTCCATGTTTTTGTGCCCACCCCTAGGAAAAACCATATGGCCATTGCTCGACATGCACACCACACATAATCTAATTACCAACAAAAACTCAAATTATATACCACACTGTACATTTACAATCATATGAGAAGATTTCTCTCAAATGCTATGAAATTAAATACAATTTGATTCTAAAAATTAAATATTTCAATCACCTCAATTACTTTTTTACATACCTTTAATTTATTAGATTTTTAAAAACTCCTTTTTTTTTTTTCTTTTTATAAAAAAAATAAATCACAAACTAGCCTGATGATTCTCTCTCTCCAAAAAACCCTCCAAAACCACCCTTTTCTTATATTCCTTTGAATTCAAATTTAGATCACCCGAACCCGATTTAGAAGCTCCAACCGTATTTTCATTCGTTCTTCCGAGAAAATAAAACCATGCTAATGTACAAAGAATCGCACATGCTCTTCTCCATATCAACAAAAGAATCGAACATGCTCTTCCCCATATCAACAATATGACTAGTGTCACCATAACAATCGACAAACCCGCCACCACCGAATCATTCCTCCATGTAGATGGCAGGTCGACTCATTTTTCACGGGTCTGATCTGGAAAAGAAACGGACTCTGACAACTTGACGTCCCGACCCGATTTGAGAGAACCGGGTTTGCTGAATCCGATTTTTATGGGGTCCGTTATGTTCCGGCGCTCATGGCACGTGCCATCACGTGATCAAATGATTGCCGACTTTCGACATTTATGTTTTGTTGGCGTACTCTGTGTCGTGTCTGAACAAAAAATAAAAGGGGAAACTTCATTTTAGTCCCTAAGGTTTCGTGAAATATCAAAATTTTAAACATCTATTGAAAACAGCTCTTTTAATCCCTAACTTTTCTAAAACTCATCAAAATAGTCCAAATCGTCAATCAACTAATGGTCAAACCAAACAGAAAAATTGAAAAGACTTAATTACCCTCATCACTTAAAATCATTTTACCTCCAATAAAATCAAAATATTATATGTTTTTCGTCCAATAAAAAGTCGACACGTGTATATATAATTATTATTTTTTTAAAATATGATTATTTTTTTTAATTAAATAAGAATTTAAAAAAAACAAAACAAATGACAGAAAAATGATATTTTCTTTTCATTCTCTATTCCCTGAGATTGCAAAAAAAAAAAAAAAAAAAAAAAACAATGACAGGGCAAACGATTGACGATCGACGCACCAGATCTGGTGACGATCTGGTTCGAACAAGATCGATGCGCGCATCTGGTGCGACGAACCAGAACGTCACCCTTCCAGATCTGGCGCGCGCATCGATCTGGTCAACGTCGTTTGCACTAGATCGACAATTTGGTGCGAACCAGATCAACGGTCTGGTGCGAACCACGTCGACGCACCAGATTGGTGCGAACCGACGATCTGGTGTGCACCAAATCGGTGTGAACTGACGATCTGGTTCGCACCAGATCGTCGATCTGGTTCGATGCACCAGATCGTCGGTTCGCACCGATCTGGTGCGCACCAGATTGGCAATCTGGTTCGTCGATCTGGTGCGTCGAACCAGATCGACGATCTGGTGCGTTTCGCACCAGATTGACGGTTTGGTGCGCACCAGATCGTCGGTCTGGTGCGAACCGCACCAGATCGTCACCTGGTTCACCAGATCGGTGCAAACCAGATCATCGATCTGGTTGGCACGGATCTGGTGCGAACCAGATCGTCGATTAGATGGTGCCAACCAGATCGACGATCTGGTTCGAACCAGATCGACGAACCAGATTGTTTGAATTTTTGGTGTCGCGATGAATCAGATGGCTGTTGTTTTCTTTGGTTGTTTTGGTGATAAAGATGAGTTTTTGTTTGTATTGATAATGATGATTCAGGACTGAATTTGTGTTGATGATGAATGGTGATGAATTTGTGTTGATGATGAAGGTTGATGATGAATGGTGATTTTGTTAGGGAAGAAAATGAATTATTATTATTATTATTTTTTAAATTAAGTTATTTATTAAAATTTTTTTATTTATTGATTTTTTTAAATATTTTAAAATCATAACCGTCCATGTGTCACGTTCTTGATATTTCATACGAAAAGACCATATTGCCCTTTCTGTCTAAATTATTTGTCACTGTTGGCCGTTAGTTGACTAACGGTTTGGACTATGTTGAAGAGTTTTGGAAAAGTTAGAGATTAAAAGAGTTGTTTTCAATAGATGTTTAAAATTTTGATATTTCGCGAAACCTTAGGGGCTAAAATGAAGTTTCCCCAAAATAAAACATAAGTTGACGCTAAATTGCGCCGAGTGAAACTGAAATTCTGCTAGAATACGCCAACACACATATGACAACATATTTTACCTCTTGATTTGGTGCCACTTTAACAATAACTGGGATTTTGTTAGACGACGCCGTTTGTTTATCGATGTGCGATGGTTTGCGTCGCGCTGCTTTTTTGAGCTTGGAAGAGAAGCATTTGAATATTGAATTTGATGGGTTAGATTGACGGATTGTTTTCTCTGTGCTGTTGCTGTGGTCTTCTAATGGAACTGTTTTTCTGCTTGCCGATTCTTTTACCCGAAACCACGATTTCTTGTTACAGAAACAACAAACGAAGCAGCCCATGGAGAAGAAAGAGGAGAGTAAGTGGAGTCGGCATGGAGGACTTTGAATGGTTGCAAATTTTGGTTATCGGAGTTGCTATAACTACTTAATATGTATGACTATTCTGTATTGGTGAATAATGATTAAAATATTATGTAATAATTTTTAAAATATTAGGTACATGATTTGTAAAAAATTATGATTTTGTTTTATATCGAATAGGTTAGCTGTATTTTTTTTTTATTTTAACAATTTATGAATAAAATGACCTTTGAAAACTGTCGAGATTGATCGCTAATTGTACGGATTGTATGACTACTTCCATGCCAAGAGGAGATTTACACTCACATTTTATGTATTATAAAATAAAGGTGGAACTCGAATCTGGATTGGAAGACTACTCTCATGTTAAGAGGAGATTCATACTCATCCTTTATGTTTTAATAAAATAATAATAAAATTCCAATCCTTAACCTTTTAGAGTTAAGAGAGCTGTTCAACCATTCCTATTAATAGATGGTGTGAAAGTCAATTGTATGTTGAATAAGTTAAAATTAATGATTATTTATATAAAAATTTTATTCAATTATAAGAAAAGAAAACTATATATACATATAGAAAACGATTAGAAAATACTATTTTTTTTAGAGAGATTGTAAAATACTTTTGATTGAGTTGATATTTACTAATAAACTGGATGGAATGCACAATCAAGTATACTAGATTCAAGTGTGTTAAAGAAAGGAAAAACATTTGGTGGTATGGAATTATAAAATATATAGAATTTAGATAAGCATAGAATAAAAGCGGCTGGGACTTTGGAGAGAGGACTTGGAGTTGGTGGTGGCAGAGTGGCTGTTCTTACACGTTTACATGTTGTCCGCGTTTGCATTGCAGCCTTTCTAGGGTTAAGAGTTGTTTTCATCAACAGAACACATAACACGTAAATACAGTTCAGTTATATATAGTTAGTCAAATTTCGTTTCAATTTGTGGCATGCGTGTTTAATTGTTATGGGAATTCGCCACTTGTCATACCTGTATCATGCTTGCCAAGCAAATTACAAAGACCCTCTTGAAGTTTGATGAAATTACACAAAATGATGATGTTTAGTTAACTCGTACACTTATTACTTGAAAATTCAAAACTTAGTACAAACCTCCTCTGCTATTAATCAATCTCGATTAAGTCAAAATTATCAAGGGTAAAATGATCAATATACAGCTTATAAATATTTTAATTTAATATATTATTTTAATTAAAAAAAAACTTAATATTATTATAAAATAATGTAATTAACATTTAAAAAAAAAACTTTAGAAAATAAAAAAGTCACATTTGTTACTCATCATCTTCTTCTTCCCCATCATTATCAACAGCCATGGCGATCCAACCCAGATCTGTCTTCTTCTTCATCTTCTTCATTTTTTTTTTTCTTTCTTCATCATAAAAATATATATATATATTAAAGAAAAAAAAAAAACAGAAACCCAGACCTCACCAGTCCATCTTTATCATCTTTCTTTCTTCTTTTTCATCTTTTGCTTCTAGTTTCCAGCCCAGACCGACTTCTACATTTGGGTTTCCAGATTGGAACTCAGACATCGATCTTAAAGCTACCAATCCTCGGCAATCCATCACCATCGCATATGTGTTTGCATCCATTGCCAGTCCTCTCGATCTCCCTTTATTCTCTTTGCTCTCACCAAGATTGGGTTGATGATTTTGTGATTGATTGTTGCTCTTAGATGTTATTGTTGTTGTGTGTGCGATTGATTGATTGTGTGGGTTGATGATTTTATAGATGGTGTTGATGATTGTGTTGATTGTAGATGGTGCTGATGATGATGTTCTGGGGTCTGTTTGATGATGATGGCAATGGTTTGATAATTTTTTAGATGGTGTTGATGATTGTGTTTGATAATTTTATAGATGGTGTTGATGATTGTGTTGATTATAGATGGTGTTGATGATGTTGTTCTTGGGTTTGTTTGATAATGATGGCAGTGGCTTTTGTTTAAAGATAACAGTGGTTTGATGATTTTATAGATGGTGTTGATGCTTGTGTTGATTGTAGATGGTGTTGATGATGATGCCTATGGGTCTGTTTGATGATGATGATGGTGGTTTTTGTTTGTGTTGATGGTTGATGATGATGGATCCATGTCTGTGTTGTTTTTGCATTTTTAATTAAATTAAAAAAATATATTATATTAATTTTAAATTTATAAAAAATAGAATTTTGACTTTATATTTGACTTAAAGGGTATTTTAGTCTTTTTGTATCTTTGACCGTTGACCATGAGAATTTAATAGTGGTTGACCAACAGTAAAGGAGGTTTATACTGAATTTTTGGAATTTTAGAGGAGGTTAGTATGAGTTACCCAAATATCGTCATTTTTATGCAATTTCATCAAACCTCAGGGGGGTTTGTGCAATTTGCCCCATGCATAATATCATTTTGGGAAAATCCTAAAAAACAACTTGATGTTTGAAATATTATTCATTTTGCAACCTATTATTTCATATTTATCTGAAATACAACTTGACATTAACAAAAATATCTAAAATCCCTCTGAAGGCGTATGAAAGGACTTTAATACTCTTGACGATCACGAAATCTGTTAGATTGACATGGTTGATCGTTTAACTCCAGGGGCGAAAAGGGAAAAGCAATGAATAATTAATTAAAATAATGTTAATTCAAATTAAAAAAATAAAATAAATCATATTAATATAAAATTATAAAAAAATGAGATATTTTATTTAAAAATAAAAAAAATATATAATTTTTTTCTCACAACTCTCTCTCTTGCTCTCTCTCTCTCTCCTCTTCTCTCCTCTCCTCCTCTTCTCTCTCTATCTTCAACCGATATCCTTCTCCATCTTTCTCTATTTTCGACCATTGATGATAGTGGCGGACATCTCGACGGTGGCATCTGGGTCTCCACGATGGAGACCCGAATCTTGTCCACCAATGGAGACCCAGGTTTTCTCTCTTGATCTCTCATCTACCCCCTCTATCTCTCTCCCTCCCCAGTTTTTCTCCAATCGATGATGATGGTGGTGGCGTTGTGGGTTTGACGACGAACCTAGTGGTTTGGTGTTTGGTGGTTGATGATTGATGGGTGGGTTTGGTTTTTGGTGGTTTGGTGGTTGATGATTAATGATTGGGTTGATGAATTTTTTTGGGTGGGATTGATGATTGATGATGATCGTGGTTTCCAGCCACCTAGAAACCCAAAAAATGGGTTTCCAATCGACTAGAAACCCAGAACTTAGGTTTCTAGCTTGGGCTTTCAGTCGATTGGAAACCTAGAATTTTGGATTGGAAACCCAGATTCTGGGTTTCTAATGGGATTGGAAACCCAGAAAATGGGTTTCCAGTCAACTGTAAACCAATTTTCTGGGTTTTCAGTCACTGGAAACCCAGCTTTCATTGGGTTTGAGGGACTAGAAACCTAGAAGATGATGATGATGATTATTATTTTTTTAAATTTTAAAAAATGTCTTTTATTTTTATCATTTTTTTTTAATTTTAATTTGATGGGTTGAACTCCACCATCCATCTATCATAGATAGACGATGGAAATTGATTTTATTCATTTATAATTTTTTATTTTAAATTATTATATTATGATTATTATATTTTTTTAATACAAATTTAAGGGTTAAAAAGGTCTTTTTAATTTCAAAAAAAAAAACTTTTCGGTTAAAATTAACTTTTGTTGGATTTTTGATAAAAACAAAATATTTGTAGCTAAAAGGATAATATTTCAAACCTCAGATTATTTTCTGGGGTTTTCTGTATCATTTTTTTATTTACTTTTATAGTTATTTTCTACTTTTTATAATTTAAGATCATCATATTTGTTGCAATGGATATGACTAAATTTGCATTAAGATGGACTATATAGGATAGTATTCGATAAAAATTAATGTTGTATTATGTGTGGATTGCCTATTTGCCTTGCACTCAATCTAAGGATGTAAAAAAAAAGGAGGAAATTTCACTGGAGTCCCTAACATTTGATGAAATATTACTTTTTAACTCATAATGTGTTTTTAGTTTTCATCATCCTAAGGTTTGAGAAATTCATCAAATTAGTCTCTTTGACAAAAAAACTAATACCTAACTATTACAGAATATCTATAAAGACCAAAATACCCTCAATCACTTTACTTTTATTTTAATTAACAAAAAATTAAAAAAATTATTTTTTTAAAAAATTTAATTTTAAAAACTAAAAAAATTAAAAATTTTAAAATTAAAAATAATAAAGTTGAAATATCTACCGTCCATAACAATTATGAACGGTAGCAATTATGGACAATAGAGATTGTGTGAACGAATTTTAAAAAATCAAAATTTTAAATAAAAAAATTTGAAGAAAAAAGGTTCGAGATTTAAGTTGAGTCCAAACTTTTAACTATTTTTCAAGAAAGGATAAAATCATTCTTAAAGTTTCGAAAAAATGTCAAATTAGTCCCTCCATCAGTTAGCTAACGGTCAAACTTAATAGAAAACATAAAAATACTCATTTACCCTTAGACTCAATTGAAATGGATAAAAAGATCGTTGTACCCCCGTCCATAATTTAATATTACAATAATATATAATTACAAAAATACCCTTGATGAGTTTTTAAGTAATTTTTGTTAAAATTACAATTTTATCCTTGGAGTCATTTTTTTTGGTGTGCAACTCTTGTTTGTGTGACACTGTTGGATGTATAATTAATTATAATAAAATTACCATTTTGCCCTTGAGATTGTGACACCGCAGACTTTTATTAATATTTTTGTGAAAGTTGACTTTAACATTATAATTATTGAAACAACAAATGGCAAGCATGAATAATTGATGACAATCATGGATTGAAGGCAAGAATAATGTATTGGATAACAAAACATTAAGCATAATGAAATGATTAATTAAATTAAACATTGGTTTATACTTCTTCCGACACCTTTCAAGAGGATTAGGCTTTCCACGAGTAAAATCAATCCTGACATTGCTAACAGCAACATCCTCTTCCCTCAATAGCACTCCACCATTTTTCTGCAAAATGAAAAAAGACACAACAAATATTAGAAACTCAAACTCTACCCTTTCACAGAGCACACATGCACACATATATTTAGCACATACAGCGTATTTACCAGGGAACAAACAATATCATGTGCAGTAACATCTTTGAAATGTTCTAATTTGTCTTTGGAACAACATATTCGTTACAAAACTGCCATCGAAAAGAAATTATATATGTTCAGATTCAAAACAAATTATTGGATAACAATGGCTATTAGTGAATACACATTATAAAGCACAAGAAGAGATCTATAAGCTAAAATCCATTCACATATTGTCATATTCTATTACTTTGGAACAAAACAAGAATAATCAACAAAGCCTCCATACCTGCTACAGATTCCTCCTACAAATGCGCAAAATCAAATCCCTTGCTTCCTTGAGTTCTTGGTTTAGGGCTATCTCTATAGTTTTGATTATCGTGTCACCTAACTAACAATCCCTGAAAACATGAAGTTGCGTCTCCATCACCTGCGGACAGCGTGAACAAGCTGCATCAGCAGACATTCTCTGTTTGACCCTCAGCTCGTTAGTAAGAATCTTCTCACTTGTCACTAACCAAGCCAAAGTTCTCATTCTTTGGGGAAGGTCCAGTTTCCAAATCTTCTGCCACAACCCTGATTGTTGCTCATCACTATCACCGTTTGTCATCTGGTAAGCACTCCGAATACTAAATCTCCTAGAGTCTTGAAAACTCCTAATATATTTAATTTAAATATATGTTACTTGATTTCATGGATATGTGCATGAGTGACTGTGTGACTGTTTGAGATGCTTGTAACAATTGTTTTGATTTTTTTTTTTTAATTTAAATATATGAGTGTTTTGACTTGTGTGCGTGTTTTGCGGGTGCCAAACTTTGAAGACATATGTTATATCTTTTAATGTGTGTGGAGCTGCAGATTGCAAAGTCGGAAGTCAATGTGTGTGTGGTTTTTTTCTTTTAATGTTGGATAGGATTGATAATTATTTGCAGGTTCAGACATTTAATATTATTTTTTGTGGTATCCATTGCTATTTTTCACTGTATTGGTTGTGCATATTGTGCCGTTTTTCCTGTTTGAATTCGCACCAGATCTTGGACGATCTGGTTCACACCAGATCGTCCACAATTTGGTGAAGACTAGCGATCTAGTTGCAATGATTATGTTTGTTTAGTAAGCTATGACGACCACCTATTTTAAAGTTGTGTGTCACATTACTTTATATAAATCTGTAGAAGTTGTTATGATTATGTTCGTTTAGCAGTCTGTTAAGTTCAATACTATGTCTTGTTGGTCTAGTGGAACTGGAACCTCTAACACTCTCGATTTTACCCCCGGATATGCCTCATGATAAAGAGGTATATCTATCTCTAACGATTTTAGTAATATCGTCATTATATAAGTTCGTGCCCGGTTGTCTATATTAAGAGCTTATACATTATATTGATTTGTCCGTACATGTTAATTATTTGAGTTAAAATTAATGTTAGTTCCATGTCATGCTTGGTTTTACTTGTATTACTTATCCTATCAATCATTTAGTTTATTTGATTGTTGGAAAGTACATCTCTCAACATATTAGACAACAGAATGTCGACAAGAAGAGGGTGGGCCTGGAATTAAGCAAGTCTTCAGTTGTTAAACAAAGAAAGTTGAGATCAAAGGTTTGGGAGGACTTTGAGAAGTATAAAGATGAAAATGGGAAGGACTGGGCCAGAGGTAAAGTTTGTGAGAAGGACTTCGATGGTTCAAGCAAGTTAGGAACTAATCATCTCAGAAATAATTGCCAAAGAAAGAGAAATGGAGATGGGGGTGGAGATGAACCAACTAACTTAATAGGCGATTTAAGTAATCCGATTGCCATTCAAGAGAAATCTGTGGTGGATCAACAATTGAATCACTAGGATGCGGCAAGAATGATTATTAAGCAAGGTGATAAACTCCACAAATGTGGGTTACATATTTGATGTTTACATGGAAGAGAAGGAGAAGCTCCATAATTTTTTTGAGAAACTCTCATGTCGATTGTGTTTAACAGTTAAAACTAAAATTTTTTATGGTACTTGTTTGGTGGTTTGGTTTATTGATGATGATTGAAATTTGAAGAACAAGATTGTTGGTTTTAAATTTTTGGAAGATGATGAAACCAGTGTGAAATATATAAAAAATGTGCTTTTAGAATGGGGAATTGAAAACAATTTATCCTCCATGGTTATAGGTAGCGATGATGATGATTATTTGTATGAGATGATTTATGATGAGATTAGAGAAGATTGGTTTACTACTCAAGGTTCACTCCTTGACAATAACAAGTTATGCAATGAACCATTTTTCCCTTGTGATGAACGTAATAATATTTTTCTATATGTAATCGGACATTCTTTATATGTAAGTTTGAAGAGACTTTTTGATATACGTCATCTAAGAGTAAAAACTTTAGGAATGCAATGGATGTAGCTATTAAGTCCTTGGGTAAGGAAGAGACTGTACAAGTAATTCTTACCGAAAGAATTATGGAGCTGCACATATAGTATATATAAATAGTAATTAATAAAGTAAGTAGAACCATACTTATAATGCATAACAATAAATAAATAAAGTCAAGTAATTATATATATAATGCATGATAACAATGATAAATGAAGGTAGTGCAATAATCGAGTCGATAGAGCCATACATTAATTGGGTTAGTATAGTTAGATTTTTCAGTTAGAGCATCAAGAATTTCGGGTTTTGATAAATTGAAATCCAAAACTTTATGTTTAGCATCATAAAAAAAAATGAAAATAAAAATAAATCGAAGATGAGAGAGAGAGAGAGAGAGATGGAGGAGAGTGAGAAATTGTTCATTTTCATTTAAACTTTGCAAAGACTTGCATTCAAGCAAAGAGAACGTGTGGGCTGGACTAAGGGGGCCCCTTTATGGACCACGTGTCCTTCCTCTTCGATGACTACCAAAACACCGACCAAATATCCCAAGACAAGCACACAAATATTTAATACAATATTTTAACATTTTAATATAATAGTACTTATCCATTACACAACATGTCTCATAATTTAATTTTTTTTTAAGAATATCTCATAATTTAAAATTGAACAAAGTAGGAGGGAAATTTCCTTCCATAATGGTTGGTAAACGTAGCTCTCTCTTCTTGGAAATTTCCTTTCATAATGGTTGGTAAACATAGCGTTCTCTCTTCTCGAAAATTTCCTTCCGTTGTGGTTGGTAAACACGGCTTCTCTCTTCTCGGAAATTTCCTTCCGTGGTGGTTGGTAAGCATAGCTTCTCTCTTCTTGGAAATTTCCTTTCATAATGGCTGGTGACCTACTATTATGGAAGGAAATTTCCAAATGAATCACCTTTTAATAAAGTGAGCCTCCATATTTGACTTACAATTATATATACTGTCTAACAGTGAAAAGATCAAACGATAAGTGATACTGTTTAGTCTAATTTGCAAGGAAGCTGCAGGTATCTTATCTCTGGTTCAACCCAAGTTTAGGGGATTGAAAGACAAGCGAGCTACTCACTTTCTTTGCAAGTAAGTATATCAGTCATTCTTCTGTTAATGAATCATTTATATAAACCTATTGATTTCTTGTTCTTTGTATATTAAATCCCAAATCTTAACTTTATTTTGCTTTTTAGATTGTATAATTTTCAGATCACTCTTGTATTTATACTCATCACTATTTTTTTTTTTTTTTAAAAACTTCCTTTTAGTCTCTGAGGTATCGAAAATAATCAGGTTTTACCATTCTTTTGAAAACAACTTTTTTTATGTCTAAATTTTAAAAAGCTTATCAAAAAAATCCAAACTCTCGATTAACTGACAATCAAACCAAATGAAAAAAAATTAAGAAGACTAAATTACCCCTCATCACCTAAAATGATCGTTTTGCCCCAAATGAAACTAAAATATTATCTGTCATTCGACTAATAAAAAGTTGACACATATACAATAATATGATTATTATTATTTTTTTAAATATGATTATTGTTTTTCTAAATTAGATAATAATTAAAAAAATTAGGGTAAATTAATAAAAAATAAAAAGATGAAAAAAGAAAAAACCAAATCTGGTTTTCACCAGATCATCGTGTGCAATTTGGATTGACGATTTGGTATAAACTAATTGTGGATGTTCTGGTTTTACATATTTTATCATTATTAATCATTAATTGACTGACGATTTAAATTATTTTGAAGAGTTTTAAAAAAGTTGGGAATAAAATAAACTGTTTCTAAAAAATATTTAAAATTTTGATATTTTTTTGAATCTTAAGAGTAAAATGAAGTTTTTCTTTTAATAAAGCGTTGAAAAAGATATTTAAATAAAAAAGAGTAAAATGCACGGAACTCTGTTGAGGTAAGCCTTTAATCAAGTGGAGTCAAAGTTTCATTTTTATAATAAAATATCCCTGTAGCGTTAATGCGCGTCAGTGGGCGTTAGTTTAACTAAGGGCATTTATATGATTTTGTTTGAGCTGACTGATAAAAATAATGAAAAATGAAAAAAAAAAAAAAAGACTCAAAAAATTATTCATCTTCAACATTAATTGGGTTGGTATAGTTAGACTTTTCAGTTAGAGCATCAAGAATTTCGGGTTTTGATAAATTGAAATCCAAAACTTAATTTTTAGTATCATAAAAAAAATGAAAATAAAAATAAATCGAAGATGAGAGAGAGAGAGAGATGGAGGAGAGTGTGAAATTGTTCATTTTCATTTAAACTTTGCAAAGACTTACATTCAAGCAAAGAGAACATGTGGGGTGGACTAAGGGGCTCCCTTTATGGACCACGTGTCCTTCCTCTTCGATGACTAGCAAAACACCAACCAAATATCCCAAGATAAGCACACAAATATTTAATACAATATTTTAACATTTTAATATAATAGTACTTATCCATTACACAACATGTCTCATAATTTAATTTTTTTTTAAGAATATCTCATAATTTAAAATTGAACAAAGTAGAAGAGAAATTTCCTTCCATAATGGTTGGTAAACGTAGCTCTCTCTTCTTGGAAATTTCCTTACATAATGGGTTGGTAAACACGGCTTCTCTCTTCTCGGAAATTTCCTTCCATGATGGTTGGTAAACACGGCTTCTCTCTTCTCGGAAATTTCCTTCCATGATGGTTGGTAAGCACGGCTTCTCTCTTCTCGGAAATTTCCTTCCATGATGGTTGGTAAGCATAGCTTCTCTCTTCTCGGAAATTTCCTTCCATGATGGTTGGTAAGCATAGCTTCTCTCTTCTTGGAAATTTCCTTTCATAATGGCTGGTGACCTACTATTATGGAAGGAAATTTCCAAATGAATCACCTTTTAATAAAGTGAGCCTCCATATTTGACTTACAGTTATATATAGTGTCTAACAATGAAAAGATCAAACAACAAGTGATATTGTTTAGTCTAATTTGCAAGGAAGCTGCAGGTATCGTATCTCTGGTTCAACCCAAGTTTAGGGGATTGAAAGACAAGCGATCTACTCACTTTCTTTGCAAGTAAGTATATCAGTTATTCTTCTGTTAATGAATCATATATAAACCTATTGATTTCTTGTTCTTTGTATATTAAATCCCAAATCTTAACTTTATTTTGCTTTTTAGATTGTATAATTTTCAGATCACTCTTGTATTCATAACCGCCACTATTTTTTATTTTTTTAAAAAAACTTCATTTTAGTTTTAAGGTATCGAAAATAATCAGGTTTTACAATTCTTTTTGAAATAACTCTTTTTATGTCTAAATTTTAAAATCTTTATAAAAAAAATTCAAACTCTCGGTTAACGGACAATCAAACCAATATTAAACCAAATGAAAAAAAATTAAAAAACTAAATTATCTCTAATCACTTAAAATGATCGTTTTGTCCCAAATAAAATTAAAATATTATCTGTCATTCGACTAATAAAAAATTAACACATATACAATAATATGATTATTATTTTTTTTTAAAATATGATTATTGTTTTTTTAAATTAAATAATAATTTAAAAAATTAGGGTTAATTAATAAAAAATAAAAAAGATGAGAAAAGAAAAAACCAAATCTGGTTTCCACCAGATCATCGTGGACAATCTGGATTGACGATTTGGTACAAACTAATTGTGGATGTTCTGGTTTTACATATTTTATTATTATTGATCATTAGTTGGTTGACGATTTAGATTATTTTGAAGAATTTTAAAAAAATTGGGATATTTTGAAGAATTTTTAAAAAATTAGGATAAAATAAACTGTTTTTAAAAAATATTTAAAATTTTGATATTTTTTTAAATCTTAAGAGTAAAATGAAGTTTTTCCTTTAATAAAGCGTTAAAAAAGATATTTAAATAAAAAACAGTAAAATATACGGAACTCTGTTGAGGTAAGCCTAAAATCAACTGGAGTCAAAGTTTCATTTTTATAATAAAATATCCCCGTAGCGTTAATGCGCGTCAGTGGGCGTTAGTTTGATTAAGGGCATTTATATGATTTTGTTTGAGCTGACTGATAAAAATAATGAAAAATGAAAAAAAAAAAAAGACTCAAAAAATTATTCATCTTCAGCCTTCAGATATTCAATCTTAAAAACACACTCAACCCTAAACACACTCAGTCTCCAGATCTTCCTCCACTCCATCTCCACCCCACCGCCAAAACACAAGCCCACCTCAACCGTCTCCCAATGGTGGCATACCGTCTCTCTCTACACCAACCAAACCAGTGCCAATGTCTCTCGCACCCTCCTCGTCGCCAGCGAGTACGCCACCCCCTATTCCAACGGCAAGCAGCACACATGCCCCTCCATCCAGCAAGTCATCATCACCATTTAATCACATCAAAATGGGGATCTCCAGGGCATGGGGATCCCGATTTGGGTCTCCATCGCCGTGATGGAGAACCAAAATCTGGGTCTCCATTCTCGACGGAGACCCATCTGGTCCATCGCAGAAATGGAGGCCAGTCTCCTTCCCTGCGATTGAGACCAAAGCCAGGTACTAATCGCGAATGAAGACCCAACCATCTGACTTTGGTTTCCTCGTCTTCTTGATGATTCTCTTGGTTAAATCGGTCAAAGCCATATATTGGTGTGTTTTGGAGCTTTCAAGTTTTGATTTTGGTTTCCTTGACTTGGTCTCTGATCTGCTCTCAGATCTTCAAGCCTTGGATTTCTTTGGGTTATGGTCTGTTTTCTCCGGTCCCCGGTTCTTGTTTACAAGGCTCCTCTGTGTGCAATTTGTGTGTGTCTGTTCATCTCCATCTCCAGATGGATATGGAGATGAACAGCTGACAGTCGGGGGAGATCCAACTCCAATTTTTTTTTTTTCAATTTGCTTTTTGGTTTTTTAAAATGATCTTCACCGTTTATCAACATGATAAACAGTGAAGATCTTGCGCATGATAAAGATTTTTTTTTTTTATTATTTTTAAGAATATTTTAAATTAATTTTGTTTAATTTATAATTTATAATTTTTCATATTAATAAAAATATTTTAATAAAATAAAATTTTATCTCTACTGTTAATTTTTTAAAATAGATGATAGAGTTTATTTTTTTAATTTATTTTTTATTAAATTAAGTTTTATTATTTTAAATTTTAAAAGAAAATTAATTTAAAAAATTAAAGATATTTTTGCTTTCATCCCTCAAACCAATCACAGCTAACCGTCAAATTTGACCGTTAAGTGAAGGATAATCTGTTATAAAAATTAAACTTCATTTCTCTCTGTATTAAGTTTAACTCGTGTCTTTAACCAAAAAAAAAGCGGAGAAAAATGCACACATTTTTTTTTTTTTTTTTTTTAAATTTGGATGTAGAGAGCCTCCATATTTGACTTTGGGTGTGCTTGCTATTAGTAAGGTTGGCAAAATGGACAGGGTTTTCAGATTCGATCTGTATGCGTAATCATATGGTTCGGGTATGGACTCGAACTTTTATTGTAAAGACCCTTAAAAGAACCGGGTCTGGAAAAACCTATAATTTGAGAATAGGATATGGTGGATTTTTAGGTGTGATTGTATGATAACTGGTGGTGGCGATTTTAAAGATATTTTGGTGACAATCTGGTGCGAACCAGATCGTCGATCAGATGGTGCCAACCAGATCGACGATCTGGTTCGAACCAGACCGATGAACCAGATTGTTTGGATTTTTAGGTGTGATTGTATGATAACTGTTGTTTTCTTTGGTTGTTTTGGTGATGAAGAAGAGTTTTTGTTTGTGTTTATAATGATGATTCAGGACTGAATTTATGTTAATGATGAAGGTTGATGATGAATGTTGATTTTGTTGGTGAAGAAAATGAATTATTTTTGTTTTTTTTTTTTTTTAAATTAAGTTATTTATTAAAATCTCTCTATTTATCAATTTTTTTAAATATTTTAAAATCATAACCGTACACGTGTCACGCTCTTAACATTTCATACGAAAATACCATCTTGCCCTTCTTATCTAAACTATCTGTCACTGTTGACCGTTAGTTGATTGTCGATTTGGATTATTTTGAAGAGTTTTGGAAAAGTTAGGGATTAAAAAAACTGTTTTCAATAGATGCTTAAAATTTTGATATTTCACAAAACCTTAGGGACTAAAATGAAGTTTCCCCAAAAAAAAAAACCCCAACTATCTGTCTCTCAACTCTCTCGACTCTCGCTCTCTCTCCAATCTCCATCTGCCGTTCCTCGTCGACTACGATCCATCGCCGCCGTTCCTCGTCGACTACGATCCATCGCCGCCGTGTTGTCGCCGACCACCAGAACATCTCCGTTTCTCTCTCTCCATCGTGGACCAACAAAACCCAGGTCTCTCTCCAATCTCCATCGCCGCCGTTCCTCATCGAGCGCGATCCATCGCCGCCGTGTTATCGCCGGCCACCAGAACATCCCCGTCTCTCTCTCTGTCCATCGCCGACCAATAAAACCCAGGTCTCTGCTCTACTGCGCCTCTCTCTCTCCATCGCCGCCGTTCCTCTGCTCTACTGCGCCTCTCTCTCTCTCCATCGCCGTCAACAATCAAGGGAACAATCAAGGGAAGCTCTGTATGGGGAGAGAGCAGCTGGCGGAGATGATGATGGGTTCGGCTTCTGGTTTAATGGAGAGGACGCCGGTGCCTGAGCTGACCATAAAGATGTCACACGTGCGGCTGTTGCAGCTGCCGGAGACAGGCTACAAGATGAGGGGGGCCACGCTGGTGGAGATCAGAGCTCTGACTGTGGGGGATGCAAGAGCAACCCAACCCCTTCATGCAGATTGTTGTTTCGATGGAGATGGAGAGGAGAAGGCGTTTGCTGAAGCCGTCAGGGAGATGTTGAAGGTTAAGAAGAGTTATGCCATGACCATGAATGGCTTTTGACCTTCTTTTTGCCATTTATAATTGCATACAAACCTCCACAGTTTTCATTTCAAACCCAGAAAGCAAAACCCTTTTAAGCCTGACCCAGAACACCAATTTGGACTCCGCCCCCACTATAATACCCTACTCTAGACTCTTATCACAATGCACCACTTCAAAGTCCCTTACTCGAGGCATGGAACTCCATGCCCGTTTGATCAGATTCAGGTTGCTTAAGGACCCGGATTTCAGGAACCATTTGGTTAATTTGTACTCAAAATGTCAGTTTTTCGTGTATGCTCGTAGACTGATCGATGAAAGTCCTGAACCGGACTTGGTTTCTTGGTCTGCTTTGATATCTGGGTATGCCCAACATGGGTTTGGTAGGGAAGCGATTTCGGTCTTTGAAGAGATGCATTTGTTGGGTGTTAAGTGTAATGAGTTCACATTTCCTAGTGTCCTCAAGGCTTGTAGTATCAAGAAGGAGTTGAAGCTAGGGAGGCAGGTTCATGGGGTTGTGGTGGTTACAGGTTTTGAGTTTGATGAGTTTGTTGCTAATAGTTTGGTTGTTATGTACGCGAAATGTGGGGATTTTGTTGACTCGAGGAGGCTTTTTGATGGGATACCGGAAAGGAGTGTGGTTTCGTGGAATGCCTTGTTTTCTAGTTATGTGCAGAGTGATTTTTATGAAGAAGCGGTTGAGTTGTTTCGAGAGATGGTTTTGAGTGGAATTAGGCCTAATGAGTTTAGTTTGTCAAGTATGATAAATGCTTGTTCCACTTTGGGGGATAGTTGTTTAGGAAGCAAAATTCATGGGTACTTGATAAAGCTTGGGTATGATTCAGATCCATTTTCAGCAAATGCATTGGTTGATATGTATGCGAAAGTGGGGAATTTTGAAGATTCTGTTGCTGTTTTTTTTGGGGGAAAAAAAGGTTGACCCGGTCAAATCTGGATCTGACCTGTTGACCCGGATGTATTTTGTAAAATCTAACACGACGATAATGGAATGGATTATGTGATATGAAATTAGTTTAAATTGATTCGGTGAACAAAAAGTTTTTTTTTTTGAAAAATCAGGTTGGGGTTTTGGATATTATACTCTATAAATAATTTTTTTTTTTAAATTTTGATTTGTTTTTTTGGAAAAAACGGATCGACCCGATTTAATCGGATCAATCTGGTTAAATCTGGATCTAGTCCGGTGACCCAGATTTGACCCGGTCAAATCCGGGTCTGATGAAGGTTTAAAGCGACCCGCAAAATATGCGGGTCGGGTCTGGAATTATACCCTCAAATTAATTTGAGAGTATGGGTAGGGTCTAAACCCTAAAAAAAGTAAGAGGGTCCAATGTGGGTTTGGGCTTGGTGCGGGTCCAGACCCGCATTTTGCCAACCTTAGCTATTAGTATATGCATAACAGTTATATATACTGTCCAACGATGAAAAGATCAAATAATGCGGTGATATTGTTTAGTCTAATTTGCAAGGAAGCTGCCGGTATCGTATCTCTGGTTCAACCCAAGTTTAGGGGATCGAAAGACAAGCGATCTACTCATTTCCTTTGCAAGTAAGTTGATCAGTCATTCTCCTGTTAATGAATCATATATATATATATATATATATATATATATAAACCTATTGATTTCTTCTTCTTTGTATTTTAAATCCCAGATCTTAACTTTATTTTGCTTTTCTGGTACAAACCGATCATCCATGATTTGGCGATGACCAGCGATCTAGTTGCTATGATTATGTTTGTTTAGCAAGTTGTGAGGACCACCTAACTTTTTAGAAGTTGTGTGTCACATTACCTTGTATAAATATATAGAAGTTGTTATGATTATGTTTGTTTAACAGGCTGTCAAGTGCAATACTATGTCTTGTTGGCCTAGTGGAACCTCAACCCCCTCAATTTTACCTCCTGATATGCCTAATGAGAAACAGGTACATCTATCTCTATCGATTTGAGTAATATTTTCATGTCCATTTTTTTATATTAACAGCTTATATTTTATATTGATTTGTTTGTACATATGAATGATTTGAGTTAGAATTAATGTTAGTTTCTTGAATCATTCATGTCATGCTTGGTTTTACTTGTATTACTTATCATGTCCATCATTTATTTTATTTGTATGTTGAAAAGGATGCCTCTCAACATATCGGACAACAAAATGCTGGCAATAAGAGGGTGGGCCTAGAATTAGGCGAATCTTCAGTTGTTAAACAAAGAAAGTTGAGATCAAAGATTTGGGAGGACTTTGAGAAGTATAAAGATGAAAATGGGAAGGACTGGGCCAGATGTAAAGTTTGTGAGAAGGTCTTTGATGGTTCAAGTAAGTTAGGAACTACTCATCTCAAAAATCACTTCAGAAGTTGCCAAAGAAAGAGAAATGGAGATGGGGGTGGAGATGAACCAGCCAACTTAGCAGGCAATTTAAGTAATCCGATTGTCATTCAAGAGAAATCTGTTACGGATCAACAATTGAATCTCTTGGATGCGGCAAGAATGATTATTAAGCAAGGTGATGTAGAGCTTATAAACTTCACAAACGTGAGTTACATAATTGATGTTTACAAGGAAGAGAAGGAAAAGCTCCGCAATTATTTTGAGAAACTTTCAAAACTCTCACGTCGCTTGTGTTTAACAATAAGAGAAGATTTGAAGTATACTTGTCTGGCGGTCTGGTTCATTGATGATGATTGGAAATTGAAAAACAAGATTATTTGCCTTAATCAATTTGGAAATCGTTTTGGAGGCTTCTTCGCTGGGGAATATATACCCAATGTGCTTTTGGAATGGGGAATTGAAAACAATATATCCGCCATGATTATAGGGGATTATTGTAATTTGAATAGGAGGATGAGTTATAATAAGTTCAAAGAAGAGCAGTTTAGTACTCAAGGTTCACTCCTTTTCAATAACAAGTTGTTATGCAATGAAGCCTTTTTACATTTTCAAGGTAATAGTTTTCTTGTAGATGTAATCAGGGGTGATTTAGTTAACAGGCTGAAATTACTATTTGATAATAAAAACTTTCAGAATGCAATAGATGTCACAAAATTGTTGGAGAAAATCTTGTACGGTGAAGACAACGATTTTTTGGGTGCTCTTAAGAGTGTATTGGATCTCAAAGAAACACTTTTTGACTTAGAGAATAATGATCCTCATTTTCAAAATTTAGCAAAAGGAGAATGGGATGCACTAAGGGTAATTTACGAGTGTCTTGAAGACATTGGCGTTTCTCTCCGACATTGCAGTAACTACTATACTGCAAATACTCATTTTCCCCTGCTTTGTAGGATATATAAGTGTCGTGAAGAATTGAGGAAATGTGATTTTGGCGATGTTTATGATGATTTTACGAAAATGGCAGACAATAATTGGTACGACTACAATTTAGTTCTAGCCGCTGCTTCAGCACTTGATCCGCGATTCAAAATGGATATTGTGGAAAATTGGTATGAGAAGATCTTTGGTGATGAATGGGAGACAGAATTTACAAAATTCAGGAATTACTTCACAAAAATTTACGATAAATATGCAAGTGGCATCAACAAATGTACTTCAAGAGTAGAAGAAAACAATTCTTCATTCTCATGTGAAATACTAGATCCTTTGGGGAAATTGTGTAAATCTTCTCATGAATTGGATCATGTCCAGTTGCTGAATCCGGAACTTTGTCTTTATTTCAAAGAGGTCAAATTTCCTTCAATCAAAGATTTTGATGTACTTGAATGGTGGCGAGCTCATGCTCGGTACTTTCCAACTCTTGCAAGAATGGCCTGTGATTTTTTATCAATTCAAGTCTCATGCCGCCGTACTCACTGTCTTTCTGAGGAGGAGGAGGATCGGTTATTCCGCCGTACTCACTATCTTTCTGAGGAGGAGGAGGATTGGTTATTGGATTTCGAGATCGATAAGGCTTATATGCACACAAAAAGCTGGCTATGTGAGGAATTATGATGAATAATTATGTTATTTTATTTTCTTCTCATTTCTAGCTGTTGAGAAACTCAACCGGTTTAATTTAAGCATCATTTGGTTATCTAATGTTTGGGTTTCTATTTATCAATTGCATTGTGACTCAAGACTTATGGATTTTCCTATAATACTATTGTAGTTTTTCTTGTTACTTATTAATTTAAACGGCTTGCTAATTATTTATTTATGTTTTGTTTTTATCACGGGCTAACTAATGACTGCATACAAGCATTCACTCTCTTTGTCAAGTTGAATTAATTTTTTTTTTTTGGGTGAAAAAAAAAAAAAAAACTGAACATATTACTTTCTCTCTCAAGCCAGAGGCCTTCACATTCACAATGCAAGCGTTCTATTTTTTTTTTTTTTTTTTCCATTTATCAATCATTTTCATAAGAGGGATGAAATTAGGGTTTTTTTTTTTTTTTTTTTTTGAAGCTGAAAGAAATTAGGGTTATGATAAGGGTATTTGAGTCATTTGAAAAAGAAATAAAAAATAAAACCAATCATAAATTTTTTTGATCCAAAGTGATTAAATATGGCAATTATCTTTAGAATAAAATATTTTTCATTATCTATTCAAATCATTTTATAATTTTAAATTTGAGTTAAAAACCAAGTCTTTAAGTGTAAAAAACCGTGTTTATTATTTAAATGGGATTTGACAAAAACTTTTTAAGGTTTGATCCTTCATAAAAAAAATTCCTATATTTTAAAATTTAGGTAAAAACCTTCTTATTATATAATAAAATCAACTTATAATATCAAAATTAGGTTAAACATCCTCCCATGTATGTAATACTCTTCTGGTGGGTGAATTAATTGCTCTTCAAAGCTGTCTTGGAAGTGGTTTGTAGATTGCATTATAACATGAGTAATATGGAGTGTGATAATCTTTTTGTTGTCCGGAGCTCGGTACTGTCCTCTTGTTATGACTAATGTTGTGATTAAAAGGACATTAAATTTTTCACTTTCTTCTATAGGTGATATTTTTGTTTCTTTCATTCCTAATGAAAGGAACAAAGTTGCTCATTCTCTTTTTGTCATTGTTTAGCTTTGATACACCCCAAAAAAATCTCGTACAAAGTGTTCATTATCTAAAAGGAGATTTTCCCAAATCTCATTGAAGTTTTGTCAATGGCAAAAACAACACTTTAGCTTTTTTTTTTTTTTTTTTTTTAAGCAATAATATTCATTAAACAACAAAATCAAAAGCAATTACATTGACAATAGAAAGAGGAGAACAATTAATCCAGTCCCTGGAACCTGGCATAGAACTGGTAACTTTAGCTAGACTATGAGCTACTCTATACATAGATCTCCTAACCCATATAAAATTCAAATTGACAATATCAGAAGCAAAACATAAACAATCATCAATAATTAAATCAAAACCAGAATTATCCTATAAAGGATGTTGAATAGCTTAGAACACATTGAGAGCATCCATTTTAACAACAACACTATTTAACTGTTTGCTCTTGATTCAACTAAGAGCTTCCTTAACTCCTATTGTCTTTGCCACCTTATGCTCAACCTGACCTATACAAAAGTCATTCTTAGCAACCACGAAACGCCCATATGCATTTCTCACTACCATACCAAAACCTAACCTATTCGTGTTGATGAAATTAGCAACATCAACGTTTAACTTTGAAAGTCCTTGATGCAGTTTAATCTAACAAACAACCCCACTGTCACTATCATCATAACAACACTTTAGTTTTAAATTTAGCTAAAAAGTACTCATCATATGCCAACATCATCTAATAGTTTTAAAAATTCAATTTGAATTATCTCCTCATCTAAACGTAGTTTTAAACTTTTTGAAACATATGATTGATTTTTAATAAGATAAGAGATAACAATCATATTACAGTGTTTATAAGTCAACTATTTCAAGAAGTTTAGGTGAAGAAGAATCCAAGTCCTCCTAAATTTAAGGGGTGTATTTAATCTAAAATTAATTGAAATTTAAAACATTTTAAAAATTTTGGTGTATTCAATCCAGATTTAAATGGATTCCATTGAAATCTATGTATATTTAATTCAAATTTTTATAGAATCTATTAAAATTTAAGTGTATTTAATTCAGATTTGTATGTAATCCAATGAAATTTATATGCATTTAAAAAGTTATTGATTTCACAGATTTCATTTAATAGATGGATTTGGATAAATTTTAAAATGATTTTCATGAAGAAAAATGTTTATAACAAATTTTACTATCATCATGAAGATTTATTGAATTTTTTAAAAGAATTCTAATAAGATCAATATAAAGTTTATTGAATTTATGAATTCCATTAAAATCTATCATTAAAAAAAAAAAAAAAAAGACATCAAACCTTAATAAACTCTAGATTAAATATACAAATATAAAACCCTCTAAGTATTTATTATCAAAAGCCATATTTATAAACACTATCTTGAACTTTATTTATTTAAAAAATAAAACCTTGGGGGTGGTCCTGAGGGTTACTTTGCAAATCTCCCATTTAACAACTGTAAAAGATTTCTTGCTTCATTGCTTTTATGTGGGCTTCTGATTTTCAATCAATTCAAATCTCCCATTAACCTAAGTCTTTCAATTTAAAAAGGAAATTGGATTCCTTGTTAAATTAAAAAATCCTAGCTTACCATTATAAAAGGGTGTTTTATATTGGTAATGAAAGATAATTTTTTTGGCTCCTAGAACTAAAAACTTTCGTTGATTAAAAATATCATAGTGCTACCCACCTCATAAGAAATCAAGAAAATTGTTTATTGATTTCTACAAAATTTTCTTTTATGAAAAGTTTTCGTGATTTAATTATTCGAGATTATACTCACATACATTTTCTTTTATGAAGAGTCATAGGAAGGAAAATCAGGTAATGAAAATCAATCTAACGAAAGAAATTGAAGTTCCTCATCAATCAAGGTAAGTTAAGATTTGATCTTGTGCCGTTAATTACGTTGTATAATCATTACTAGTATCGATTCGGTTGTTTTGGTTTATGAAAATTTTTTGAAATCCACGTTTTCACAAATATCTATTTTTAAATCTTTTCAACCAAACCCCTTCAATTTGCCACATATAGTGTCGTGAGCACTGGATGTGAAAGAAGCACAAAATCGGTACTCCTCATTGACTAGTTTGGTCGTACTTGCTTAGTGCATTACCAATTATCAACTGCTATGGTTGGACCTGGCATGCTGGTAGTGCATGTGATGAACCCAAGCAGTGCGTTTGGGCATAATGGTGCTCGAATGGATGCAATAACCCATGTGGTATGTTGTTCACGGTCGATGTGCTAGTGACTGGTTTTAAACCGGTTTTCATTGTATTGCGGGTCTGTTTCAAGGGCTAGTGCGATCCGCTGGGTTGATAATGAGGGTAGTGCGTTGGTCTGACACCTACAGTGGGTGCCAAATCATACGATGAGGTAGCATCTTAGGGAGATATCAAATATGATATGTGAGCTTAAGTCTGTTGGATATAACCTTATTGACGAGCAGCAAGTACAGACAGTGATCTGGTCTTTTTCATCCAGCTCGAAGAATATGGAGACCAACATGATTCATAATAACAACATCAAGACATTTGATGACATCTTATGTCATATTAAGTTGGAAGATGAGTGCCTAAAAGCGGTTAAATCTTCCGGTTAGCTTTACATGGCTGAGTCCAGCATGTGCAAAGGCTCTGACTTTAAGCGTAAAAGAGGGAACAAGAACTTCAAGAAAGAAAGTGGAAATCCCAATTTTAAGAAAAATGAGACTGGAAAGTGCAAGAGAGGCAAACATATTAGTGTTAGGTAGGACAAAGTTAAAATAACCTATTTCAACTGTGGAAAGTAAGGTCATTTTGCTCATGAATGCACTTAGCAAAAGAACGAAAAAGTACAATGTTACTGCAATATATTTAATAATGCTTATGATTTAGATTTTTCTAAAAAATAATTATTTTTTTCATATGTTTTAATGAATTATTTTCAAATTTTCTAAAAAGTTATTATTATTATTATTTTGTAGTAATTAAATATTTTAATTGTAAAATGGTAATATGTATTGGATTTTAACTGGTTGTAAACGATCTATTTTTTTAAAATTTAAAATTTATGTCACTTATGTCAAATGTTTATTGGATTATGATGTATGATGACTTAATACATTTTAAGAGTAATAGTGTAAGGGATAATAGTATCTTTTTGCCCTTTTCGCCACTAACAGAATTTTGCCATCAGAGACTAAATTGAAGGATTTTCTGATAATTTAGGGTCACGGTAGGCATTTAACTTAAATAATAGATATTATCTCAAAACTTAAGTATTAAATTGAAAGATTTTTTGATAATTTAGAGTCACAGGAGCACTTAAGAAAGCACGTTTAAAAAGTAGATATTACGTCAAAATTTAAGGACTAAATTGAAAGACTTTTCAATAATTTAAAGTCACATGAGGCATTTAAGAAAACACACTTAAAAAACAGATATTACGTTAAAACTTAGGTTGCTAAATTAAAGGATTTTCTGATAATTTAAAGTCAGGGGAGATATTTAAGAAAACACGCTTTAAAGGTAGATATTAGGGCAAATTACCCACAACCTACCTGTAAATTTGATATTCACAAGCGCGTACAATTTTTTGATTTTTTTACAACGTCTTCCACTAACTAACGGATTGACTGGATTTGATAGTAAAATGATCTCTTTGACCCTTTAAAAGGTGTTAAAAGACGAAATTACCCTTGAGAACTATCAGATTGTCATGGATTGATTTCGCAGCCAAATGAAATTACCAATATATCCTTGAAATCATATTCAACCAAAATCATCTTTAATCCCAGAAAACCTCTACTGAAAATCATTTTCAATCTCTCCTCCCTCTCATCTTGAACCAAAATCATCACCAATCTAGCAAAACCATCAACATCAATCACCAACCCAAATTTATCATCATCAATCAATCAACAAAAATCAGTGTTCAATATCAAAAAATTTCCTAAAACAACCAATAATCAACCGCAAAACAATCCAAAACAAACTAACTGATGCAAACCCAGAACCTTCGAACCCCAACCCAGAACTTTCGAACTGGTTCGAAGAGGATTCGAACCCAACCAAAACCCAATTTTGGGTTCAAAGGGTTCGAATCCTGTTCGAACCCAGTTCTGGGTTTGAATCCTTCGAAGGATTCGAACTCAACCCAGCCACAACTAGGTTCGAATCCTTCAAACCCAGAACGAACCCAGTCTGGGTTCGAACTGGGTTTGAATCCTTCGAACCAAACTGGGTTCGTTTTGGGTTCGAAGGATTTGAACCCAGTTTTGGTTGGGTTCGAATCCTTGGAACCCAAGCTGGGTTCGAAGGCTTCGAACCCAAGCTGGGTTCGAATGATTCGAACCCAGATCTGGGTTCAATTAGCAGAAGAAGATAGATAGTGACTGGTTAGAAGAAGAAGATGATGAAGAAGAAGAGAGAGAGGAGAGAGACGATGTACAACAACCACAATGATGAAGAATAGAGAGAGAAATGAGAGAAAGGAGAGAGAGATGTGAATATTGGTTTTTGTGTTTTTATTTTAAATCTTTTTTTTTTCTCAAATTAATCTCCACCATCCATAGATGGATGGTGGAGATCTAATTAAAAAATATTTTAATTAAATTTTTCATTTTTTTAATTTTTAATTTTTTTTAAAAAAATTAATCTTTATCGTCCATTTTTAAATGGACGGTAGGGATTTGATTAAATTTATTTTTAATTTATTTAAAGTTTTTGAATTTTATTTTAAAAGAAAATTAAAAAATAAATTTGTTGAGGGGTAATTTCATCTTTTAATATTTGTTACATAGTTAACCATATTCAGTGACGGTCAAACCAGTCAATCTGTTAGTCAGGGGAGGACCTTGTAAAAAATTAAAAAATTATATACGCGTGTAATATTAAATTTACAGGTAGGCTGTGGGTAATTTGCCCGTAGATATTATATCAAAGTTTAGTTAGTAAATTGAAGTTTTACCCAATACGAATGATCCGCAAATTGTTTAAATTGAAAAATTGTTTAATAATTTAGTGTCACGAGAGGTATTTAACTTAAAAAGTAGATATTATCTCAAAATTTAGGGACTAAATTGAAGAATTTTTTTTATAATTTAGAGTCATAGGAACATTTAAAAAAGCACACTTAAAAAGTAGATATTACATCAAAACTTAAAGACTATATTGAAAGATTTTCTGATAATTTAGAGTTACTAGAGGTACTTAAGAAAATATGCTTAAAAGGTAGATATTACATCTAAATTTAGGAAGTAAATTGAAGTTTTCCTTAAAACGAAGGGGAATTTATCATTTTCACCCAAATAAAAAGGAAATTTTTGTTTTTACCCAATATTTTATACAAATTTGTTTTTAACCTGTCAAACAAATTATTTTCATTATATACCCAAGATTACTAAATTACTCTTAAAATTAAAATCACCCAATTGCCCTAATCAAAATTACCAAAATAGCCTTCTTCTTCCTCATAGCATCCAAACCTCTCTTCTCTTTCTCTTTACTCTATTCATGGTTTTTGTTCTCTTCCATTCACTATTATAACCGAAAGTCAAACCTCCTAGCAAGGGATTCTTCATTAGAGCTTCTTTGTTCATTCAAGGTTTCTGATCCATTCAAGTGTGATCCATTTTGAAGTTTCTTCTTCCATTTCAAGTGATTTGAGTTTTGAAGGCAATGTATGTGTTTTTGTTGGTTGGTTTTTAGGTTATTTTGTTCAAATTGTAAGCTAAAGGTTTTAGAAGTGATTTGGTTGTGATAAATGGCATCCGAAAGGTAGATTTGTAGATTTGCAGTTTCTACAAAATCTGCGACGAAATCGGTTTTTGAATTAACTAAAAAACCAATTTCGGTTTTTACAGAGGTGTAAAACCGATTTAACCATGTGATCGGTTTTCATGCCGCTGGAAAACCAAAATCGGTTTTTCATATAAATGAAAAACTGATTTGAGCAAATTTTAATATTTTCGATATTTGTTGTGTTTCGGATGCCGTGTATTAAATTTTAGTGTTATATGTGGTTAGATATGATCGTATTGGGTAATATTTAATTGCATTTGCCTGCAAAGTGTGGTGAGTGTATAATAAAAATTTATTCATCAAATGGTTTTTTGATCCACTTAAAAACTGAGTTAGACAGTGTTAGCATAATTGTGATATATCTTGTGTTTTTAATGGTGGACATTGATTTATAGTGTTAGATTTTGTTATATATTATTGTACTTTATAATGTTGACTCATTATAGTGAGACTAATTAAACATTCTTTGAATGTTATAGGAATGGCTCACGAAACGATCGTAATCAACTTTGATGGAGAGTAGAATGGATCTAACTACGTTGGGGGTGAGTTGATCATGTGTGGGGTCTCTAAAGATAGTAGTTTTTCATCGTTGGTAGATGTTGTGTACAGAGAGGCTAGCATTGATAGAAGAATGTGGGATATTCGTGTATATTATTTACTACAAAGTATGACAAATGGCCAAGTGAAAAAAATACGTATCATGTCCGATCTTGGTGTGGTTGGTTTGATGGCGATGAAAAATGTTGATGTTAGAGAGATTTATATTGATAAGGTTGTAAGAGATTTTGGAGCTGGAGTTAATAGACATATCGTTCGTCCAAATGGCACCGACATAATACCAGACACAAGACATGAGATGCCAAATACTGATAGACCTGAGGATCCGTATATGGTTCAAAGTCAATTTTATCTTACTTCAGGTGTTGGTAGCAATCAGGTTGATGCTTCGGTCATCCCATTTACATATATGGAAAGTCTCATTCATGACATTAATGATAATTATATGAATGATGTTAGCGATGATGAAAATCAGGACACAGATGATAATGGTGAGGAGACAGGGGATAGTGATGAAGAGCAAACTAGAGATAGTGATGAAGAGGAAACTGGATTTAATGATGTCGTCGAGGATGAAGGGTTTCCAGAAATAAGATTTTCGGGTTTACAATTTCTGAACAATCCTTTAAAACCATGCTGGATTGTTCCTGGTATAGAACTGGACGACATTGAGGCTATTTCAAGCGTTGTGTCAACCGTCTACCAACGTGGTACTTTGTATAAAGGTGCATTTTTTGATAGTAAACAAGAAATGTGTACAGCTATTGGAGAATATGCTCTGAAATCCAAGTTTGAATATCGTGTTAGACGCTCAGACGTGTAATGATTTGAAGCTGGTTACAAGGATAAGAGTTGTAGCTTTATAATTCGTGCAAGATGCAGAAAGGGTTGTTTGATGTGGTTTGTGTTGAAGTATGTGGCGGAACACACGTGCCGTCAGGTAGCCATGGAATTACATATGAAACGTGTAAAGGCTATTGTCATCAAAAAATTATATGCGAGAAAGGTAGGGAGAGATATTTATACACCTAATCATTTGATCGGAGAAATGCTAGAGCAGTATGGTGTGCAGATCTTGTACAGTAAAACTTGGAAGGCTTTACAATATGCAAAGAAACTAGCATATGGACAAGCGGATGAGTCATATCAACATCTTCCGTCCTACTTTGAAATGTTCAAAGTATCAAACTCCAGCACCACGACGGCAATTGAGAGGGATGAAAACAACCGGTTCTTGTATTTGTTCGTTGCACTTGGAGCTTGTATTAAGGGTTTTCGATCTTACATGATACCGGTTGTTGCTATTGATGCCACCCATTTGAAAGGTGAATACAAAGGGGTGATTTTTTTTTTGCTGCCTACAAAGATGGGTCGGAGATGATTTATCCGATCGCTTTTGGATTTGCTGATGGAGAGTCAGACCGTTCATAGACTTGGTTTTTAAGCAGATTACGAGAGGCGATCGGTGTGTCAGACGATTTGCTTATCGTATTTGATCGTCACAAAAGCATATCGAATGGGATGAGTGTAGCTTTTCCTGAAGTCCCACACATATTATGTTTTTTTCACCTGTGGCAAAACCTTAAGCAACACTGTAAAAAGTATTCGAATGTGGTGGAAAAAGCATTTTACAATGCAACATACAGTTATGTGCTATATGACTGCAATAGAATGTTGGAAGAAATTCGGGCGTTGCATCCGAAATCACATGAAACTTTGGTTAAGGTTGGGGTAAGTAGGTGGTCACGGGCATAATGTCCAAAAATAAAATATGACATGATGACCACTAACATTGCAGAATCACTCAACAATTGCATGATGCAAGCACGTCATTTGCCAATAACTACTGCACATGAATATGTGAGAAATGTGTTACAAAGATGGTTTAATAATAGACGTGGTGCTGCTGAAAAACTCACGACTTTTGTTACCACTGCTGCGTACGATCGAATAATGTTGGCCAAAAATTTATCTACGGAAGGTACCGTATATCCTATTACAGAACCGATCACATACAATGTTCTATATCCTAGCAAAGGCGATTGGTGGTTAATATTGAAGCGAGCACATGCACTTGCTTGCAGTGGAACTTAGATTAGTTGCTATGTATTTATGCATGTGTTATAGCCAGGTTCATAATTGTACGTTGTTATTTTCTATATTTAATGTCATATCATATTTTTACACTTAAATATTTATGATACATGTCATGTTTAAGGGCATCAGTTGTGATACACTTTGCAGTCATTATTATAGCACAGAGTGGCTGAAAGCTGCATATGCACGTCCGATCAATTCCGTTCCTAAATTGTTTGATTGGAATGTTTCTACGGAAGTTAGAAGCATGATTGTACGACCACCTATAGGAAAAAGACAAGCAGGTGGGCCGAAAGAGGTTCAGATTCCTTCAGTTGGGGAAGCCCGTCGAACTAAGAAGTGTGAAAAATGTGGTCAGAAGGGATATAACCGTCTTCGTTGCCCTAACCCCCCTACATCCTTCAGTGGAGGAACGAGCATAGTCGTAATTGCAAAAGCCCAAATTAGCGAAGCCGCTACTACAGAAGCTGGAACAAGTGCAAATGCTCATGCAAATACTGCACCCTCACGAAGATGCCGCCTCTGTTATAAGACTGGACACAACCAACGTCGATGCCCGCAACGGTTTCCTATTCCCGATCTAATGATGGGTAATGATCCAAACATTGATGATTAGACACATTAATTAATTCAAGCTTGTATTTTAATAATATGTATTATGTTATTTTTTGAAATGAATTAAATTACTCAAATTATGTAATGAAGTGATACTATTATACTCAGATAGTAGTACAAAATTAGGGAGAAGTTTGTTAAATGTTTTTCAAAAAAATTTTATAATTAATTTAATTTAATGAATAATGAAGTGAAGTAATTGACATCAAAACGAAAAAAGGGGTAAAAATTGGACAAACAAAATAATCGGTTTTTCATTACTTCTAAGAAACTGAAATTGGTTTTTAATATCAATTCTATGGTTTTTTGTGTTTTTTGATCACTGGGAACCTTAAAATTTGAAGGAAGAATGGGTAAAAATTGGTAAAACAAAATGATCGGTTTTTCATTATTGATAAAAAATCGAAATCCGTTTTTAATATCTCATAAAAACCTCTCTATGATTTTATCCCTCCTTTTCCTCTTATCGGTTTTTCAAGTATATGAGAAACCGATTTCGGTTTTTAAACCCACATTAAAAACCAATCATTGTTTTCTTGCATTCATCCCTTCTGATGGCTTTTGGTGAGCAACAAATGATCCCGAATTACTTAAATTTAAACAATTAAAGTAAAATTGGGTAAATAACTTACATAATAACTCTATATGGTGAAGTTGAAGTTAGAGATGGTATTAGGTGATAACATTTCACATTATACAAATATTAATGTTGATTCATCTAACCATGTTTAATTGTTATGTTAATTCATACTGAAATGCAACATTAATTCTATGGTTTTTTGTGTATTTTGATAACTGGAAACCTAAAAATTTGAAGGGAAAAAGGGTCAAAATTGGTCAAAATTGCATTATCGGTTTTTCATTATGGTTAAGAAACCGAAATTGGTTTTCCATATACCTTAAAAACCGATCTATGATTTAGCCCAACTTTTCCTCTGATCGGTTTTTTAGGTGTATAAGACACCGATTTCAGTTTTTAAACACTCCTGAAAAACAGAACATTGTTTATTTCGCTTTTATCCCCTTTTGATGGCTCCATATGATGACATTGAAGTTAAACAAATTCCATGTTTGGTTTTTTGTGCTTGGTGTATAGGATTTGAGATGAGATTGAGATTGGTAATATCCTAAAGTCTCAAATTCCATGTTTGGTGTGACCAAGTTAGGATTGGAATCTCAATCCTATTCTCACTTGAATCTCAATCTCTTGGGAATCCTCAATCTCATGCTTCCCCATCTCATTCAATGGGATTGAATTTCTCTCTCTCTTCTCATAATAAATAAGGGTTATTATGCAAACAAAAATTAATCCTTGTATTTAAATTAATAAAATATTTTTTCTCATTTTTTTCAAATTTTTTTATGAAATTAATTTTCAAATTAATTTTAAGTATATAATAAAGTATTTAAATTAATTTTATTCCAATCTAATCTCAATCTACACCAAACGCAATATAGGACATTTTTAATCCAATCTCAAGTTCTACCAAATATGAGACAATAATTTTTCAATCTAATCCAATTCAATCAATTCCATTCCAATTCATTCCAATCCCACGTGTCAAACGGAGCCTAAGTGATAACATTTCACCTTGTGCTTAAAGTTAGATCATTTCAATGCTAATGTAAAGTAAACGCTGATTTTTTCGATTCTTCCAATTTGAATATTATTGAATACTATATAAATGAATGAATAATTATAAATAAAAATAAATACAATTACTATATAAATGAATACTATATAAATGAATGAATAATTATAAATAAAAATAAATACAATTACTTATATACAACCTCTCCATCAGAGTTTACTATCTATTTTCCAAATTTATTTACTTTATACAATGGTGTCGAAAAGGTATACAGATCCATAGCAATCTCTGCCTTCAGTGCAATGGCATCTGCAACCTGATCAGGTCGTCTTGATTTCCATGTAGTCTCGTTTGATTGTAACAAATCACGTATGTACATGGCCACAGATGCTCCACAGCTCGTCCTGTATCAGTAAAAAATGTAATTTTCATTAAGTTACAAATTTACTCACCCATCCGGTTGCTAGGGCACAACCGATCTATCAAGATGTTTAATTTTCCATCGCTCATCCACAGGTGGCATCTCTATCTGGGTCCTCTCATAAAATCCCACGAACCGCAATAAAATGGGCATCAAAGACACCATCGGCTGAAGTGGCTCCATGCGGACAGCTAAGTCAGTATGTGCAAGAGAATCATATATTAATATCTTCTTCTGTCTCAGGCACACCTGACAAAGGACCCAGTGATTTTGATTTAGGCTACATGACAGCAACACCTACAGTTTGAAGACGTCGGTGATATAGGACTAATTAAAAATTTTAAATTATCAAATAATAACTTTTAATTTTTCGAACAACACTCACATTTTCAACATCCCACCACAGTACTAATGAGTCTAACTTGCCAGAACTGAATGCTAGCCACTCTGAGGGTACATTAGCTATAAGGGTACATCAACACTCACATTTTTCCGTTGAGGACGTAATGTTCTCTATAATATAATGTCATCAATGCTTGCAAGATAAAAAATTAAACATGTTATTTAACTTAAGGGACACATGACGATAAATTGTAATGGCATAACTGATTGAAATGTAAACACTCACAAATAAAGAGCTCCCATGGATCGCGTATCTAGTGTCCTCAACCTTATTCCACTTCTTTCGTAAACACATCAAATAAGAATTGATGTGCTCTGAACTCAACCATTTGTTCTCATCCTCAATGGTTCGCAATATGTCCAGTATCACGCACCACTAACAACGATCAACCGCACGCCTAAAATAAAAGAAAAAAAACAAACAATTGTAAATTTTTTTATAATAGCAACCAAGATAAAAAGAAAAGACTGCTTATTATCAAAACCTGAGGTCCAACGACGTGGAAGCTTTGTATTCATTGTAGACAGCCTCTACGGGGTCTACAGACTCTGCCACCTCCTCGACCTGCATTTGGGGCACCTTTTTTTTCTTTTTTGGCTGTCCAGGATGTGCGTATGGTGTCCGCAAAGATGCTGCTGGCTTCGTCTTTCGTTTGCCCTGCTCCTGGATGACCTCATCATACAACTGTAATCAAATCAAAACCATCAATTAAACATTTAGAATTATATATCAAATTGTAACACAATTGAAATACTATACGTACCTGGTCATCACCACGTTCAACATCTATATATGATAGACCTCCTAAGACCTTCTGGGAGTGGTAGATCTCCTGATCCTCTTGCTGGAGGGGTGATTGGTGGACATTGTGAGATTGATGGACCTCTTGCTCCTCCTGATGGATGGCTGTCTGGTCTTTATGGATAAACAACTGATGGACTACCTCATCATCATGGTGAGGTGACTGATGGACCCCCTCATTCTTATGTGGTGGTGGTGGTGGTGGCGGGCTATAGATATGGTCATCAGGGACAAAGCTCCCATTATCATCATCATCATCGTCATCATCGTCGTCGTCATCCATAGGAATTTTTAAATGTTCTTCCACCCGTCTCAGCCTTTTATCCATCCTCCTTATCACCTTATCACCTTATCCATCTTACTTACTTTCTTGTGGGTTGCCTTCTGTAAACCCACTAGGTACTCAAGCAACTGCTTCACATGCATAAATAAGTCATTTTACAGTGTATGCAATTGTAAAAACAAAATTTCGACAGAGTCTCCCCTATTTTTTGAGTATCCAGGGAAATATAACCTGCATATTTAAAATTACACTTCGTCTATCATGTTTAGAGACTCCGTCTCTCTATCCCACTCCGTATGATTATACAACATGTCTACAACTTTTCCATTTACTCAAATACACATTCACTTAATAATAAAATTTTAAAAAAAAAAATTAAGATTCGTACCTCAGAATATACTGTTCGTACATCGTGCGACTTTTTTGTTCGTAACTCTGTAAATGTATCATCTGATTTGGTCTGTACACTTGGGATGTCTTCATGCTGCTCCTCATCCTCCCTTGCAAACTCATCAACCTCATCATCACCTCTTTTCATCCTCCACTTGATAATCATCATCACCATCATCGTCATCATCATCATCATCATCATCCTCACTCCCTCCACCGCTAACTTTATGTACCTCTTCACCAACCAAATGCTTCATATTGAAAGATGTCCAATGATCCGTCTCTTTTTCGGCATCAGTAGGCTCAAGGGTTTGTGCAATACCAACTATCTGCAATATACATATATAAATAGTTAGTTATATTATTATTAAGGATGGTTAAAACAAAAAAAAAATGAAGGAAACAAATTTCAATTAAGTTCACCACTTACAGGGGGAAAATCATTCAACTTGGTTATACCTTTCGGGGTCCTCTTTAGCGTTTGTCTCCTACACCTTGGCAGTTCATTTTGCAAGGACTGATTATCTTTCGCTATCTTCTCTCGTAAGATCGAGAATATTTCCACCAACCACCATTATAATGCAAAAATGATTAAACAAATAACAAACATATAGTTAGTGTATATATATATAATCCTATATATCAACTACATTAAGAGGAAACTATAATTAATTATTTACCGTATTAGGTATACCTAAAATGTTGGGATATAACCATAAAGATTAATGATCTTCGGTGGGTTTTTCACCCACTCTTCATTAATCGCCATATAGAGACAATGGATCAGCGTACTATAACTCAATGTACCCTAAGGGAACGAGTTCCATACCTCTACATTCTCTATCATGACCCACATAAAGTGATCAATGCTAGCCCTGTCATCCTGTCCCATGAAGAGATGGAAAGCGATCCCTACATTTGCTAACTTCAATAGATCCTCATCATTTAAAACATCCTCACCTGCACAGCCCTGACGTGCTGTATGGCTCTTTGCCTCAACAAAGGTGGATAGATTGGGGACACTCGGCGACACTCCACTAAACAATCGCCATAGGATACTCTTCTCGTCATTTTGCATCGTATCGAAGATTTCTCGATCTACACGCCCAAAAGGAAGTCTTGTCATCAATAAAAACTCCTGTTTCCCAAACCTATACACTCTTCCCCCGATTTCAAACCATATTTCATCACGACGCCCACCGGGGACCTCCACCTCTCTAACAAGAAACCATAATATCACTGAAGCAGTTGTTGTATTGTTGTTGCTTATCTCTAAAATATGTCTGAATGGGCACTCTCTTATGAACCGGTCGTATAAGCCTCGTTTAGTTTAGTAATAACCGCAATGATTTTACCAAGCCATTTTTGCCCAATATGTGTATTCCCGCTCGAATTCTTGCTAATTGTTTGTGAACTATATTTGTACTTGAAATCCATCTATAGAAAACAAATAAAAACAGCAAATGATTAGTATTTAAATGTGAACAAATAAAATCAGTTTTTAACTATGTGTGAAAAACTGATCGATATCATTGATCGATTTTTCACCCATGGTGAAAAACCGATCAATATCATTGATCGGTTTTTAACCATGTATGAAAAACTGGTAAATATCATTCATCGGTTTTTCACTTCGGTTTTCACATCATTGCTCGGTTTTGAACTTCGGTTTTTCACAAACTAATTTTGTTGCAAACAGCTTGTTATGGTGAAAAATTTTTTATTTTTTATACAAAAAGAAGACCTTATATCAATCTCTAATTTCAGGAATTGCTTGCTGCTTTACTTTTAGCGGAAGTAGGAACAGAGTGCTTCATGATCCCAACATCCTGCCATGTTTGGATTTATCGAAAGAATAGTACATCAAGAAAGAGGAGCAGACTACATTGAACCATTTTCATGAGAAACTTCTCAAGGTGAAGGATTTAATGAAAACAGAGGTAAAATGTTTGAATTTCAAGTGTTATACTATACCCTACATCTCCTGATTTTTTTTTGCTATTTGTTTGCGCTGAATTTACAAGCCTACAACAAACTATATGTATTTAAATAGTGGAAATTAAAAAAACGAAGGCACAAGAAAAAATGTGTTAATTCATTTTGATCCAAAAAATAAAGTTTTTAGGCCTAAACGTAGAAACAAATAACTCTTTTTTTGGGCAAAACTAAATTTTTCTCTTTTGTTTAGGCTAAAAATGAATTTGTCTCCCTCTTGTATGTATTGGGTGTATGTATCTAGTAAGTAGTAACTTAGTGAGAAGTTTATATCTATGTGGGTTCTGAACATTGACTAAAACTATCAGACTGGGCGGAGAAGGGCTGAGAAAAGGCACAAGTTGATGGAGGAATTCTTGAAGGAGTTCTATGAAGAGTGGGATGGGAGAGCTTGAATATCGTATTGTTCCTTGGGCTTGTCTTGTAAATTAATGGGCTTTGTGGTTCTGGCCCATCTTGATTATATGAGGCTAATTTTTTCCTAAACATATAATGATTGGAAAATGTGTAGTTACAGAGTTTCATAGCTTTTGGACATACAGAAATAGGCAAATATGGTTCAAGTGTACTGGGACATCGACAACGAATTAAGTGATGTGAAAAATAAATGATGAATTAGTTGATTTGTAGTGAACTATTAGAAGACTTAAACACTATACTGAAGTTGCATAAGGGTTAAGGTTATTAAGATAAGTTCCTTTGTTTGATTTTATATCATATTTTTGGCTCACTATCTGTAGTTTTCTGGTCTTTGATAAGTTATGCATTATTATAACAATGCTTATATTCAATCATTTATATATATGGCTTTGTGTCCATTATGTTATTAATAATATCTCAAAAAAAATTATGTTATTAATAATGTTCAGGTCACATTACCATTGTACAAGTGACATTGCAGAGATATGAGCCTCGTTTTGCCAATGTTTTTGAAATGTTAATATATATTGTGTTTGAAATTATGATATTCCCCAAAGACATATTTGATTGTCAGTAACATTTTTGAAAAGTTATTAGATATTGTGTTTGAAATTATGATATTTGCAAAAGGCATATTTTATTGTCAGTGACTTGCCATTAAAATTTTCCTGACATCATTTTGGAATGTTTACTGAAATGCTATTGTCCAAGAAATATTTTGTAGATATTTTATGTCATAACGTATCATGAATCTCTGATCTCTATGTATATTTCTAGCTATCTTGATTATTCTGTACGAATAAGTATTTTTACACGTTTTGTAATTATTTTTTTACTTACTAATACTTTTGCAAATTAAAAATTTTCGGAGTAGGAGCGCTGAAGTATTGGTGATCATAATAAATTTTGTACTAGAGAGAAAGATTTTAGTACATTCCGTGCAAAAGCATGGCTCAAAAATTAAGTATTGGTGATCATGGAATTTGTTTAATGTAAGGTTGTGATTTTCTTATGAACCATGGCTTCATAGCATTGCTCTAGTTACGGAGTTACATAATTTTTGAAATTGTATTGACCGTACAGATTTTGGATTTGTAGGTATACTTAAATTTGTAGTATCCTAATTGCAGTATATGAATCTGTCTCTTTTCTTCTGCTGGCGTGCTCTTTGGGACTACCCTTAATTTCCTATAATCTTCATTATATTTGATGCCTGTATATGACACCTATCACCTTCTTCAGAGCATGTTCCGTCATCATTACTACTTTCACAAGTTCACCATTCAATCTTTAGACATCTTTACTAGTTTTTGGTTTCTTAAAAATTTCCAAGACAGACATCATATTTTGCACTGTAGTCTGCTGAAATTATCTTTTGCACTTTTTCTCAAGCAAAATGAAAATGGCAAATAATAGTTTTTTGCCCTTGTAAATTCTTTTAATTAACTAAATCGAGTTCATGCCTGAGCTTCATGCTCCATTGAGGATTTCTTTAATGCATTTTCTCTCTATATAGTGTATCCATTCATATCATTGTTAGGACCAATTACAGAACTGAATTTCTCTTTTTAGAACTGCTATTATGATTACAGTATTCACTGCATTTTCATTTACAAAATTAGGTGGAAGCAACATAAAACATGTGTGTGGCACGGTCAGGTTCCAGAATGTCTCTTTCCCAAACTTCAAGTTCTTGAGCTCCATGAGGATAAATCTTTAGTTTTGCCTCTTTGACATTTAATAGAATTCACAATTTGGAAGAGCTTTCACTTGTTGATGGTTCATACCAAGAGGTACTTTCTAATGGAGAGATGCAGGGACAAGCGGTGATACTTGCACAAGTTATAAAAAAAAAAAAAAAGAGTTCTCATAGGACTTGGCGATTTGAAATAGTGGAAACAGGACTTCAAATTGGATTTAATTCTTCAAAATATTAAAGCTCTACAAGTACAATTGCATCACAGTTTGTTTAATTTAATGCCACCTCCAATATCTTTTCATAATCTATCATATCTTGACGTCTTTGGTCGCAAAAGATTGATAAACTTAATATCATTCTTCATAGCCAAAAATTTGCTACAACTCAGAAATGAGTATAACATATGTTTGCGACTCGATCACAGATGTAGTGGTAAATGAAGGAGATATTACAGAAGACAAAATTATTTTCAGCAAACTCAAGAGTTTATTACTTATAAGCTTACTAAATTTTCCAAGCTTCTGCTCTTGGAATTATACACTTGAATTCAATTGCAAACACATTCAATTGCAGGACGAAAATGATACTGGTAATTTTACACTATACACACCAGACTATTTATTGAGACACACCAACCAATCCATCCATGCATACCGAGCCAATATGATCACCACCCACATCATACTACCTTCGCTGCACTTGGGCCTGAGATGTTTAGTTGGCCCAAATGTTGCATTGGTCTAGCCCCTCTTGTTAAAGCCCAACAGGTTATATTTAAGAAATTTCTAAGGGATATATTAGTTGGAATTTAAATTAGTTTATAAAAGACTTGATCTTATTAATTAAGACTTTAAAAAAACTCATAAAAGTTTGAGTGTACTTAAAGATTCCGCTAAAATATAGATATATTTAATTCAGACTTTAAAAAGTTTAAACAAATTTAAATGTGTTAAAAAGTCATTTGTAAGTTACAACCAATTTGTTTTTTGCCCAATTTCATTTTATAGCTTTACTTGACTTGTAAGAGTTAAATCTCCAAATATTATTTATCACCTGTTATGAATTATTAATACTTATTAAATTTCTGTTACAAGGCAACAACTCTAATGTAAAAATTACAACCAATTGAACGTGACACCATAATTTCATTTTGCAGTTGTATTTAACTTACAATCGTGACATCTCCTAATGCCTATAAGGCTATTTGGCAAATTCCACTTTAATTATAGAAATTTAAATTAATTTACAATAGTAACGTCAATAGGAATTATAGAAATTATTACACTCTAATTATAGAAATTTTAATAAGCAAAAAAAACTCATAAAAGTCTATGCATTTTGATTTTCACAGATATAAATTGTATTTATCTCTATTAAAATGTAAAGGATTAATTACACCAACATATTCTGAGTTTTTCCCAAAAGGTTTAATATTCAACAATTTTATTTAATTACTGCAGCCCCCATTCCGTTAGTCCACATCCGTTAGAATTAATGGTTGACCAAGAAATGAAGGATAAAACAGTCATTTCAGAACAACCAAATTAAAAAAAAAAAAAAAAAATCATAACATATCATAAATCTCTAGTATCATCACCAACCCCTAACCTCACAAAAACAAACAAACCCATCTTCAAAAATTAAACAAACTCTCAACTCGCCACCTGCAACATCTTTAGAACAAACACACTTCGATCTTCAAAAATCAAAACCCATATACCCGCAACCTTGTCACGCAAACAAACAAACAAAAACACCTCAATCTTCAACCTGCAACCTCGTCACACCAACCTGCAACCTCGTCACACAAACCTGCACCATCATTACCAACCCAACACTCTAGAACAGATACGCCCTAATCTTCAAAAGTCAAAACCTACAAACTCGTAACCTTGTCAAACAAACGTGCAACACCATTACCAACCCATAACCTCTAACATCTCCAAACAAACACACCCCAATCTTCAAAATTCAAAACTCACAAACCTCCTATCTCATAAACCTAACTTGAATATCATGACTGGTTGAAGTGAGCCAGTGGTGGCAGAAGGACATTGCAATTCGAGGACGCAGATAGAGACGGAGCTGACAGAGATGAGCAAAGGTGATAAGATGGAGTCGATGATCGTCAAGACAACTTTTGTGGCGGCGTAGTGGAGACCACAGTGGTTTCTACCATGGGAGACCCACTTAGGTTTCCAATGGTGGAGACCACCGTGGTCTGCATTACGTTGCCGGCAGGAGATAGAGATAGAAAAGGACTGGTCAGAGATAAAAAGAGAATAGGAAAAGAGGAAGAGAGGAAAGAGAGAGAGAGAGAGAGAGAGAGAGAGGTAGAAGAGAGAGAGAGAGAGAGAGAGAGAGAGGTAGAAGAGAGAGAAAAAATTATTCATATATATATATTTTATTGTTTTAGAATAAATTATAGTGATATTTTTGACTTTACAAAGTCAAATCTCAATCAACTATTAAACGGGATGAGAAATCAATGTTCACAGAGGTAGCTACAATAATTAAATGTATTTGTTGAATATTAACCCCTTATCTAAAAACCCATGGTATTTTATTGCAGTTAACCCAAATGTAAAATATAATTTAAGCACGATGATGCATCACTAATAAACTCCACATATGTGGGTTACATAATTGATGTTTACACGAAAGAGAAGGAAAAGCTCTGCAATTTTTTTGAGAAACTCTCATATCATTTTTGTTTAAAAATTAAAAGTAAAATTTTTCTACGATAACTTGTTTGGTGGTTTGGTTTATTGATGATGATTGAAAATTGAAGAACATGATTGTTGGTTTTAAATTTTCGGAAGATGATGAAACCATTGTGAAATATATAAAAGAAATGTGCTTTTGGAATGGAGAATTGAAAACAATTCATCCTCCATGGTTATAGCTAGCAATGATGATTATTATTTGTATGAGCTGATTTATGATGAGATCAAAGAAGACTGGTTTACTACTCAAGGTTCACTCCTTGCCAATAACAAGTTGTTATGCAATGAACCATGTTTTCCTCATTGTGATGAACGTAATAATATTTTTCTACATGTAATCGGACATTCTTTATATGAAAGTTTGAAGAGACTTTTTGATAATTTAAGGTATATGTCATCCAAGAATGGAAACTTTAGGAATGCAATAGATGTAGCTATTAAGTCCCTGGATAAGGAAGAGATTGTACAAGTAATTCTTACACACAAAGAATTGATGGAGCCGCACATATAGTGTATATAAATAGTACTTAATAAAGTCAGTAGAACCGTGCATATAATGCATAACAATAAATAAATAAAGTCAAATAATTAGATATATAATGCATGATAATAATGATAAATGAAGGTAGTGCAATAATCGAGTCAATAAAGTCATACATTGATTGGGTTTATATAGTCAAACTTCTCAATTAGAGCATCAAGAACTTTAGGTTTTGATAAATTGAAATCTGAAATTTCAGGTTGTGATTGAATTTATATAGAAATTCGTGTTCTAGATTGTGTTGATAGTGTGTTATAAAATAAATAAAAATAAAAATACATTAGAGATGAGAATAAGGAGAGAGAGAGAGAGCGAAATGGAGGAGAGTAAAATTGTTCATTTTCATTTAAACTTATGCAAAGACATGTATATAGAGGAAGTAAGTCGCAAACCGATTTTGAAAGGCCCGTACATCACATACATTCAAGCAACACAGAACAAGTGGGGCGGGCTAAGGGGGCCCCTTATGGACCACATGGCCTCCGATGACTAGCAGACATACATTCCTTGCATACATTCAACCAAAGGTCCGAAGATATGCACACAAACATTTAATATAATATTTTAACATTTTAATATATCGGTACTTATCCCTTACCCAACATATCTCACAATTTAAAATTGAACAAAGTAACATAGCGTCTCTCGTTTTTTGAATTTCCCTTTCATATGAATCACCTTTTAATAAAGTGAACAAAAAGACAGCCTCCATTCTTTTTTTTTTTATAATTAATTTGGATGTGGAGAGCCTCCATATTAAATCCCAAATCTTAACTTTATTTGGGTGTACTTGCTATTAGTATATGCATAACAGTTATATATACTGTCCAACGATGAAAAGATCAAACAATACAGTGATATTGTTTAGTCTGATTTGCAAGGAAGCTGCAGGTGTCGTGTCTCTGGTTCAACCAAAATTTAGGGGATCGAAAGACAAGCGATCTACTCATTTCCTTTGCAAGTAAGTAGATCAGTCATTCTCCTGTCAGTGAATCATATATATAAACCTATTGATTTCTTCTTCTTTGTATATTAAATCCCAAATCTTCACTTTATTTTGCTTTTCTGGTACAAACCGATCGTGTACGATCTGGGTCGCACCAAATCGTCCCACCAGATCATCCTTGATCTGGTGACGACCAGCGATCTAGTTGCTATGATTATGTTTGTTTAGCAAGTTGTGAAGACCACCTAACTTTTTAAAAGTTGTGTGTCACATTACCTTGTGTAAATATATAGAAGTTGTTATGATTATGTTTGTTTAACAGGCTGCTAAGTTCAATACTATGTCTTGTTGGCCTAGTGGAACCTCAACACCCTCAATTTTACCTCCCGATATGCCTAACGAGAAACAGGTACATCTATCTCTATCGATTTGAGTAATATTTTCATGTCCATTTGTCTATGTTAGCAGCTTATATTTTATATTGATTTGTTTGTACATATGAATGATTTGAGTTAGAATTAATGTTAGTTTCTTGAGTCATTCATGTCATGCTTGGTTTTACTTGTATTACTTATCATGTCAATCGTTTATTTTATTTGTATGTTGGAAAGGACGCCTCTCAACATATCGGACAACAAAATGCTGGCAATAAGAGGGTGGGCCTAGAATTAGGCGAATCTTCAGTTGTTAAACAAAGAAAGTTGAGATCAAAGGTTTGGGGGGACTTTGAGAAGTATACAGATGAAAATGGGAAGGACAGGGCCAAATGTAAAGTTTGTGAGAAGGACTTTGATGGTTCAAGTAAGTTAGGAACTACTCATCTCAGAAATCACTTCATAAGTTGCCAAAGAAAGAGAAATGGAGATGGGGGTGGAGATGAACCAGCCAACTTAGCAGGCAATTTAAGTAATCCGATTGTCATTCAAGAGAAATCTATGATGGATCAACAATTGAATCGCTTGGATGCGGCAAGAAAGATAATTAAGCAAGGTGATGTAGAGCTTATAAACTCCACAAACGTGGGTTACATAATTGATGTTTACAAGGAAGAGAAGGAAAAGCTCCGCAATTATTTTGAGAAACTTTCAAAACTCTTGTGCCACTTGTGTTTAACTGTTACGGAAGAATTTTTCGGGATTACTTGTTTGACGGTCTGGTTCATTGATGATGATTGGAAATTGAAGAAGAAGATTATCGGCGTTGAATATTTGGATGACATGCTCATTGAGGTATATATGAAAAATGTGCTTTTGGAATGGCGAATTGAAAACAATAAATCCGCCATGGTTTTAGGGGATGTTTATTATTATTATTTGTATAAGAGGATGAGTTTTAATGAGATCAGAGAAGACTGGTTTAGCACTCAAGGTTCACTCCTTTCCAATAACAAGGAGTTATGCAATGAAGCCTTTTTGTTTCCTTGTGATCAACATGATAATTTTCTTCTACGTGGAATCTGGGAACCTTTATGTTCGAGTCTGCACATACTTTTTAATAAAATAAGGGATAATGAAAAGTTGCGCAATGCAATAGATGTTGAAAAATTGTCGAATAAACTCAGGTGGGGTGAAGGCAGCGGCGGTATTTTGGATGCTTTTAAGAGTGTATTGGGTCTCAAAGAAACATTTTTTGACTTAGAGAATAGTCATCCTCATTTTCAAAATTTAACAAAAGAAGAATGGGATGCACTAGGGGCAATTTGCGAGTGTGACACTGGCGTTTTTCCCCGACAATATTGCAGCAACTACAATACTGCAAATATTCATTTTCCCCAGTTTTTTAGGATATGTAAGTGTTGTGAAGAATTGAGGAAATGTGATTTTGACGATGCTTATGATGAGTGTATCGAAAGAGTAGACAATTATTGGAACGACTACAATTTAGTTCTAGCCATTGCTTCAGCACTTGATCCGCGATTCAAAATGGATATTGTGAAAAATTGGTATGAGGATATCTTTGGTGATGAATGGAAGACAGAATTTACAAAATTCAGGGATTACTTTAACAAAATTTACTATGAATATGCAAGTGGCATCAACAAATGTACTTCAGTAGTAGAAGAAAACAATTCTTCATTCTCATATGAAATGCTAGATCCTTTGGGGAAATTGTGTAAATCTTGTCATGAACTGGATCATGTCCAGTTGTTGAATCCGGAACTTCGTCTTTATTTCGAAGAGGTCAAATTTCCTTTAGTCAAAGATTTTGATGTACTTGAATGGTGGCGAGCTCATGCTCGGTACTTTCCAACTCTTGCAAGAATGGCCCGTGATTTTTTATCAATTCAAGTCTCATGCGGTCTTCCCAAAGTTTTTGAGGATGAGTTGTTTTGCTTATCAAAGTTGGGCATCGAAGAGGCTTATACATGCACAAAAAGTTGGCTATGTGAGGAATTATGATAAATAATTATGTTATTTTCTTTTATTCTCATTTTCAGCTATTGAGAAACTCAAGCGGTTTAATTTAAGCATCATTTGCTTATCTAATGTTTGGGTTTCCATTTATCAATTGCATTGTGACTCAAGACTTATGATTTTCCTGTAATACTATTGTAGTTTTTCTTATTACTTATTAATTTAAAAGGCTTGCTAATTATATATGTTTTATTTTTATCACGGGTTGACTAGTGAGTACATACAAGCATTTACTCTATTTGTCAAGTTGAATTAAATTTATTTTTTATGGGTGAAAATTTTTTTTAAAAAAAAAAACCCGTACACGTTACTTTCTCTCTCTAGCCAGAGGCCTTCACATTCATAATGCCACGTTCTGATTTTTTTTTTTTTTTTTTATATCAATTATTTTCATAAGAGGGATGAAATGAAGGTCTTTTTTTATTTTTTGAAGCTGGATGAAATTAGGGTTATGATAAGGGTATCTGAGTCATTTGAAAATGGAATAAAAAAAAAACTAATCATAAATTTTTTCGATCCAAAGTGATTAAATATGGCAATTATCTATAGAATAAAATATTTTTCATTATATATTCAAATCATTTTACAATTTCAAATTTGAGTTAAAACCTCAATCTTTAAGTATAAAAAACTGTGTTTATTATTTAAAGGAGATTTGACAAAACCTTTTTAAGGTTTGATCCTTCATAAAAAAAATTCCTATATTCTTAAATTTAGGTAAAAACCTTCTTATTGTATAATAAAATCAACTTATAATATCAAAATTAGGTTAAACAACCTCTCATTTATGTAATACTCTTCTAGTGGGCGAATTAATTGCTGTTCAAAGTTGTCTTGGAAGTAGTTTGTAGATTGCATTATAACATGAGTAATATGGAGTATGACAATCTTTTTGTTGTCCGGAACTCAGTATTGTCCTTTTGCTGTGACTAATGTTGTGATTAAAAGGATATCAAAATTTTCACATTCTTCTATGGGTGATATTTTTGTTTCTTTCATTCCTAATGAAGGGAACAAAGTTGCTCATTCTCTTTTTATCATTGTTTAACTTTGATTCACCCCAAAAAAAACTCATACGAAGTGTTTATTATCTAAAGGGAGCAAATCTCATTGAAGTTTTATCAATGACAAAAACAACACTTTAGGTTTTTTTTTTTTTTTTTTTTTTTTTTCTTTTTTTTTTAAAAGAAAAAACAAAGCAATAATATTCATTAAACAGTAAAATTAGAAGCAATTATATCGACAATAAAAGGAGGAGAACAATTAATCCACTCCCTAGAACCTGGCATAGAATTGGCAGCTTTAGCTAGACAATGAGCTACTCCATTCACAAATCTCCTAATCCATATAAAATTCAAATTGACAATATCATAAACCAAATATAAACAATAGTCAATAATTAAACGAAAACCACAATTATCCTGCGAAGGATTTTGAAGAGCTTAGAACACATTGAGTGCATCCATTTTAATAATAACATTGTTTAACTGTTTGCTCTTGATCCAACTGAGAGCTTCCTTAACTCCTATCGTCTCTGCACCTTATAATCAACCCGACCTATACAAGAGTCATTATTAGCAGCCATAAAATGCCCATCTGCATTTCTCAATATCATACCAAAACCTATCCTATTCATGTTGACGAAATTAGCAACATCGACGTTTAACTTTGAAAATCCTTAATGCTGTTTAATCCAGCAAACAACCCCACTATCACTATCACCATAACAACACTTTAGTTTTAAATTTAGGTAAAATCTACTCATCATATGCCAACATCATCTAATAGTTTTAAAAATTCAATATGAATTATCTCCTCATCTAAACTTTGGTTTAAACTTCTTGAAATATATGATTGATTTTTAATAAGATAAGAGATAACAATCATATTACAGTGCTTAGAAGTCAACTATTTGAAAAAGTTTAGGTGAAGAAGAATCCAATCCTTCAAAATTTAAAAGGTGTATTCAATTTGAAATTAATTGGAAATTAAAACATTTTAAAAGTTTGAGTGTATCAATCCAAATTTGAATGGATTCCATTGAAATCTAAATGTATTTAATCCATATTTGTATGAAATCTATTAAAATTTAGATGTATTTAATTCAGATTTGTATGGAATCCAATACAATCTATGTATATTTAAAAAGTTATTGATTTCACAAATTTCATTTAAATAATGAATTTGGATGAATTTTAAAATGATTTTCATGAAGAGAAATGTTTATCACAAATTTTACTGTCATTATGAAGATTTTATTGGAATTTTTAAAAGAATTCTAACAAAATCAATATAAAGTTTATTGAATTTATGAATTCCATCAAAATCTAAAAAAAAAAAAAAACCTTTAAACCCCAATAAATTCTAGATTAAATGTACAAATATAAAACCTTCTAAGTATTTATTATCAAAAGCCATATTTATGAAAACCATCTTGAACTTTATTTATTTAAAAAATAAGACATTGGGGGTTGCCCTGAGGGTTACTTTGCAAATCTTCCATTAAACAAATGCAAAAGATTTCTTACTTCATTGCTTTAGGTTGGCCCGTGATTTTTTATCAATTCAAATCTCCCATTAAACTAAGTCTTTCAATTTAAAAAGGAAATTGGATTCCTTGTTAAATTGAAAACCCCAATTTACCATTATAAAAAGGTGTTTTATGTTGGTAATGAAAGATAATTTTTTTGGCTCCTAAAACTAAAAACTTCCATTGATTAGAAATACCATATTGCCGCCCACTTCATAAGAAATCAAGAAAATTGTTTATTGATTTCTGTAGAATTTTCTTTTATGAAAAGTTTTCGTGATTTGATTATTCGAGATTATGCTCAAACACAAATTTCTTTTGTGAAAAGTCATAACAAGGTAGATCAAATGATGAAAATCAATCTAACAAAAGAGATTGAAGTTCTTCATCAATCAAGGTAAGTTAAGATTCGATCTTATGCCTTTAATTATGTTGTATAATTATTATTAGCATCGATTAGGTTGTTTTAGTTTACGAAAATTTTTTGAAATTCATGTTTTTAGAAATATTTATTTTTAAATCTTTTCAACCACAACTGACAGACCCCTTTCCCTAGGCGATCTACTGGCACCCTACGGTGACCCTCCAACTAGCCCTTTCCCTCAACTAAATGATCCCCAGCAGAGTTAAGCCATATTTTTTCTCAATCTTTTTAAAAAACAGCGGAAACGCGGGGAAATTTTTCATTTTTGTTTTAAACCTTTACAAAATATTTTATAAAAATTTGGGCAGCAACCCGTCTATTTTTCGGACTTTGCCACCTTGTCAATTTCCCCCAAACTACGGAGCCTCAGGCTCTCATTTTCCATCACAACCACAACCACAATTTCATGTTTCAATTTATGAACTGATTATCAATAAAATCATATGTCATGCATCAATTTACTTCAAAAACATAATTTAAATCCACAAAATAATATTTACAAAACCACGTGGATATAACAAAATATATACATCACTTAATATTAACCAAAAAGAGGGATAGGAAATCACATCAGCACTGTCGCCGCGGCTGTCTGGTAATAATCTTGGGGTAGTCCGCAGCTATGGTACCTATACCTGGGGAGGTTTATTTAAAAATACAGAAAATATTGGGTGAGCTTTGAAAGCCCAGTGAGTGTCATTTAATATTATTTGAAATTACAATTTTTATAAAAACCTCCCTAAAACATTTTCAAATTCATTTATTTAAATTCAAGTTTCATGCATTCATAGTATAAAACATATATTGCACGGTTATCAACTTTATAAAGGGATCTCCTATGGTTGCGGGGTTTTTATTCAAAAATCATCTTTCTTTTTATAAACCGAATATGGTTCGACTGCGCTCGAAGGTGTCCAGCCAACCAATCCGGCTCTCGTCAACCTATAGTGACTCGTGCCTCATGGCACCCTAGTATAGAACGGAATCCTACATCGCTTTGTCCGGTTCATGTAGCGGAATCCTACATCGCTACAGAGCGGAACTCTGTCTCGCTCGGGTAAGCTAGCTAATAAGATACCTTTCACATGCATTGGACTAATCTCTCAAACATTTGACTGACATGACATCTTGCGGGTACCTCCTACGGTTAGTTTAGTTAGTAACATACTGACACTACTAACTCTACCAATGCACGCTTCGGGTACTCAACCCAGATCGGTAATAATGTGATACTATCTGGGTAAGCCATATGTTTTATTTTCATCTTTATAATCCATTTCATATTTCAATAATTCAAAACAAGAAATCATTCTTTTATTGAAAACACAAAACGATATTCTCTGTTACTGTGCCATTTATTATTTAAATCATATTTCATTTTCATCAAAAATATCAAAACATGTATGAAACATTCATTCATTATTCAAATCAACCAAAAACGTATTAAAATCATTTTAACACTCACCTTTCGCTATCACTTCTGAATGACTATTCGGAAGGCTCTAAAACTGCGCTCTAGCGCTCTTCCCTAGCTCCACCGGCTGATTCGTCACCTACACAACATATATATACGTAAATTTACTTTCACGTCAACTTCTGAAAACTCGAAATAATAAAAATTTACATAATCGCCCCTAAGTGACCCTTTTTAGGCGTAACTCTCCATTTTTGGTTCCTTAATTAAATCTCCGACTTTTATCAATCCCAATACGCCTAATTAAACTCATTAGGGTCATCCGAACTCTCAACGGACGCCGTATGGGTCAATTTACAAAATTGCCCATTAAACTAGTTTAGCGCGCGTTTTAGTTTCTCTCTAAATCTTTGGTATTTTCTTGGTTTTCTAAACTCCCTATCAACTTCAATAACTTATTTTTCAACTTGTTTTCACGCAAAAACAACCAACCAACAAATCACAACGAAACCCATTTCGAATCAACTTATACACCAACGAATTCATCCTTTTTCAAACTTAAATAACTCACCCCTTTTTCTATCGCGTTAACTTCGCTTTGAGATTGATTTTAGGGTGGTTTTGGACTGATTTGGAGATGGATCTGAGCTGAGATTGGACTGGTTTTCTTCCTCTTTTCTTCCCCTCTCTTCCTTTCTCTCTTTCTCCCTTGGTTCCGCCGCGGTTTGCCACTCGTTTCACCGCCGATCTGCACGCGTGGAGGAGCTGTCTTGGCCGCGGTTCAGCTTGGTCTTGCTCCGTTCAGGTCGGGTTTGAGCTGGTCTTCGTGCGGGTCGAGCTAGAGCAGCTCGTCGGCGTCTCCTCCGCGTTGATCGGAGCTGTCTCGCCGCAGTTGCAGCTCGTTCTTCAGCGTTGGTTCGCGGCTGGTTTGCTGCACGTTGACTTCGGTTCGCGGCTGGATGGCGACAGCAGCAAGGCTGGTCGGTCGGCGTTAGTGGCTTGGTCGGCGGTGGTCTTCTTCTTCTTTCCTTCTTCTTTATGTCTTCTCTCTTCTTCTTTCTTTTCTTTCTTCTTTCTTTCTTTCTCTTCTTTCTTCTTCTTCGCGAGATGAGAGACTGGTTCTGTTTTTATTTTAAAAAGTCAACTCACATCTTTTTGGCTTCTATTTTCCTCCCCATAATTCTCAATAATTCCACTTACACCCTAAAACAATTCCATTGTTCCTTAGATTTTAGCTTAATCTTACTATGGCCACAATTATTAAATTCTATCTTCAATTTAGTCCCTTTATACCTTAAAAGTTATTCAATTTCATTTATCATTTTAACTTCCCGTTTAATCTCCGATTGAGTTTAAATCAATTCCTATAGGTTCTCTATAACCTTAAGTGTCTCCATAATTAATTTAGGGTCTCTAATCGACACTTAGGGACTATTCCTAGGAACCCGTACAATAATAAAAATAGAGGGTTTACAACAACCCTTCAATTTGCACCAAATAGTGTCGTGAGCATTAGATGCACAAGAAGCACACTGACTGGTTTGGTCGCATCTGCTTGATGCACTGCCAACTGTCAGCTGCCATGGTTGGACCTAGTGTGCTAGTGGTGCATGTGATGAACCCAAGCAATGCAATTGGGGTCGAGCATTATGGTGCCCAAATGGATGCAATAACACATATGGTATGGTGTTCAGGGTTGCTATGCAAGTGAGTGGTTTTAAACCAGTTTTTGTTGTGTTACGGGTCTATTTCAAGGGCTACTGCGATTTGCTGGGTTCATAGTGAGGGCCTAGTGAGCTAGTTTGAAATGTGCGATAGGTGTCAAAATCATACGATGAGGCAACATCTTAGGGTGATGTCAAATATGATTTGTCTGCTCAAGTTTGTTGGGCATATTCTCATTGACGAGCAGCAAGTACAGATAGTGATTTGGTCTTTTTCCTCCAGCTCGAAGAATATGAAAACCAACATAACTTATAATGACAACATCAAGACACTTGATGACATCTCACGTCATATTGTGTTGGAAGATGAGCGCCTAGAGGCTATTAAATCTTTTGCTCAACTTTACATGGCCAAATCTAGCGTGCGTAAAAGCTTTCGCTTTCAAAGTAAGAGAGGGAAGAAAAACTTCAAGAAAATGAGTGGAAATCCCAATTTTAAGAAAAATGAGACTGGAAACTGCAGGAGGGGCAAGCGCATTAGAGTTAGGAAGGACAAAGCCAAAATGATCTATTTAAACTGCGAAAAGTTAGGTCATTTTGCTCATGAATGTACTGAGTAAAAAAAGGAAAAGATACAATGTTATTCCGATACATTTAATAATGCATTTGTTTTAGATTTTTCTTAAAAATTATTTTTTTTTCATATATTTTGATTAATTATTTTTAGATTTTTCTAAAAAGTTATTATTTCTTTTTGTATTAATTATATATTTTAATTAATTGTAAAATGGTGATATGTGTTGGATTTTAATTGGTTGTAAATTATCTATTTTTTAAAATTTTAAAATTTATGTGACTTATGTCTAATGTTTTTTGGATTATGGTGAATGATGATGACTTAATACATTTTAAGAGTAACAATGTAAGGGTAATAGTGTCTTTTTGCCCTTTTTGTCACTGATAGAATTTTGCCATTAGGAACTAAATTGAAGAATTTTCTAATAATTTAGTGTCACAGGAGGTATTTAACTTAAAAGGTAGATATTATCTCAAAATTTAGGGATTAAATTGAAGAATTTTTTCATAATTTAGAGTCATAGGAACATTTGAAAAAACACACTTAAAAAGTAGATATTACATCAAAACTTAAGGACTATATTGAAAGATTCTCTGATAATTTAGAATTACTAGAGATACTTAAGAAAATACGCTAAAAAGGTAGATATTACATCTAAATTTAGGAAGTAAATTGAAGTTTTCCTTAAAACGAATGATCCGCAAATTGTCAAAAAAATAAAAAAAGAAAAAAAGAAAAAGAAAAACAAACAAACAAACGAACAAAAAAAACAAAACAAAAAACGAAACGAATGATCCGCAGCAGAGAGGACCTTTCAAAAATGTCCACCGAAAGAGAGATGGGAAGCAGGGAGATAGTGAGAAAGGCAGAGGAGCTGGTGGAAAGAAGCATGAAAAGCAACGACGCCTCCCACGACGCCTCTCACGTCTGGAGGGTCAGAGACATGGCCCTCTCCCGTGCTCATGACCAGGGCCTCTGTTCTAACCCGGACTCCATGCTCGTTGTTGAGCTCGCTGCACTTCTTCATGATATTGGTTTCCTCTTCTTCTTGTCATCATCCCTCCTCCCTTTTACTGTTTATTTTCTTCTCGTACAACTTATTGATAATTTCCCTTTACTTGTCAGGTGACTACAAGTATTTGAGGTTTGTATCTATCTATCTTTCAATAAAATATGCATGTGTAAATGTCCCTTGTGTTATCTGATGAGGTTTTGCTTATCATATATGTACTAGTTTTGGAAGTTAATTGCTTGTTGGTTTCTTAAAATCAACACCTTTAATCTGTTTAATGAATGTAGATATTAGCAAATGTTAAAATTGAAGTTGTATTCATATTATTGTTATCTGTATTCTCAAAGCCATTTTGTGATGCTCATGTTTGTATACAGATACTAGTTCATTTAAATTTAATATAAATTTGCATGTAGAGATCCATCTGAAGAGAACATTGATGAGAGTTTTCTTGAGGAGGAGGGTTTGAAGGAACAACAAAAGACAAGAATATTAAGTATCATTAAGAGGATGGGTGGGTGTTTCAATTTTTTCTCCTTTTTATTTTTTTGTTATTTGCTTGTACTTTGTCTTTATATTGCTGTTAGCTTTATTTTCGGACTGTGATGAGATGATATGCATGATACTATGGCAAAATGGTGGTGGTTACTGCTTTGTGTACTCTGATTGAAGCGATAAAATTTCATGGCTTTGTAGTTATTGTATTCTTGTCACTATGCTTTTTGATTCGTGCTCTATGCATTTTGCTGGAAAAGCCACATATAAAACAATGTGATAATCTTTAGTTACTTACATTGACTCTTTTCATTCTTTCTGTCACCAATTTCGTGTTTCTTTTTCTCTCCCAATTAACTCTGCTTTTCCATGTTAATGCTAGTTCTTGTTCTGTTTTGATGTGGCAGAAATTAGATTTTGGACACTTTTATGAGGCAATAGTTGTTTGCTTTTTGTCTAAAGCCTTTGTGTTAGTAGTTTTGCGGAGGAAACGAATGAAAGTAAAATCAAAGTATTACAGGAAAGGAAATTTTACCAACTTTATTAATGAGTTGGTCCTAACTTCTAACTATGCCAGGCTTGAGAAGTTCAATTTTGCATGACCTGTGAACAGAATGGTAGTCATACAGCAATGTAGTGACATAAAACAAGAGAAAGACACTTCAAAGGCAAATTCATTTATATGTTGTGGACATGTACATGTATACATGTATTTCTGCACATATGCAAATACATGTGGCAATTATGAAGTCATGAATGCTCAGAAAGTAGATCCTTTTACTGCTATAGTTGTATCTATGTTGCAGTTACTGTAACATAACTGCTTAAAGTGATCCTCTGCTGCTCTATTTAGATTTTTGTAGCAATTCCTTTCATTTTTGCATAACTTAAAAACTTTCGTCACAATAATAATTGTGAACAGCATCTTTCCAAAGTTTGTTTTTCTAATTGTATGTGCAAACACTACACGTAAAGCACACACTGACTTATGGGCAACCTACCTTAAATGCTTGCATAGAGCTTTTTTGTAATTTTTTTTTTCTTTATCTTGTTTTTGGGTTCCCATTCATGTTACAGATTCACATCCAATTATACTTTTGTTTATAATAGAATTGTGTTATGCTGGAAATTATCAGTTTTAGCTTCAAGCGCTTTGTTTTGGCAGTCCTATAAGTTGAAAACTCAATGTAGTTTTGTCTTTCAGCTTCTAGTCATTTTCCTTCTTTTGTGTTGTTGCTCTAAATCTACATTAGAGCAACATCAATCTATAATAGAATGGTTTTTTTTTTTTTTTTGCTTCTGGTTTTGATGATAGGTTTTGTGTGCGTGTCTTTGTTGTTGAGAGAACAAAAGAGATGCTTTTTGAGGGTTGAGGTTGGTGCATTGACGTCTTTTCTGGTGGATTTTTTGTAGGAGAATGCATGTGAACAAATGGGGGTTTTGAATTTGGTTGATGAGTTTTTGTGGGTTTAACTGGTTTGCATGGCTTTTGCTTCTGGTTTTGATGGTGGGCTTGTGTGTGTGTCTTTGTTGTTGAGAGAATAAAAGGGAAGCTTTTGAGGGTTGAGTTTGGTGCATTGATGTCTTTTTTGGTGGATTTTTGTAGGAGAATGCATGTAGACAAATGGGGGTTTTTAAATTTGGTTGATGAGTTTATGTGGGTTTTGAATTTTAAAGATGTTTTTGGTTCTGATCTAATAGTGATGGAATCTTCAAACATGGATACAGACATGACTGAACAAGTGTCTGCTGATCTTCTTTCATTTGCCAGAAGGTTGTTTTTCTTTCTTTATTTATTTTTTTGGTGCTTATGTTTTGTGTCAATCAGTTTAGTTGATGTTTGTTTGATGATTGGATTCATTGTATTTGTGGGGTTTTTGCAGTTATCGGCTGGAAGCATTGGATATGGCTATTACGAAGATTAGTATTGTGTTTCTGGAAACTGGGTCTGGCAAGACTCTTATAGCAATCATGCCATATCTTCTCGAAAAGCCATCACCTTATGTTATTGTTTTTTTCGTACTTCAACTAATTGCCAACCCGATCAACTTAACCCAACCCAACCCGACTATTATTGGGTTGGGTTGAAGAATTGATTGGATTGAGTTTTTCAACCCAACCCAATCCACGTTGGGTTGAGAGATTTTTAACCCAACCTAACCCGAACCCGAAAATGCCCACCCCTTATTAGACAACAAAATGTCGACAATAAAAGGGTGAGCCTAGAATTAGGAAAGTCTTCAGTTGTTAAACAAAGAAAGTTGAGATCAAAGGTTTGGGAGGACTTTGAGAAGTATAAAGATGAAAATGGGAAGGACTGGGCCAAATGTAAAGTTTGTGAGAAGGACTTCGATGGTTCAAGCAAGTTAGGAACTACACATATCAGAAATCACTTCATAAGTTGCCAAGAAAGAGAAATGGAGATGGGGATGGAGATGAATTAGTCAACTTAATAGGCGATTTAAGTAATCCGGTTGTCATTTAAGAGAAATTTGTAGTGGATCAACAGTTGAATCAGTTGGATGCAATAAGAATGATTATTAAGCAAGGTGATGCATTGCTGATAAACTTCAAAAATGTGGGTTACATAATTGATGTTTACACGGAAGAGAAGGAAAAGCTCCGCAATTTTTTTGAGAAACTCTCGTGTCGTTTGTGTTTAACAGTTAAAAATAAAATTTTTCTATGGTCCTTGTTTGGTGGTATGGTTTATTGATGATGATTAGAAATTGAAGAACAAGATTATTGGTTTTAAATTTTCGGAAGACGATGAAACCGTTGTGAAATATATAAAAAATGTGCTTTTGGAATGGGGAATTGAAAACAATTTATCCTCCATGGTTATAGATAGCGATGATAATAATTATTTGTATGAGATGATTTATGATGAGATCAGAAAAGGTTGGTTCACTACTTAAGGTTCACTCTTTGTCAATAACAAGTTGTTATGCAATGAACTCTTTTTCCCTCATTGTGATGAATGTAATAATATTTTTTTACATGTAATCGGACATTCTTTATATGAAAGTCTGAAGAGACTTCTTGATAATATAAGGTATATGTCATCCAAGAATGAAAACGTTAGGAGTGCAATAGATGTAGCTATTAAGTCCTAGTGTAAGGAAGAGATCATTCCAGTAATTCTTACGCACAAAGAATTGATGGAGCTGCACATATAGTGTATATAAATAGCAATTAATAAAGTCGATAGAGCTGTACATATAATGCATAACGATAAATAAATAAAGTCAAGTAATTAGATATATAATGCATGATAATAATGATAAATGAAGGTAGTGCAATAATTGAGTCGGTAGAGTCGTACATTTGTATAATCAAACTTCTCAATTAGAGCATTAAGAACTTTAGGTTTTGATAAATTGAAATCCAAAACTTCAGGTTGTGATTGAATTTGTTCAGAACTTCATGTTCAAGATTGTGTTGATAGCGTGTTATAAAATAAATAAAAATAAAAATAAATTGAAGATGAGAGTAAGGAGAGAGAGAGAGAGAGAGAGAGAGAGAGAGAGAGAGAGAGAGAGATGGAAGAGAGTAAAATTGTTCATTTTCATTTAGGCTGTGTTTGGTACATGAGATTTAGGATGAAATTGGAATTTAAAAATCCCAAACTACTTGAATGCCATGTTTGGAGACAAATTAGAATGAATGAGATTTAAATCCCAACCTCCAATTTCATTCTCATTCTTTTGGCATTTTTCAATCCCACCCACAACCATGTCATTGGGTAGGATGAGATTTCATTTTCCATCTTTTTTTTTTATCTTCATTTATCTCTTTCTCTCGCATTCTTTCATTCTCTTATTGCACATCCATAGAACCTCTTTACCATCTTTTTTTTCAATCCCACCCACAACCATGTCATTGGGTAGGATGAGATTTCATTTCCTATCTTTTTTTTTTTTTATCTTCATTTATCTCTTTCTCTCACATTCCTTCATTCTCTTATTGCACATCCATAGAACCTCTTTATCATCTCTTCTTCTTCTTCTTTTTTTTTGTTGGGACAAGCCCAGAACCAGATGGTTCTAGGTTCACGTCTCTTCTTCTTCTTCTTCGTTGGGACAAGCCTAGAACCAGATGGTTCTAGGTTCACGTCTCTTCTTCTTCTTCTTCGTTGGGACAAGCCCAGAACCAGATGGTTCTGGGTTCACGTCGAACCCAGAACCATTTGGTTATGGATTTTGTTATGAGTTTTTTATTTTGTTTTGTTTTGTTTTTGTTAATGTTATGATGATTTGATGTTGTTGTTAGTGTGAGAGATGATGATGTTGATGAATTGAATTGATGATATTGATGAACTGTGGGTTGATAACGTTGAATTATGGGAGATTATGATATTAATGCAGTTTGGCTTTTGATATTTGATGAATTGTGGGAGATGATGTTTGTTTGTTTTTTTTTTTTTAGATTTTTTATCAAATTAATTTTATATAATAAAAATTTAAATTAATTTATTTCAATCCAATCCCAACCTACACCAAATACAATATGGTATAATTTTTAATCAAATCCTAAGTTCTACCAAACATGAGATGATGATTTTTCATTCCAATTCAATTCAATCCATTCCATTCTAATCCAATCTATTCTATTTCATTATAATCTCACATGTCAAACGGAGCTTTGAACTTATGCTAAGACATGTATATATAGGGCAAGTAAGTCGCAAACCGATTTTGAAAGGCTTTCACATTGCATACATTCAAGCAACAGAGAACAAGTGGGGTGGGCTAAGGGGGCCCCTTTATGGACCACATGTCCTTCCTCTGATGACTAGCAGACGACCAACCAAAGATCCGCGGATAAGCACGCAAATATTTAATATAATATTTTAACATTTTAATATAACGGTACTTATCCATGACCCAACATATCTCATAATTTAAAATTGAACAAAGAGACACAGCGTCTCTCTTTTCGGAAATTTCCTTCCATTGAATCACCTTTTAATAAAGTGAAGAAAAAGATCTTTCAAGTGGCAAAGTAACATAGCATCTTTCTTTCTGGAAATTTCCTTCCAATGACCTTTTAATAAAGTGAAGAAAAAGATCTTTCAAAGCAACAGAGTAACATAGCATCTCTCTTTTCGGATGTAGAGAGCCTCCATATTTGACTTTGGGTGTTCTTGCTATTATTATATGCATAACACTTATATATACTGTCTGACAATGAAAAGATCAAACAATAAGTGATATTGTTTAGTCTAATTTGCAAGCAAGCTGCAGGTATCGTATCTCTGGTACAATACTGTGTCTTGTTGGCCTAGTGGAACCTCAACCCCCTCAATTTTACCTCCCGATATGCCAAATGAGAAATAGGTACATCTATCTCTATCGATTTGAGTAATATTTTCATGTCCATTTGTCTATATTAACAGCTTATATTTTATATTGATTTGTTTGTACATATGAATGATTTGAGTTAGAATTAATATTAGTTCCTTGAGTCGTTCATGTCATGCTTGGTTTTACTTGTATTACTTATCATGTCAATCATTTATTTTATTTGTATGTTGAAAAGGACGCCTCTCAACATATCAGACAACAAAATGCTGGCAATAAGAGGGTGGGCCTAGAATTAAGCAAATCTTCAGTTGTTAAACAAAGAAAGTTGAGATCAAAGGTTTGGGGGGACTTTGAGAAGTACAAAGATGAAAATGGGAAGGACTGGGCCAGATGTAAAGTTTGTGAGAAGGACTTTGATGGTTCAAGCAAGTCAGGAACTACTCATCTCAGAAACCACTTCAGAAGTTGCCAAAGAAAGAGAAATGGAGATGGGGGTGGAGTTGAACCAGCCAACTTAGCAGGCAATTCAAGTAATCCGATTGTCATTGAAGAGAAATCTGTGATGGATCAACAATTGAATCACTTGGATGCGGCATTGCTTCAGCACTTGATCCGCGATTCAAAATGGATATTGTGAAAAATTGGTATGAGGATATCTTTGGTGATGAATGGAAGACAGAATTTACAAAATTCAGGGATTACTTTAACAAAATTTACAATGAATATGCAAGTGGCATCAACAAATGTACTTCAGGAGTAGAAGAAAACAATTCTTCATTCTCATATGAAATGCTAGATCCTTTGGGGAAATTGTGTGAATCTTCTCATGAATTGGATCATGTCCAGCGGCTGAATCTGGAACTTCGTCTCTATTTCGAAGAGGTTAAATTTCCTTCAATCAAAGATTTTGATATACTTGAATGGTGGCGATCGAGCTCATGCTCGGTACTTTCCAACTCTTGCAAGAATGGCTCGTGATTTTTTATCAATTCAAGTCTCATGCCGTCATCTCAAAGTTTATTGGGATAAGAAGGTTTGCTTATCAAAGTTGGGCATCGAAGAGGCTTATACATGCACAAGAAGCTGGCTGTGTGAGGAATTATGATAAATAATTGTGTTATTTTATTTTATTCTCATTTCCAGCTGTTGAGAAACTCAAGCGGTTTAAGTTTAAGCATCATTGGCTAATCTAATATTTGGGTTTCCATTTATCAATTGCATTGTGACTCAAGACTTATGGATTTTCCTATAATACTATTGTAGTTTTTCTTATTAATTTGAAAGGCTTGCTAATTATTTATGTTTTATTTTTATCACGGGTTGACTAGTGACTACATACAAGCATTTACTCTTTGTCAAGTTGAACTAAATTTATTTTCTTTTTTAGGTGAAAATTAAAAAAAAAAAAGAAAAAAGAAAAAAGGAAACTGTACATGTTACTTTCTCTCTCAAGCCAAAGGCCTTCACATTCACAATGCCAGCGTTCTATATTTTTTTTTCCCTTTATCAATTATTTTCCTAAGAGGGATGAAATTAGGGTTTTTTTTTTTTTTTTTTTTTGGTGAAGTTGGAGGAAATTAGGGTTATGATAAGGGTATTTGAATCATTTGAAAATGAAATAAAAAATAAAACTAATCATAAATTTTTTTGATCCAAAGTGATTAAATATGGCAATTATCTTTAGAATAAAATTTTTTTCATCATATATTCAAATCATTTTATAATTTTAAATTTGAGTTAAAACCCCAATGTTTAAGTATTAAAAATCGTGTTTACTATTTACAAGGGATTTGACAAAACCTTTTTAGGGTTTGATCCTTCACAAAAAAGATTTCTATATTTTAAAATTTAGGTAAAATCCTTCCTATTATATAACAAAATCAACTTATAATATCAAAATTAGGTTAAACAACCTCCCATTTATGTAATACTCTTTTGGTGGGCGAATTAATTGCTCTTTGAAGCTATCTTGGAAGTGGTTTGTAGATTGCATTATAACATGAGTAATATGGAGTGTGATAATCTTTTTGTTGTCTGGAGCTCAGTATTTTCCTCTTCCTATGACTAATGTTGTGATTAAAAGATATTAAATTTTTCACTTTCTTCTATAGGTGATACTTTTGTTTCGTTCATTCCAAATTAAGGGAATAAAGTTGCTCATTCTCTTTTTGTAATTGTTTAGCTTTGATTCACCTCAAAAAAATCTCGTACAAAGTGTTTATTATTTAAGGGGAGATTTGCCAAATCTCATTGAAGTTTTATCAATGACAAAAACAATACTTTTTTTTTGTTTTGTTTTTTCTCTTTTTTTAAGAATAATATTCATTAAACAGCAAAATCAGAAGTAATTACATCGACAATAAAAAGGAGGAGAACAATTAATCCACTCCCTAGAACCTGGCATAGAACTAGTAGCTCTAGCTAGACTATGAGCTACTCTCTTCATAGATTTCCTAACCCATGTAAAATTAAAATTGACAATATCAGAAGGTAAATATAAACAATCGTCAATAATTAAACCAAAACCAGAATTATCCTACAAAGGATGTTGAAGAGCTCGGAACACATTAAGAGTATCAATTTTAACGATAACATTATTTAACTATTTGCTCTTGATCCAACTGAGAGCTTCCTTAACTCTCATCATGTCTGCCACCTTATGCTCAACCCGACCTATACAAGAGTCATTCGTAGTAGCCACGAAACACCCATCTACTTTTCCCACTATCATATCAAAACCTATCTTGTTCGTATTGATGAAATTAGCAACATCAACGTTTAACTTTGAAAATCCTTGACGCGGTTTAATCCAGCAAACAACTCCACTGTCACTATCACCATAACAACACTTTAGTTTTAAACTTAGGTAAAATCTACTCATCATATGCCAACATCATCTAATAGTTTTAAAAATTCAATTTGAATGATCTCCTCGTCTAAACTTAGTTTCAAGCTTTTTGAAACATATGATTGATTTTTAATAAGATAAGAGATAACAATCATATTACAGTGCTTATAAGTCAACTATTTAAAAAAGTTTAGGTGAATAAGAATCCAAGTCCTTCAAAATTTAAGGGGTGTATTCAATCTAAAATTAATTGGAATTTAAAACTTTTTAAAAGTTTGGGTGTATTCAATCCAAATTTGAGTGGATTATATTGAAATCTTTATGTATTTAATCCAAATTTATATAAAATTTATTAAAATTTAGATCTATTTAATTCAGATTTATAAGGAATCTAATGAAATCTACATATATTTAAAAAGTCATTGATTTCACAGAATTTCATTTAATGGATGGATTTGGATGAATTTTAAAATGCTTTTCATGAAGAAAAAAGTTTATAACAAATTTTACTATCATTATGAAAATTTTATTGGATTTTTTTTTAAAAGAATTCTAACAAAATCAGTATAAAGTCTATTGAATTTGTGCATTCAATCAAAATCTATCATTAAAAAAAAAAAAAAAATCCTCAAACCCCAATAAACTCAAGATTGAATATACAAACAAAAAATCCTCTAAGTATTTATTATCGAAAGCCATATTTATGAAAACCATCTTGAACTTTATTTATTTAAAAAACAAAACCTTAGGGGTGGTCGTGAGGGTTACTTTGCAAATCTCCCATTAAACAACTGCAAAAGATTTCTTGCTTCATTGCTTTATGTTGGCGCGTGATTTTTTATCAATTCAAATCTCCCATTAAACTAAGTCTTTCAATTTAAAAAAGAAATTGGATTCCTTATTAAATTGAAAAACCCTAGTTTACCATTATAAAAGGGTGTTTTATATTGGTAATGAAAGATAATTTTTTTGGTTCCTAGAACTAAAAACCTCCATTGATTAAAAACACCATATTGTAGCCCACCTCATAAGAAATCAAGAAAATTATTTATTGATTTCTACAGAATTTTCTATCATGAAAAGTTTTCATGATTTGATTATTCGAGATTATGCTCAAACACAATTTCTTTTGTGAAGAGTCATAGTAAGAAAGATCGGGTGGTGAAAATCAATCTAACAAAAGAAATTGAAGTTCTTCATCAATCAAGGTAAGTTAAGATTCGATCTTGTACCTTTAATTACGTTGTATAATCATTACTAGTATCGATTAAGTTGTTTTGGTTTACGAAAAATTTTTTAAATCCATGTTTCCACAAATATCTATTTTTAAATCTTTTCAACCAAAACCCTTCAATTTGCGCCAAAAAGTGTTGTGAGCATTGGATGCCCAAGAAGCACAAAACAAGTACTACTTATTGACTGGTTTGGTCGCATCTGCTTGGTGCACTACGAACTATCAACTGCCATGGTTGGACTTGGTGTGCTGGTAGTGCATATGATGAACCTAGACAGTGCATTTGAGCATAATGGTGCCCGAATGGATGCAATAACCCATATGGTATGGTGTTCACAATTGATGTACGAGTGACTGGCTTTAAACCAGTTTTCGTTGTGTCGTGGGTCTGTTTCAAGGGCTAGTGCGATCCGTTGGGTTAATAGTGAAGGCCTGGTGTACTAGTCTGACACCTATAGTAGGTGCCAAAATCATACGATGAGGCAGCATCTTAAGGAGATATCAAATATGATATATGAGCTCAAGTTTGTTGGGCATAATCTCATTGACGAGTAGCAAGTACAGGTAGTGATCTGATTTTTTTCCTCCAACTTGGAGAATATAAAGACCAACATGACTCATAATGACAATATCAAGACAACTGATGATATCTCACGTCATATTAAGTTGAAAGATGAGCGCTTAGAGATTGCTAAATCTTCCGGTAAGCTTTACATGACTAAATCCAGCACGCGTAAAGACTCTGGTTTTAAACGCAAGAGAGAGAAGAAAAACTTTAAAAAAGGGAGTGGAAATCCCAATTTCAAGAAAAATGACACTGGAAAGTGCAAGAGGGACAACGACATTAGGGTTAGAAAGGACAAAGTCAAAATGACCTATTTCAACTGTGGAAAGGTAGGTCATTTTGCTCATAAATATACTGAGCAAAAGAAGAAAAAAGTACAATATTACTCCAATACATTTAATAATGCTTATGTTTTAGATTTCTCTAAAAAATTATTATTTTTTTCATATGTTTTAATGAATTATTTTCAGATTTTTCTAAAAGTTATTATTTCTTTCTGTAGTAATTAAATATTTTAATTGTAAAACAGTGATATGTGTTGGATTTTAATTGGTTGTAAATTATCTATTTTTTTAAATTTTAAAATTTATGTGACTTATGTCAAATGTTTATTGGATTATGGTGAATGATGCCTTAATATATTTTAAGAGTAATAGTGTAGGGGGTAATAGTGTCTTTTTGCTTTTTTCGTCACTAACCGAACTTTGCCATCAGGGACTAAATTGAAGGATTTTCTTATAATTTAGGGTCACGAGAGGCATTTGACTTAAAAAGTAGATATTACCTCGAAACTTAAAGACTAAATTGAAGGATTCTCTGATAATTTAAAGTCATAGAGGCATTTGAGAAAGTACGCTTAAAAAGTAGATATTATGTAAAAATTAAGGACTAAATTGAAGAATTTTCTGATAATTGGATTCACATGAGGCATTTAAGAAAACATGTTTAAAAAGTAGATATTACGTTAAAACTTTAAGTAGCTAAATTGAAGGATTTTCTAATAATTTAGAGTCACGAGAAATATTTTAAGAAAATACGTTTAAAAGGTAGATATTATGTCAATTTTTAGGAATTAAATTGAAGTTTTACCTAAAACTAATGATCCGCAAATTGCCAAAAAAAAAACAAAAAAAACGCGAAACGAATGATCCACGGCGGAGAGGACCATTCAAAGATGCCCACCGAAAAAGAGATGGGAAGCAGAGAGATAGTGAGAAAGGCAGAGGAGCTGGTGGAAAGAAGCATGAAAAGCAACGACGCCTTTCACGTCTGGAGGGTCAGAGACATGGCCCTCTCCCTTGCTCATGACCATGGCATCTCTTCCAGCCCGGACTCCATGCTGTTGTTGAGCTCGCTGCACTTCTTCATGACATTGGTTTCGTCTTCTTCTCATCATCTTTCCTAGTTATTTTCTTCTCTTACAACTTATTGATAATTTCCCTTTACTTGTCAGGTGACTACAAGTATTTGAGGTTTGTATCTATCTATCTTTCAATAAAATATGCATGTGTAAATGTCTCTTGTGTTATCTGATGAGGTTTTGCTTATCATATATTTACTAGTTTTGGAAGTTAATTACTTGTTGGTTTCTTAAAATCAACACCTTTAATCTGTTTAATGAATGTAGATAATAGCAAACGTTAAAGGATAAAAGTTCAAAGTAGGATTTGATGGCAAGATCTTCTTGAGCTGTTTTCAATATAATGTTTAATTTTTGTAGAACTTTGATCTAATAGTTGATGGTGCTTGCATCTGCAGTTATATGGATTTTTCTTGTTTTCAGAATTTGTAGGCTTCCCTTTAGTTCGGCTAATCTTCATTCTTTCTTTTCTCATGTTTCATTTTGTGATCAAATAAACTTTATTGTCAAAATTGAGATTAATTTTACTAGATTGGATGTGCATCAGATTGTTTCATGTTGAGATCCTCCATTCACCTGTTGTCTTGTAGAACTTGGGAGTAACTATGATTATGGAGATGAAAAGGTTATCCAGCTTTGGTTTATAAAACTTGATTTTCTTTTCAAATTTCCATAGCACAGTTTTGTGTAGCATCGTGGTTTGCTGTTGAACTTTTATGGCTTTTCTGTTTAAAATTCGTTTCAGTGGAAAAATATCTATGACTAGAGGAATTGTTAACAGTTACACATAGTTGATCTTGGTTATTAGTTCTTGCCATTCAGATTATGCTATTTTGCATACAGGTGCAGCATTTGGAAAATGATTCTGTGGCTAATTTATATGTAAATCTAAAGTTTTGGCATTTAGGAGTTTATATTTTGTTTGTTCGCTTATGATAATTGATGTATGTGGGATTTACATAGTTTTGAGAGTAAGTCACATTTGCTCAATGAGTATGGGTCAAATGTTTAGTTTAGGAGCTATTGGTACTATATATATATATATATATATATATGAATTAAGTAAACATTAATAGTCAAATTATTCCTATGTACTTTACAGTAACTCTTGTTAACTAACGAGAATTTGATTATGTTCTAGCTTCTTTGAATAGTGTCTTTGTTCTGGTTCTCCTCTTGTTTCCTCAATTTCTAAACTCAAGTTACTGTCCAAACTCACTGAGTTATTGTGTATGTCAGTATTCATTGTACTACTCACATTTACTTTGTGCTTAACAATTCTTGATTATCATCAACACCATTCATGTGAACCAAGACCTGGAATACTATTTCAAACAGATAATTCTTAATTGCTTATTTTCAAAAATGTCTTGTTTCGCATGTTTATAAATATATGTTATAGACAATTAGCAAAAACTTATAAATGTTTATAGGGTTTATGTATTGAATTATTAAGGATTTTTGTGTGTTTTGTGAACTACTTGAAGCACTTGAAGATATGGGATGACTTTGGTAATAATTTTATTAGGTGCCAAAGTAAGGTTTCAAAATTTTATATCTCCTTTAGTTTTGTGCAGTCTCCTCCATCTTGGTCAACGGCTGGGTTGAAGCATCTCAAGGCTGATAACAATATAGTCTTGTGAACTTTTAGATATATTTTTATGCAACCCATTTAGATTTGAATTAAAGTCTAATTTTCAACATTCTTGCATCAATGGTGCTTCATATATGGGTGAAGGATTAGGTTTCAAGAGAAGAAGAGCAAACTTTTGGTACAAGAGATTGTGTAAAACCAGACTGTAAGAGATTTATATGGGATGGGCTTGTAGAAGAGGTTCTCTAGGTGCCTGCTACTTTAATTGCTGTCCTCTAGAGATGGTAGGAGACTGGGAGGTTCTTCGGGGTTAGAAGTCATTTTGGTAATTGAAAAATAATTTAGTCTATAGTTGTTCTGCTTGAGCGGTCGCAACCCTTGTGTCAAGGACTCAAGTAAATATGGAAGAAATGATTTTTGGTCGTTGGGCATCTTTTTATATATACAGATATCAGTGGTGGGAGGCTTTTCTTTCTTTCTTTCTTTCTTTTTTGTTTTTGGCTGGTGGGTGGATTCCTGATTCAGTTTTCTTTGTGTTATGTTTCTTTTACTTTACAATATATATAATATTTTATTACAATAAATGAACTCGAATTTCTTCCCACTTTGGTGTGAATGGGATTGGACCCGAAACCTCTTGTACAAAGATAAGAAACATGATCAACAAAGCTAACGATAATATTTGTAGTAAACCAATGATGTGTCATGTCTATGGTTAAGGAAAAGTTGATTTTTACATGCTTGGAAACATTATGATGTCTGTCATTTTGCATTTGTGTGGATTCAAATGTTAATTTTTAGCTTGCTTCTCCCGTGAACATTTGGATGTTTTTCTTTTCTTTGTAGAGAAGTTTCTTTCCCTTTCCTCCTATTCATTTTTATTTTACTTTTCCTTAAAAAAATGCTACTTCTATCTTGTTTCTTTCTCACTATAATTTGTTTTGGAATCTATTTCTTTTCTGCACCTTAGAAAGAGAAAATATCCTAAAGTAGGTTTTTGTTAAGGGCTGTTATTGTTTTTCTCCAAAAATATTATTGTAATTAAAGTGCCCCAATGCTACTTTAAAAAATATAAATCAAAACTATTTTCTCTCCTACAATGTATTTTTGGTCACCATCTTCATCTTCGGTCACCATCTCCTACTTGACTTTGCTAGATCTGCAACTCATTGGACTCATCAGTCGAGGTACCCTTATCTTCTTCCAATAACCATCTCTAACTCGACTTCGCTAGATGTCCAACTCACCAGAGCTCTTTCGCTAGAGCACTCTCTTTTTCTTCTCATTTTGTTAGGGTCGTGAGTCGACCTCCACTCACAAATCGATGGAAGTCATTAGATGCCTATCACTCAAAGCTCCTCAGTGAGGAATGATTTGCTCTTTTGGGGAGCAAGTCCACCAGCATTGGAGTGGAGTTTAGGTATTTAATTTTTTTTTTTAATTAAATATAGAAATTATACATAGGTAATATTTGGGTTTGTTGGGGAGAAATTTTGTTCCAGAGGGGTTAAAATTTCTGAAATTAGTAGGACTGGGTAAATTTAATAAGTGCACTAATTTTTGACCCATTTTTGCTCTTCAGCATTTGAGGAATATGGTTTCCTTGAATCACAGAAGAGGTTAAAAGAAAGAAACTTGGATTATCGGTTGGCAATAGTGCCTCGGGTAGTTTAGTTGTAGTTTATAATTAATTAATATTATTCTTTTTAAGAAAAATTTTGGTCTGTTATATGACACTTTCTATTCATATTATGTTATATGGTATGAGATTGTATGAGATTATATGTGATTGGGTATCTATATATAATGTGAGTGCGAATAGCATTGTACTGTGGATACACTAAAGCATCATTTTTTCTTCTCTAGTTTTTTTATTTTTGTTTTTGGAAAATTTAGGTAATTATCAAATTGCACAAACATCCTATTAAACTATATGTACATTCAACTTTTGATTTTATTATGGGATAAATCATTTTCCACCTAGTTTCATAAAATATTATGATTTTTACATCTAACAGTTTAAAAATTTGTCAAAATCCATCCCAAAAGGTTAAATATTAGGAAAAAAAAACTATCCTATTATTAGGAATCTATTAAAAAGAGTTGAAAAGACAGTCTTGCTCTTGATTATCAATTGAAATTTCTATTTTACTCTCGAATATAGCTAAAACAATAATAAAATTAAAAAAATATATAAAATTTGAAAATTAAAATTTAACAAAAAATTTTACATCCCCATTTCGCAAGCCCATCCAGAAGGATCCCTATCATTACCAATGGGAAACACCCAAATCATCACAACCCATTTTCATTTTCACCAAACCCCTAAAACAAAATTCCTAATCGTAAGCAATCCCTAAACCAAAATCAAAACACTAGCCATCATATTCACAACTCTAGCCCCAATTGCCTCTCCGATCACCAGTTGAATCAAAACTGATTTGCATCGAACCAAACCATAATGCACCACCACTCCCGATCTACCAATCACCCTAGCGGCAAAGAAGGCGGTCGTACTCCTTACATTCCAAAAACCTAAAAGACCTCAGTGGACCATTCTTCACCACTTAAACTCACCAAACATCATAAACACATACCCAAACATAAATCCAAACATATAACCAGACACAAATCCCTAGTTGCAAACACCAACCTAAAACCGAATCAATGAAAGAGAGACGTGAAGGAGATGTCCTGAAAACAAAGAAAGAGCAATTTTAGAAGTAGCCAATAAATATAAGGGAGATTTATCATTTTCAGCCAAATAAAAAGAGAATTTTTGTTTTTACCCAATATTTTATATAAATTTGTTTTTAGCCTCTCAAACAAATTATTTCCATTCTATACCCAAGATTACTAAATTACCCTTCAAATTAAAATCACCCAATTGCCCTAAGCGAAATTACCAACATAGCCTTCTTCTTCCTCCTACTTCCTCCTAGCATTCAAACCTCTCTTCTCTTTCTCTTTACTCTATTCATGGTTTTTGTTCTCTTCCATTCACCATTATAGCCGAAAGTCAAATCTCCTAGTAAGGGATTCTTCATTTGAGCTTCTTTGTCCATTGAAGGTTTTTGATCCATTCAAGTGTGATCCGTTTTGAAGCTTCTTCTTTCATTTCAAGTGATTTGAGTTTCGAAAGTAATGTATGTGTTTTTGTTGGTTGGTTTTTAGGTTATTTTGTTCAAATTGTAAGGTAAAGGCTTTAAGAGTGATTTGGTTGTGATAAATATCATCTGAAAGATAGATTTGTAGATTTGCAATTTCTGCAAAATCTGCGACAAAATCGGTTTTTACATTAACTAAAAAACCGATTTCAGTTTTTCAGAGGTGTAAAACCGATTCTCTATTGTGATCGGTTTTTCATGCCACTCAAAAACCGAAATCGGTTTTTCATATACATGAAAAACCGAAATCGGTTTTTCATGTATATGAAAAACCGATTTAAGCAATTTTTGATGTTTTCGATATTTGTTGTGTTTTGGATGCCGTGCATTAAATTTTAGTGTTAAAAATGATAAATTAGTACCATGGTGGGAAGTTGAAAATGTGAGTGTTGTACGAAAAATTATAAGTTATTATTTGATCATTTAAATATTTTAATTAGTCTTATATCACTGACGTCTTCAAATTGCAGGTGTTGCTGCCATGTAGCCTAAATCAAAATCACTGGCTCCTTTGTCAGGTGTGCCTGAGACAGAAGAAGATATTAATATATGATTCTCTTGCACATACTGACTTAGCTTTCCGCATTGAGCCACTTGAGCCGTTGGTGTGTTTGATGCCCATTTTATTGCGGTTTGTGGGATTTTATGAGAGGGCCCAAATAGAGATGCCACCTGTGGATGAGCGATGGACAGTTGAACGTCTTGATAGATCGGTTGTGCCCCAGCAACCCGATGGGTGAGTAAATTTGTAACTTAATGAAAATTTAATATATATATATATTATATATATTTTTTATTTTATATTATATATTTAATGGTATGATAACATCATTTAATTAATTTATTATTAATACAGGACGAGCTGTGGAGCATATGTGGCCATGTACATACATGATTTGTTACAATCAAACGAGACTACATGGAAATCAAGACGACCGGATCAAGTTGCAGATGTTATTGCACTGAGGGCAGAGATTGCAAGGGATCTGTATACCTTTTCGACACCATTGTATAAAGTAAATAAATTTGGAAAATGGATAGTTGACTCTGATGGAGAGGTTGTATATAAGTAATTGGATTTATTTTTATTAATTATTCATTCATTTATATAAGTAATTGTATTTATTTTTATTAATTAAATGAGAGCAGTTTCTAATATTTTAATTAACCTTTTTATTTATTTTCTAATTAAATAAATTATATATACACATTTTACCTTTTATTTGTGTTAATATCAATGAACTCCAAATAAAATATGTAACGATCTATAATAAATGAAATAACGTTATAATTTTTGACTAATTGTTTTCAAGCTATGATGTGATTGTATTTCATAATTACATATCTAAATTTGATAGTAACTCAAAATTTCTGGTTTTGGTATAATTGAGATTGGAATTCTTTTCTAAATCACACCAATCATTTTAATTACTTATAGAATTTCTGATTGTAATTAAATGGGAAGTGTAGAACTTTTGGCTCTAAACCAATATGGAAATCGGTTAACTTTTGGTTCTAATTAAATTTAGAATATATAACTTTTGGTTCTAATTAAATTGAAAATTTAGAACTTCTGATTCTAATAAATTAAACTTTAGAACTTCAAGTTATATTAATTGAAATCCAAAACTTAAGGTTCTAATAACTTAAAGTCTAATTTACAATTTCAGGTTCTGATAATATATAATAATAACAGTGAATAAAATCAGTAGAGTCGCACAAATAATGTATATAAATAGCACTTAATAAAGAATGAAGGTTTTTTAAAATTTAATTAATAGGTTTTTTTTTTCCTAAAGTAAAAGAATGAAGGTTTTTTAAAATGATGGGTGTGGAGATAAAAAAGTTTACACTTGATGCCTGTGTGATTATATGGAAAACTATATAAAATTTAATTTATGTCATTCTATCAATATTATATAAATAAAAATGGAAGCCACATATACGTTTGGATCATCTAAGATATCGATATTTTCATTCTTGATTATAGGTTATCGATTACTATATAATGAATGAATATATAGTATTATTCAATAATATCCACAAAGGAGAAATAATCGTCTGATCGGTTTTTCAATGGTGTGTAAAAACCGAAATCGGTTTCTCATACGCATGAAAAACCGATCAGACGAAAAAGGTGGGATAAATTATTGTTCGGTTTTTAAGGTTAATGGAAAACCGATTGCAGTTTCTTAACCAATATGGAAAACCGATCATGCCATTTTGAGAGATTTTGACCCCTTTCCCTTCAAATGTTAGGTTTCCAGTGATCAAAATACACTAAAAACCATAGAATTAATGCTGCATTTCAGTATGGACTAATATAACAATAAAACATGGTTAGATGAATCTACATTAAGATTTGTACAATGTGAAAATGTTATCACTGAATACCAGGTTTAACTTCGACTTCACCATACATAATCATTACGTAAGTTATTTACCCAATTTTACTTTAATTGTTTAAATTTAAGTTAGTTGGGGTCATTTGTTGCCCACCAAGAGCCATCAGAAGGGGATGAACTCAAGAAAGACAAAGATCGGTTTTTTAAGTGGGCTTAACAACCGAAATCGGTTTCTCCTTTAACTGAAAAACCGATCAGACGTGCATTTGGACAGATGAAGCAATGTCGGTTTTATGAGCTATGAAAAACCGATTTCGGTTTTTTATCAATAATGAAAAACCGATCAACCTGAAAAACCGATCAACTTGAATAACGAAATCAGTTTCTTTTACCAATTTAGACCTGGTGTATATTATTGCAATCTTATGCTAAATAATGTGTCATATAACTGAGGAAAACTGTGTCATTATAAAAGTTTGAGTTCTGATGAGAATGTAGAATGTCACATTTTTCTCTCTTAATGTTTAGTCTCTTATGCTTATTTGGTGCCTAAATGAACTCACTATTCTTATATTTTGATTTAGAATTCAAATGGAGACATTAAGAGCAAAACAGAGCTTTTTGGGCGATTTTAGACAGTTTCGACATCAGTTCATAATCTAGACATAACTCTCTCATCTGAGCTCCGATCGAGATGATTCAAAATGATATGGAAAGACAAGAAAGAGTTCTACAACTTTAATGTTTTGAGTTTTGAGAGATACTAGCTGCATCAAGGTCAAAATCGGGCTTAAAGTTGCCACATCTGCACTGTTGGTGTTCTGGAATGTTACTTAGCCTGCAAGTTTGATGTGTTGACTTGAAGCAACTTATTTTTGGAAGCTTCCAAATCTGATGCACGAAAATCCCAACCGAAATCACAACTTTCCTTCTAGTGTTGAGGCTATTTTTATTATTTTCCTTAATTAGTTAAATTTGAATTTTGTTATTTTAGGACAATATTTAATTTGATGAGAATTTTTTGGTCTCTGAGAAGGGCATTGCCGTGTATAAAATAGAGGAGAAATCATTAGACTGGCATCTCTTCTTCCTTGATCTTTGATATTTTTCTTCAAGTTTTTATGATGGCCATGCTTGGCTAATTTTTATAGTTGGTCGAAGGAAACTGAAGCCTCGGAATCAATAAAATTGTGAGATCTAATTTGTTTTTATTGTTCAATTTATGCCTTGGGTATCGGATGTTCTTCTATGCTTATTTTCATGATTGTCTCGTGTAATTACTAGGAGGCCTACTAGTTTATTATTCGTTACAATCTATTGCTAAGTTAGATATCAAATCCGTAATTGTTTGATCTCTCTAATTTGTGAAGCAACTAAAATTCAATGAATTGCTGCATCAGAAATTATTAGATTTTAGGAAGAATGTTCGACTAAATTAAATGCAACCGCTTGAGTTTGTGTTGTTTAGCTTCACCGATTTCTTTCATTCTTAAGGCTACTATTAAATTAAACCTTTAGTGCTTGTCTTGGGTTATTTAATAGTTAGAATTGGTTAGATCATATGTTTTCTAATTAATTGCAATTAAGGAGAGATAGGAAAAAAATGGTTCCAACGGTGAATATTTTAAGTGTGAATTAATATATATATGCTTCAATGATCAGTTTTAAAATTCCGAGAGTGGATGTTGACTTAGACCAACGTTTGTTCTTTTGATTGATTTCAATATTTCAATTTGATTTGTTTTTTTTTTTTATTGTTTTTCTTAAAATTGATTTTATTATACTCAAATACCTCTCCCCCATCCTTGTTCGTGTAGCATAAAACTAAGCTAGATACTCTCTGTGGGAACGATCCTTACTCACATCACTATATAAATTTTTAGGAGTATAGGTTAATTTGGTTGCCCACGACAGCACATCAAGTTCCCAAAATTTAAACATATGCTAAATAAATAAATGCACATTTACATGCTAGATGTGTTCTAATTAATAAAATACTTGCAAGACGTCATTAAACAAAAAATAATATAAGTTTCATTGTACTCTGATGAAGATTAAATCAACATAATTATACAAGAAAGCGTGAAATAACATAATACATATTATTAAAATAAAGGCTTCAATTAATTAATGTGTCTAATCATCAATGTTTGGATCATTACCCACATATAACACTAAAATTTAATACACGGCATCCAAAACACAACAAATATCGAAAACATCAAAAATTGCTCAAATCGGTTTTTCATATAAATGAAAAACCGATTTCGGTTTTTCATATACATGAAAAACCGATTTCGGTTTTTCATATACATGAAAAACCGATTTCGGTTTTTGAGTGGCATGAAAAACCGATCATAATAGAGAATCGGTTTTACACCTCTGAAAAACCGAAATCGGTTTTTTAGTTAATGTAAAAACCGATTTCGTCGCAGATTTTGCAGAAACTGCAAATCTACAAATCTATCTTTCGGATGGTATTTATCACAACCAAATCACTCTTAAAGCCTTTACCTTACAATTTGAACAAAATAACCTAAAAACCAACCAACAAAAACACATACATTACTTTCGAAACTCAAATCACTTGAAATGAAAGAAGAAGCTTCAAAATGGATCACACTTGAATGGATCAAAAACCTTCAATGGACAAAAAAGCTCAAATGAAGAATCCCTTACTAGGAGGTTTGACTTTCGGCTATAATGGTGAATGGAAGAGAACAAAAACCATGAATAGAGTAAAGAGAAAGAGAAGAGAGGTTTGAATGCTAGGAGGAAGTAGGAGGAAGAAGAAGACTATTTTGGTAATTTCGCTTAGGGCAATTGGGTGATTTTAATTTGAAGGGTAATTTAGTAATCTTGGGTATAGAATGGAAATAATTTGTTTGAGAGGCTAAAAACAAATTTATATAAAATATTGGGTAAAAACAAAAATCATCATTTTCAATTGGGTATTTTTGGTAATTTTCACTAAATATAATCATATTTATATTTTTTCTTTATTAGTTTTTAAGAATCAAATCTTACCATTGGATCAAATGGACACCTAGATTTAAATGTTATAATATTTTATTATATCAGTGCACACTGGTAGGTGGTTATTTAAGTAGCCACCCTTGGTGGCTTCACTTATGGTGAAATTTAGGTAAGTCTCCTTGCTAGACCTTTATTAGTGGTTTACCTAAGGGGGCAAAGCTGATCAAGGCAAGGTACTCCGTATTTAGGAAAAGATTGGCACAATCTCTCTTTAGATGTGAAGGAGAATCTCCTCCATGTTTGGGAGGAAAATCTACACTCTCTTCCTTTGCATAAAGGAGATCATCAATCTCCTCTCACATGCAAGAGGAGATTGACTATCACCAGTGGTTCAAGAAGCCCCACTACAGATGGAGGTTTACTTTTTGTTTATTATTATTATTTTTTTCATAATTATTTTAATTTTTACATTTATAATTTCTAGCAAGGGCATTTGTGGCAATCTAATCATGGCACTAATGGTAGGGTGTGTTCATATAATTAAGGGTGAACTAGCATCATATATGTAATTATATAATGTCAACCTATCTTAGTGTAATTCATGCCAAAGAAAATTGTTTTAAAAGTAATTATTATATTAAATGAATATATTATTTAAAGAATATTGTATACATTTAATACAATAATTAATTATTAGTCAATGATTGGTCAATTTCAACACATCTAAGGGTATTTTTGTATTTTAATTGTATTTTAAATTTTTTATAATTTAAAAAGTTATAATTTTTTTTAATTGAAAGAACCTCATAACACTAAAAAAAATTTAAAAAAAAAAAAGTTAAAAAAATAAATTTAATTAAAAAAAGGAATAAAAGATGTTAATAATTTCTCATTATCTTCATCAAGAACCTAGAAACAACCCACAAACAAGCACACTATTGATTCACCATCTTTATCAAGAATGCAAAAACAAACACTCAATTTAAATCATCCATCAAACCCTAACACCAAACTCCCAATTTACGTCATCCATCAAACCTTAACACCACATACCCAATTCAACCCGATTAAACACCCTGTTAGCCAACATTAAAACCCACCCAAAAGTTGTTATTGCAAGCTCTAGCTTGCTTATGCGAGTAGCACCACTGTTGAAAAGTGGTTTGGTTTGGAGATTGAAGACGCCATTGGTGGCGATTCTATGGGCAAAAGTGGGGAGGAACTTGGCTGAAGTCAGTGACGCCGTTACAACCCTCTCATCCCATCACTGAACCGCAACCCTCTAGTCTTATGATTAGAGATAAGAGAGAAGATAAAATAGCCAAAAAACAAAAACAAAAACAAAACAAAACGAAAAAACAACAAACAAAGGAGATAGATGGAGATGAAGAGAGGTCTGAGCAGAGGAGAGAGATAGAGTTGAAAGCACAAGAGTGGCATGGGGAGAAGACAAGGGCAATTGGGGGCATTGCCGGTATAGTAGGTCGATGTGGGGTTTGGTGGATAGTGAAGAAAATGAGAGAAGGGAAGACGATGGGGTAGTCATTAACGACGTGGAAGGGGTGGTGGTAGAGATCTGGTGGGGGATGGTAGGGAGAGAGAGAGTCCTGGTATGTATGATTGGATTGGCTATATTGACTGAAGAGAGAGCCTAGGTTTTTTTAATTTTTAATTTTTTAATTAATTTATAATCTAAAATTATATTTTTTCTTTAATTCAAGGGTATTATGGTCTTTATGTCATTTTATTAATGTCAATGGTTAGTTTTAACTGTAAATGACTAACGGCGGGTAGTTAAATTATAATAAATCAATAAAATTTGATACACTTGAGAAACGATTTTAATCGAATAGTTAATTTGTAATCAGTTCTAAATTAATTGTTATAGTAAATGAATAGAATATTTCAAAAAGCCAATGGATCTTTCCCTCTATATCATAATCAATTAACTGTTGTTAATTATTAGTCATCTATCATAGGGATGTTAGTGTAAGTATGTCATACTTTAGAGTTTAGTGAAATTATAGTTGCCATGACAATTGATAAGTCGGTACTGTAATTGGTCTTTCCTTTAAAAAATAATAATAATAATAATAATAACAATAATCTGTGATTAGAAGCTGACAAAAACGGTGACCGCCATGTATGAGCCACATGTACATCACGTGACATTACCATCTGTCCAATGAAACAATAGAAATACTTGAAATTTTTTGTCAAATTTAGACATGTTTCCGTTGTTAATTCACAGAAGGTGCCATTATAGGAAAAACCATATGGCCATTGCTTAACATGCACCCCTAATCTATTACCAACCAAAACTCAAATTATATACCACACTGTACATTTACAATCATATGAGAAGATTTCTCTCAAATATTATGAAATTAAATACAATTTGATTCTAAAAATTAAATATTTCAATCACGTCAATTGTTTTTTTACATACCTTTAATTTATTGGATTTTAAAAACTTTTTTATGTTCTTTTTTTAAAAAAAATCATGAAGTAGCCCGATGATTCTCTCTCTTCAGAAAACCCTCCAAAACCTCCCTCTTCTTATATACCTCCGAATTCAAATCCGGATCACCCGAATACGATCCAGAAGCTCCAACCATATTTTCATTTATTTTTCCGAGAAAATAAAGCCATGCAATCGTGCAAAGAATCACACATGCTCTTCCCCATATCAACAATATGACTAGTGTCACCATAACAATCAACAAACCACCCACCACCAGATCATCCCTCCTTTTAGAAGGCGGGTCGACCTATTTTTCACGGGTCAGATCCAGCAAAGAAACGGACTCTAACAACTTGGCGTTCCGACCCGATTTGAGAAAACCGGGTTGGCTGAATCCGGTTTTTATGGGGTCTATTATTTTCGGCCGCTTATGGCACGTGCCATCCACGTTGTCAAATGATTGCCAACTACTGACGCTTATGTTCTGTTGGCGTACTCTGTGTCTCTGTGTCTTGTCTGAACAAAAAATAAAAACATAAGTCACATGCTAAATTGCGCCGAGTGAAACTGACATTCTGCTAAAATACGCAAACACACGTATGATACATATTATATTAATATTACCTCTTGATCTGGTGCCACTTTAACAATAACTGGGATTTCGTTAAACGACGCCGTTTGTTTATTGATGTGTGTTGGTTTGCGTTGAGAACGGGCTGCATTTTTGAGCTTGGAAGAGAAGCATTTGAATATTCAATTTGATGGGTTAGATTGACGGATTGTTTTCTCTGTACTGCTGCTGTTGTCTTCTAATGGAACTGTTTTTCTGCTTGCCGATTCTTTCACCCGACCCACGATTTCTTGTTACCGAAACAACAGACGAAGCAGCCCATGGAAGAAGAAAGAAGAGAGTAGTAGAGTCGGCATGGAGGACTTTGAATACCTGCAAATTTTGGTTATCGGGGCCGCTATGACTACTTAATTTGTATGACTATTCTTTATCGGTGAATAATGATTAAAATATTATGTAATAATTTTTAAAATATTAGGTAAATGATTTGTAAAAAATTATAATTCCGTTTTATATCGAATGGGTTAGCTATATGGTTTGGTTTGTTTTTTTTTTTTTTATTTACACCAACACTTTATGAATAAGAGGACTGTTGAGATAAATCACTAATTGTACAGATTGTATGACTAATTTCATGCCAATAAGAGACTTACACTCACATTTTATGTATTATAAAATAAATATAGAACTTAAATCCAGATTGGATGACTACTCTCATGTTAAGAGGAGATTCTTACTCATACTTTATGTTTTAATAAAACAAGAATAATACTCCAACCCTTAACTTTTTAGAGTAAAAAGAGATATTCAATCATTCCTACTAATAGATGATGTGTAAGTCAATTGTATGTTGAATCTGTCAAAATCAATTATTATTTATATAAAAATTTTATTTCAATTATAAAAAAAGAAAAGTATTTATATAAAGATGGATATATATATATTGAAAACGATTGTAAAATAGTTTTGATTGAATTGACATTTACTAATAAAGTGGATGGAATGCACAACCATGTTTACTAGATTCAAACGTATTAAAGAGAGGAAAAACATTTGGTATAAAATCTATAGAATTTAGATAAGCATAGAATAAAAGTGGCTGAGACTTTGGAGAGAGGACTTGGACTTGGTAGCGGCAGGGTGGATGTTTTTACACGTTTACATGTTTTCCGCATTTGCATTGCAGCCTTTCTAGGGTTAAGGGTCGTCTTCATCAACACGACACATAACACTTACATGCAGTTCTGTTATGTATAGTTAGTCCAATTTCGTTTCAATTTGTGGCATGCATGTTTAATTGTTATGGGGATACGCCACCTGTCATACCTATATCATGCTTGCCGGGTAAATTACACAAACTCCTTGAAGTTTGATAAAATTGCACAAAAATGATGATATTTGGTTAACTCGCACTTTCACTACTTGAGTTCTAAAAACTTAGCACAAACCTGTCTTATTGTTAGTCAATCTCGGTTAAGTCAAAATTATCAAGGATAAAATGGTAAATACATAACTTATAAATATTTTAATTTAATATATATATATTTTAATTTTTTAAAAAAAAAAAACTTTAGATTATTATAAAATAATGTAATTAATATTAAAAAAAACTTTAGAAAATAAAAAGTCACATTTTTTACTCATCTTTTTCTTCTTCCCCATCATTATCAACACCTATGTAGATCCAACCTAGATCTATCTTCTTCTTCATATTCTTCATTTTTTTTTCCTTTTTTTATCATCAAAGAAAATATGAAAGGAAAAAACAAAAAAAAAAAAAAATAGAAACCCAGACCTCCCCAGTCCATCTTCATCATCTTTTATTCTTTTTCTTCATCGTCTACTTCTGGGTTTCCAGCCCAGACTGGCTTCTGTGACTGGGTTTCCAGATCGAAACCCAGACTTTGATCTCAAAGCTACCAATCCTCACCAGTCCATCGCCATCACATTTGTGTCTGCATCCATTGCCAGTCCTCTCGATCTCCCTTCCTTCTCTTTGCTCTCACAAGGACTGGGTTGATGATTTTGCAATTGATTGTTACTCCTAGATGTTATTGTTATTGTGTGTGCAATTGATTGATTGTGTGGTTTGATAATTTTATAGATGGTGTTGATGATTGTGTTGATTGTTGGTGGTGTTGATGATGATGTTCTAGGGTTTGTTTGATGATGATGACAGTGGTTTGATAATTTTACAAATGGTGTTAATGATTGTGTTGATTGTAGATGATGTTGATGATGTTGCTCTTGGGTCTGCTTGATAATGATGGCAATGGTTTTTGTTTGAAGATAGCAGTGGTTTGATGATTTTATAGATGGTGTTGATGCTTGTGTTAATTGTAGATAGTGTTGATGATGATGCTCTTGTGTTTGTTTGATGATGATGGCAGTGGTTTTTGTTTGTGTTGATGGTTGACGATGATGGATCCCTGTTTGTGTTATTTTTGCTTTTTTAATTAAATTAAAAAATATATTTTATTAATTTTAAATTTATAAAAAATAAAATGTTGACTTTATATTTGACTTAAAAGGTATTTTATTTTATTTTTTTTATCTTTGACAGTTGATACCCAAACATCATCATTTTTATACAATTTCACCAGACCTCAGGGAGGTTTGTGCAATTTGCCTCATGGTTGGCATGCATAATATCATTTTTATATTAACTTTTATGGTTATTTTTTATTTTTTATAATTTAAGATCATCATATTCGTTGCAATGGATATGACTGAATTTGTATCAAGATGGATTATATAGGATAGTATTCGATGAAAATTAATGTTGTGTTATGTGTGGATTGCTTATTTGCCTTGCACTCAATCTAAGGATGTAAAAAAAGGAGGAAATTTCACTTGAGTCCCTAACATTTAGTGAAATATTACTTTTTAACTCATAATGTGTTCTTAGTCCTCATCATCCTAAGGGTTGAAAAATTTATCAAATTAGTCTCATTGACAAAAAAAAAAAAAAACTAATAGCTAACTATCACAAATATGTATAAAGACCAAAATATCCTCATTCACTTTACTTTTGTTTTAATTAACAAAAAATTAAAAAAAATATAATTTTAAAAATTATATTTTTTCAAAATTTAATTTGAAAAACTAAAAAAATTAAAAAATTTAAAATTAAAAATAAAAAAGTTGAAATATCTACCATCCATAATTGTTATGGACGATAGAGACTGTGTGAACAAATTTTAAAAAATCAAAATTTTAAATAAAAAAATTTGAAGAAAAAAGGTTCAAGATTTAGGTTGAGCCCAAATTTTTAACTATGTTTTAAGAAATGAAAAAATCATTCCTATCGTTTTGAAAAAGTGTCAAATTAGTCTCTTTGTCAGTCAACTGATGGTTAAACTTAACGAAAAATATGAAAATACTCATTTACCCTTGGACTCAATTGAAATAGATAAAAAGACCATTACACCCCCGTCCGTAGTTTAATATTACAATAATATATAATTACAAAAATACTCTTGATGGGTTTTTAAGTAATTTTTGCTAAAATTACAATTTTATCCTTGGAGTCAGTTTTTTGGTGTGCAGCTTTTGTTTGTATGACATTATTGGATGTATAATTATCCCTTGAGATTGTGACACTGCACACTTTTATTAATATTTTTGTGAAAGCTGACTTTAACATTATAATTATTAAAATAACTAATGGCAAGCATGGATAATTGATGACAATCCTGGATTGAAGGCAAGAATAATGTATTGGATAACAAAACATTAAGCACAATGAAATTATTAATTAAATTAAACATTGATTTATTGTTCTTCCAACACCTTTCAAGAGGATTAGGCTTTCAACGAGTAAAATCAATCCTGACATTGGTAACAGCAACATCTTCTTCCCTCAACATCACTCCACCATTGTTTTTGCAAAATGAAAAAAGGCACAACAAATATTAGAAACTCAAAATCGACTCTTTCACAGAGCACACAAGCACACATATATTTAGCACATATAGCGTGTTTACCAGGGAAAAAACAATATCATGTGCAATAACATCTTTGAAATGTTCTAATTTGTCTTTGGAACAGCATACTCGTTACAAAACTACCACCGAAAAGATATTATATATGTTCAGCTTCAAAACAAATTATTGGATAACAACAGCTATTAGTGAATACACATCATAAAGCCCAAGAAAAGACCTATAAGCTAAAATCCATTCATATATCGTCATATTCTGTTACTTAGGAACAAAACAAGAATAATCAACAAAGCCTCCATGCCTACTACACATTCCTCCTACAGATGTGCAAAATCAAATCCCTTGCTTCCTTGAGTTCTTGGTTTGGGGTTGTCTCAATAGTTTTGATTATTGTGTGACCTCACTAACGTCAAATCGAACCCATAAACTTGTTGCTGACGATTTGGATATGGGTTTGATCTATTTCGAACCCAAATCTTTATCTGGGTTCGTACACTGAACCCAAAAACTTGTTGCAGAGGAGGAGAAGATCTGTGTGGTGCCACCGGAAACCAACAACGAAAGGACACACGAGAGAACTGAGAAGATCAGTGTGGTGACGATGACAATGGAGGGGAAGAGGCAGAGGAGGAAGGAGAGGAGGGTGGTGATAGGGGTCATGGATGTGTTCGTGTAATTGTGATTGGGATTAATTGTGGATATGTTTGTGATTGTGCAATTGAATGTGGATGTTTTTGTGTGAATGTGGATTCTGGTTTTTTAGTTTTTCTTCTTTCTTTTAAATTCTAGTTTTTTTTTTTCTTTAGTTAGAAATTCACGTTGAAGATCTTCAATTTTTAATTTTGTTCTCAATGATTTCTTTTTTAACTTTTTTTTTTTTTTAAAAATCAGAAAAGAGGCTTAACAGCCTTACAAATCAGAATTAAACATTCGAGGTCAAGCTACCCTAATTACATCACAAAATAAAAGATCAAACAACCCATTTGGTGCAGAATCAAAAACTTGAACCCCTATAGGAATTTGGTATGCATGGTTTGCAAGCCAATCTGTACACCTATTCGTCTCTTTAAACACATGATGAAGTTGAACCTTCCAGTATCTTTTCAGCAATCGACAAATAGCTATAACAATTGAATCATGCATTAGAACAAGCGAAGATCATCGTGTGATTGCATCAATTACTAACTTTGAATCGCACTCCACAATAACTTTCTGCTATCCCATGTCCTAAGCCAATTAAAGACCAGTATAAACTCCCCATACTTCAGCCCGAAATATTAAGCAATTTCCCAACATTCGAGCAAAACCTTTCTTCCGCGTACCTATTTCATCTCTAATCAACCCCGCTACTGTTGCTACCCCTATAGAAATTCTAAAAGCTCCATCAGTATTCAACTTAACCCAACTACTATATGAACGGTGCCAGCTAACAAAATCTTCTTTCTTTATTCTACAATCAATCTTTCGAAGTTGATGTGCAGCATCACGATATTCATGAACCATTTCCATAATCCTAGTTGAACTCATCCTAAACGTATCATCTATCTTGTTAAAGGTCAAATCATTCTGCCATTTCCATAAATTCCATATCGTCGTGCAGAAGATTTGCTTCCAATCGAGTGGACCACCAACCTTGCAATCCACTATCATATTCATTGTCAGCCATTGTTGAAAAGGAAGTTGGAAAAAACCATTCCTATATCTAGGTTCTACTAATTGGAGCTATATACGTTTAGTCATATAACAATCCCTGAAAACATGAAGTTAAGTCTCCATCACCTGTGGACAACGTGAACATGTTGCATCAATAGACATTCTCTGTTTGACCCTCAGCTTGTCAGTAAGAATCTTCTCACTTGTCACTAACTATGACGGGACCCGCCCCAAATCCCTGAGGAATCCGATGGGAATCTCGTAGCACTCTGACGAAACTCAGTCGAACCCTCACTCTGGTTCGAAAGAGCCTCATGGGGGTACTGCTCTCACTTTAAATTTCTTTTCTAGCGAAAATGGATGTAAACTTTTTCTTTTTAGTGTACGTTTATAAAACTGGATTATTAAAATTTTGGCAGTACAACGACTGTTTTTCTAAAAATTTCACCTTGCAAAAAATTTTAGAAAATCTATACACTTCTATAGCAATAAAACTCTCAACTTTTGAGCCTCAGACTCTTTTTTCCTTTTTCCACAATCATGTTTTCAATTTAAAAATACAACTTGAAAATCATTTAATTTACACAAAAGCATGATATTCACAAGATTTTTTTTTTCTTTTTTTTTTTAAACTTTTGAGCTTGAGATTGAGATTAAGCTCAATCGCCTATGCACTCCAATTCGGTGGAGATCAAAGCTCTCATTGTTCATTGTTTTATTTTACAAAAACAGAAACTACAAAAGTGTGTATATATATCCAAAAATAATATTTGCAAAATATATATCAAATCATAAGTAGTTATGCATGCATATGACATTTTAGAAGTAACTAAGTGCAATAGCATCTTGTCTTCAGCCCACCTACACGTCTGATAAAGCTCATTCCGTTTGATGGCTCGAACCTGCACTTGGGGAGGATTTTTCAAAAACATAAAAAGAGTGATGAGTATTTAAACTCGGTGAGTGGGTAAACTTTTAAACTATAATATTTGTTTTATAATTATGTATATCTTCCCAAAATAGGTTGAAAAATTAATAATTTCTTACTAACCGTTATAAAACTGTAAAACTGGCATAAAACATGTAAATATTATCGTTTGAAATCTAGTAATAAATTTCATAAAGCGTAAACTTTCTTATTTTCTAAACTTCTCGTCTAATGACGTGCTTTCCTTCTAAAGCTTGCCTTGCAAGGTAATCCAAGGAAACTCGTTCTTACGTGACGGTACGTATACACGTTACTAGAACTAGGGAATGCTGCCATGTGTAGTTGTAGACACGAGAAATTTGAGATCGCGATTTCCTCCCAACATCAGGTAGATCTATACTACCATATACGTGCAAAGAGCGACACATTGACTCAACCCCCAAAGTTAGTGACTCACCCTATCTTTTGCCATACATGCATAGGGTACTTCGATCGGGTATACTGGGGACTAGGGTAAACCAAAGGCATTTAAAATCCTTTCATTATACTTAAAAATCTTACATACACTAGACATGAAAGTATATTGATTTAACTAAAAAAATATTCTTTTCTCTAGTATATGGTTTACAACCAAAATATTATGTTTCTAAGGCAAAAGCCTAAAACTTTACAAATACCCTTAGCATGTCTCTTTTATGCATGTACTTTACTCAAACATACTAAATTGCTTTACTACTAAAATACATACTTTTATAACGTAAATTAAAAACTTACACGCATAATTAGAAAATGCTAATATGCTAAAAGTTTAATCAATTTAACATTATAAATTAAATATTTAAATAAACATTTGCAATCATCAATTATCAACTAAGAAAACTCATAAAGGCTTTAAAAATAACCACACTCACGATTGACTATCCAAACTAGCAAACCACTCCTTCAAGTTCTTCTTTAGCTCTTCACTCCTCTTACACTTTAATTCAAGCAAAATTTTCACTTAGAACTCATACATGCATCAAGCTATTAAAACTCAATTTGTAACATGAGCCATAACCATCCACCTTGGCCAAATGTAATATATATATATATATATATATATATGACTTTCTTTTTCATTATTCTTGATTCCAATCACCTTAAACACATATAAATAAGCATGAGACCTTATCAAAATCATCAAACATAAATTGAACTAAGGAGTGCACACATGGCTGAAAATTTTACTCGGTGGGATATCATCATTTTTCTTTTGTTTTCTTGGCATATACTTGTCTCAAATCATGCTAGATATTTCCCTAGCACTTAACCATAACTTAAATACAAGTTTAAGCATAGGATTAGTGTGCTTACCTTGATACAAATCACTTGAATAATTCTTTTGGTTGAACTCCTTAAATCCCAAGTCCAATTATGGTACAAATAGCCTTATAAGCATGCCAAGAGTTCAATTAACAACTTAAACTAGAAAACCACACAAAAACTCATGAAAACCCATAAAACATAACTTGAAAACTTACTTGTTTCTTCACTTTTTCTTGCTCAAATTCATCCCCTCACACTCTTGAACACTTTTAATGAAGACAAGAGGAAAAGATGATGTAGAATCACACCTAGATCACTTGGAATAACTCATGGCAAGCTTAATTTCTTCTTCTTCTTCTTGGTCTTTCGAACTGCACAAACAAGGCTGAAAATTGGTTTCATTTCTGATGTGGAATCATATTTATGCCTCCTTTCATAGTGCTAAAAGACCTAAATGCCCTTTGACCATCATTTAATACAAAAATCAACTTTTACATATGTCACATATTGATTTGCTCTCCTTAATGACTCACCAATCCACTCACCATCAATATAATCAAACTTAACCCTCAAGAAAACATATGATTGGTCCTTAATATGGGTCATACTTCCACTAATTAATATTTTCATGCCAAAAAAGTCCATTTTGCTCTTCAATGCATTAAATTCACATTCTTGCCTAAATAAATTCCAAAAACATTATATGGTCATCAAATCTTCAAATTGACCATGTAACACTCTATTTAGATATAAAATCTCTCACTTGCATGCTTGGAAAATTTTAAATGGGTGTAAAATCATTAATACCCATTATTTTCCAAAAAGGGCAGTTTTATTCAATAAATTTAGGATTATTTACAACCTATTCAAATGAACTCATTTTCGACCCATTTCAGTTTCTTTTAACTCTAATACTTATTCCGGAATTTTTGATTTGTGGGATCCGTTTTCCAAAAATCACTATTTATACAGATACTATTCATCCGAAAACACTTTTTGGGTTTTACAAACCAAGCCACAATTCTCATTCTTTGGGAAAGGTCTAGTTTCCAAATCTTCTACCACAACCCTAGTTGTTGCTCATCATTATCACCGTTTGTCATATGGTAAGCACTTCACATACTAAATCTCCCAGAGTCTTCAAAACTCAGAATATATTTAATTTAAATATATGTTACTTGATTTCATGGATATGTGCATGAGTGACTGTGTGTGATGCTTGTAACTAGGGGTGGGCAACATCGTGTTCGGATCAGTTTCGGCTGGAACCAACCCGAACATGATAAGTGTGCGGATCGCCGCTTTTGGATTCGAACATGATCCACTAAAGGGGAGGAACCGAACATGATTGAACACCTAAAGTGCGGATCGGCGGATCGGATTGGTTTCCATGTTTTAAACTCAATTTTGGGCCTTTGTTTGGGCCAAAAATTTAAAAAAATTTTAAGCTTTGTTTGAGTCTATTACTATTGGGCTTTTAAGTTTAATTGTTTTGGACTATTTTGGGCTGAATTGTCTTGTGCATGGAATCAAAACAAATAGGTGGATGAAGGAAAAAATTAACAAACTTTTATTGAAATTTGAAAGCAAATTCTGCCCAACAGTAATTTAATTTGACTCTGCTTTCAATATAAAGAAAAAAAAAATCAACCTAGCTTCAATTATCAAGAGTCCATCACTAAACAAATTAAACACTAAACAAGTTCAACAATCCAAAAAGAATAATCCCCATCAGTCCACATCACAAATTAAACAAAACAGTCCACATGAAAACGCAATACAACAACAAACCTAAAAATACAACAAAATAGTCCCAACATAACAATTGACATCATCAATATCATATTCAGACTGCTCACCACTCTCTACACTTTTCTCCATCTATTCACAACAACAATAACACTCTAATGTCAGTATGGAACACTAACCAAACATCAAACATCAAACGGTAAACTTTACACACCAACCCTATCAATGCATTCAAACTCAGTACTGAAAAAATCTAAACTTTCCCAAAACCCACTTGTATTCAAGCATATAAAATCCAATTCAAGCTAACAAAATTAAAAAAGATCACTCAAACTCAGTAAAAAAAAAAAAAACACAAAACATAAATTTACACATAATGCAAAACCAACCTCATCAATCCAATCGCCGATCGTAGGTGGGTGACGGTGCTACGGCTGCTGAAGGCGATGAGCAAAGATTACAGCGACGTCGACGGCGACGAGGTGAGAGGTGAGAGATGAGAGGAGAGTCGGTGGCTCATGGCTGCACGATGAAAATGAGATAAGGAGCTGCGGGCGACGAGGAGAGATGACCACGATGGCGCTGCGGGCGATGAGGAGAGATGACTACGACGGCGCTGTGGGCGAAGAGGAGAGACCACGACGGCGACGGTGAGCAGAGGTGAGAGGTGAGAGATGAGAAACTGAGTGAGGAGTCGCGTGAGCTGTGAGAGCTGCGGCTGCTGAGTGAGGGGTGAGAAATGGTAGATTGTTAGGGTTAGTTTAAGTGAAAGTTTTTATATGACCATGTAAAATTACGTATTTATCCTTGTTCACGGATCAGATCGGTTCTAGATACCCAGACTTGATCCGATCCGTGAAACATGGTGTTTTCAAAAATGGGGATCCGAACATGTGACATTTGAACATGTGAACCGGACCGAACACCCACGTATCAGTTCGGATCGGGTCGGATGGTTCGGTTCCATGTTTTTGTGCCCATCCCTACTTGTAACAATTGTTATGATATATATATATATTAAATTTAAATATATGAGTTGACTGTTTTGACTTGTGTGCGTGTTTTGCGGGTGCCAAACTTTGAAGACATATATTATATCTTTTAATGTGTGTGGAGCTGCAGATTGCAGAGTCGGAAGTCAATGTGTGTGTGATTTTTTCTTTTAATGTTGGATGGAATTGATTATTATTTGCAGGTTCAGACATTTAATATTATTTTCAGAAAAAATCATTTTAGTCTCTAACTTTTGGGAAATGATTAAATTTTTAATTATGTTTTTTAAAATGACAAAATGAACCTTAACTTTTCAGAAAAGTGTCAAATTAGTTCATCTCATTAGTCAACTAACAGTTAAACCTAACAAAAAATGTTAAAAGACTAATTTAACCTTACACTCAATTAAAACAAAAATAATTTTAGTTCCTAACTTTTGGGAAATTATCAAATTTTTAACTATGTTTTTTAAAATGACAAAATGAACCTTAACTTTTCAGAAAAGTGTCAAATTAATTCCTCTCATTGGTCAACCAACAGTCAAACCTAACAGAAAATATTAAAAGACTAATTTAACCTTACACTCAATTAAAACAAATAAAAAGACCATTATACCCCCAACTAAAGTTAAATATTATCGTAATATATAATTACCAAAATAACCTTAATACGCTTTTATATAATTTCCATAAAATTACATTTTTACCCTTTGACAATTTTTGTGTGCGCTCAACTTGGTGTGAGAGTCTTGATGTATATTCAAAATGCATCCGAATTTCTTAGCAAAACCCACAAAAAAATTAAAAGAAAAACAATACCGTCTAACAATGTATATTTGACTTACAGTTATATATACTGTCTAACAATGAAAAGATCAAACAACAAGTGATATTGTTTAGTCTAATTTGCAAGGAAGCAGCAGGTATCGTATCTCTGGTTCAACCCAAGTTCAGGGGATCGAAAGACAAGCGATCTACTCATTTCCTTTGCAAGTAAGTAGATCAGTCATTCTCCTGTTAATGAATCATATATATATATATATATATATATAAATACAAACCCGAAACAAATTATCCACAGCAGAGAGGACCATTCAAAAATTTCCACCGTAAAAGAGATGGGAAGCAGAGAGATAGTGAGAAAGGCAAAGGAGCTGGTGGAAAGAAGCATGAAAAACAACGACGCCTCCCACGACGCCTCTCACGTCTGGAGGGTCAGAGACATGGCCCTCTCCCTTGCTCATGACCAGGGCCTCTCTTCCGACCCGGACTCCATGCTCGTTGTTGAGCTCGCTGCGCTTCTTCATGACATTGGTTTCGTCTTCTTCTCATCATCTTTCCTATTTGTTTTCTTCTCTTACAACGTATTGATAATTTCCCTTTACTTGCCAGGTGACTACAAGTATTTGAGGTTTGTATCTATCTATCTTTCAATAAAATATGCATGTGTAAATGTCTCTTGTGTTATCTGATGAGGTTTTGCTTATCATATATTTACTAGTTTTGGAAGTTAATTCCTTGTTGGTTTCTTAAAATCAACACCTTTAATCTGTTTAGTGAATGTAGATATTGGCAAATGTTAAAAGTGAAGTTGTATTCATATTATTGTTATCTGTATTCTCTAGGCCATTTTATGATGCTCATGTTTTTGTATACAGATATTAGTTAATTTAATTTAATTTAAATTTGCATGTAGAGATCCATCTGAAGTGAACATTGTTGAGAATTTTCTTGAGGAAGAGGGTTTGGAGGAACAACAAAAGACAAGAATATTAAGTATCATTAAGAGGATGGGTGAGTGTTTCAAATTTTTCTCTTTGTTATTTTTTTGTTATTTGCTCGTACTTCGTCATTATATTGCTGCTATCTTTATTTTCGGATTGTGATGCATAATACTATGGCAAAATGGTGGTGGTTACTGCTTTGTATACGCTGATTGAAGCGATAAAATTTCATGGCTGTGGAATTATTGTATTCTTCTTGCTGTGCTTTTTGATTCGTACTCTATGCATTGTCTTGGAAAACGCCATGTATAAAACAATGTGATAATCTTTAGTTACTTGCATTGACTCTTTCTATTCTTTCTGTCGCCAATTTCGAGTATTTTTTTTTTTTTCTCTCCCAATTAACTCTGGTTTTCAATGTTAACGCTAGTTCTTGTTTCTGTTTTGATGTGGCAGAAATTAGATTTTGGACACTTTTTTGAGGTAACACTTGTTTGCTTTTTGTCCAAAGTATTTGTGTTAGTAGTTGTGGGGAAGAAACAAATGAAACTAAAATCAAAGTATTAAAGCAAAGGAAATTTTACCAACTTTATTAATGAGTTGGTCCTAACTTCTAACTATGCCAAGCTTGAGAAGTTCAATTTTGCATGACCTCTGAACAAAATGGTAGTCATACTGCAATGTAGTGACATAAAACTAGAGGAAGACACTTTAAAGGCAAATTCATTTACATATTGTGGACATGTACATGTACACATGTATTTCTGCGCTTATGCGAATACATGTGACAATTATGAAGTCAATGCTCAGAAGGTAGATCCTTTTACTGCTATAGTTGTAGTGATCCTCTGCTGCTCTATTTAGATTTTTGTAGCAATTCCTTTTGTTTTTGCATAACTTAAAAATTTTCGTCACAGTAATAATTGTGAACAGCATCTTTCGAAAGTTTATTTTTCTAATTGTATGTGCAAATACTGCACATAAAAGCACACACTGACTTATGGGCAACCTACCTTAAATGCTTGCATAGAGCTTTTTGTAATTTATTTTATTTTATTTTTTTTATCTTGTTTTTGGGTTCCCATTCATGTTACGGATTCACATCCAATTATATTTTTGTTTATAATAGAATTGTGTTACGGTGGAAATTATCAGTTTTAGCTTCAAGCGCCTTTTTTGGGCAGTCCTATAAGTTGTAAACTCAATGTAGTTTTGTCTTTCAGCTTCTAATCATTGTCCTTCTTTTGTGTTGTTGCTCTAAATCCACATTAGGTTAAAGCAGAAAGTAATTGTGACAGACGTATTTTCCTTTCAGGTTTCAAAGATGAACTTTCCGGGCTTGCGAATAGTAAGAATTCTCTGGAATTTGGGGTTGTGCAAGATGCTGATCGCCTTGATGCAATTGGTGCTATTGGTAATTTTTGGATCTATAAGTGCATCAACCTAAACACCACTGTTCTTGTATTGATTTATCCAATTAAACTTCCCTGGTGAGGATGTCCGGGTTTAAATAGAATCGGCACACTGCATAAATGTGTGGAGCTGAGTGCAAAATTTGTGATATTGCACATTAGCTTTGTGCGGTTAATGTGATGTGTAAAGTTTGCACATTATAGTGAAGTTTGAACACTAACTGTGACTTGAATGCAAGTTTAAGTGTTTAACACAAGTTTTATGAATTCAGACATTTGCATTAAGGAAAGACTTTTTAATATAATCATAAAACATAACAGGCTGCCAGAAAAGAGTAGCTTTTGATCAAAACCGTTATAGGCCATGGGACAATCTATATGTCTTCTGACTTGAAGAAATAATTTCTGATATAACTATTACTATCTATGTTGGCTCTTTTTCTTCCAGAGGCAGCCTAATGTTTATATTATTTTTTCTCCAACTGGGTGGTTGAAAAAGAAGAAGTTGTTACCTTTTGTCAGTACAATATGCTTTTCGTTTTCATTTGATAGGTAATTTTGTTGCAAACTGCTTGGTATGGTGAAAAAATTTTTATTTTTTGTACGAAAAGAAGACCTTATATCAGTCTCTAATTCAGGAATTGCTCGCTGCTTTACTTTTGGTGGAAGTAGGAACAGAGTGCTTCACGATCCCAACATCCTGCCACGTTCGGATTTATCCAAAGAACAGTACATCAAGAAAGAGGAGCAGACTACAGTGAACCATTTTCATGAGAAACTTCTCAAGCTGAAGGATTTAATGAAAACAGAGGTAAAATGTTTGAATTTCAAGTGTTATACTATACCCTACATCTCCTGATTTTTTTTGCTATTTGTTTGCGCTGAATTTACTAGCCTACAACAAACTATATGTATTTAAATAGTGGAAATTATAAAAACAAAGGCACAAGAAAAAATGTGTTAATTCGTTTTTGATCCAAAAAATAAAGTTTGTAGGCCAAAACGTAGAAACAAATAACTTTTGTTTTGGCCAAAACCAAAATTCTCTCTTTCGTTTTGGCTAAAAATGAATTTGTCTCCCTCTTGTACACATTGGGTGTATGTATCCAGTAAGTAGTAACCTAGTGAGAAGTTTATAGCTGTGTGGGCTCTGAACATTGACTAAAACTATCAGGCTGGGCGGAGAAGGGCTGAGAAAAGGCACAAGTTCATGGAGGAGTTCTTGAAGGAGTTCTATGAAGAGTGGGATGGCAGAGCTTGAATATCGTATTGTTCCTATTTTGAGTGATGAGGTAATTGAACTTACGTTAATCTGAATCCTTTGCACGTTAAGAACGTTGATTGTTAATGCAGCGACTTTTTTTTCCAGTAACCTACTTTGGAAGTAGACAATTGACAGACTACTACGTATTTTGCTTGAGAGATGAAAACAGTGACTTGTATTGGAGCTATACAATCAAGGAGCAATCACTGAATTTCTGATACTAATGGATTGTTTCGGATAATTATGGTTTTAAGTAGCTCATTGATAGTCTATTTATGCTTCAAAGTGATTTATACACTTAAGATTGACATTTACATGATTCTTCTGATAAAAATTCAGTCTATTGTTTTGAATGAAGAAGGAATTGCACAACACCCCCCTGAGGTTTGCCTAAAAACAGACAGAAACATAGCTACCCTTTTATTACACGAAACCCCCATGCCGTCAGTTGACTTTTGTCAACGTTAACTGAGTGAAGGGCATTTTCGTCCTTTCACCCTCTCTCACCCTCCACGCACGAGAACCAGTTGACAGCTCTATCACCGTTGACCCTCCACGCACGAGAACCAGTTGACCAGTCGCGCGAGAGAAAGAAGAGAGAAGAAGAAGAAGAAGAAGAAGAAGAAGAAGAGGAAGCTGTCGCCGATCCAGCCTTGCAAGCTCACTGACCAGCTCAGCCTGACGCCGTGAAGCTCGCCTAACCAGCTGTAGATCAGATCGTCGTCGAGTAGAGGTCATGCGGAACCGAAGACACCAAGCCGAGTAGAACCAGACGACGACGCCGACCATCAGCTCAGCCGGTCGACCGAGGAGCTCGTGCACGACCCACGCACGAATCGAAGCTAACCAAGACAGATCGAAGCCGAACCAGACCAGCTCGACGTCGCGCGTAAGCCAGACCAGACCGGAGCCCGCTCTTCTTGGTCAGGTTGCTGCTGGATGAGCTGGTCGGCGACGGGTTCAAGTGACCGGAGCAACTCTTCTTCTTCTTCTTCTTCTCTCTCACCCTCTCCTTCTCGATCTGCTGCAGTTCTGCCGTCGATCTCCTCGATTTTACGCGTGCGAGGTGCGGCTGGACGAGCTGGACTTGAGGTCGGGTTCAGGTGGCCTACGGCTGGTCGTGATGGCTTCTCGGTCAGCGTTGACAGCTCTGTCGCCATTGTCGTCAGCTCGCGTGCGTGGAAGACTGGTTCTCGCTCGTTTTCGCTCAATCTTGGTAAGGTTACGGCTGGATGAGCTGGTCGGCGACGGGTTCAGGTGATCGGAGCAGCTCTTTTTCTTCTTCTTCTTCTTCTTCTTTTCTTCTTCTTCTTTCTGGTTCGGCGACCGAAGCAGTTCTGGTTTTTCTGGTTCAGTGACCGGAGGGCATTTTAGACTTTTAATCAAAATTTCTTATCAACCGTTAAAGTTGACGAAAGTCAACTAACGGCATGGGGGTTTCGTGTAATAAGAGGATAAATATGTTTTCGTCTGTTTTTAGGCAAACCTCAGTAGAGTATTATGCAATTCCTTCTTTGATTAAACAAATATATGTTTCGTATTATTTGTTTATCTATTTTTTACTTCTTAATATACATAGTTGTTAGTAATAATCAATAATTAGGTTACATATTCGGGACATTCAATGAACATGAATTAAATTTATTCATACGTAGCATCCTAATCAACATGAGTAAAAATACAACCCTCTAGCTCACTCTACATTATCTGTTTTGTTCAATCATTCTGTGGTACAAAGATAGTCCAACACAATAATATTTCTAAAGCCAAAAATAATTATGCATATGAAAGAGAAGACAATTAATTATTAACATAAGTAATAGATGTCCTTAATAATATAGTTTTAGATACTTTAGAAGCTGAAATTCATCACGCCTGTAGAGGTTCACTTTCAAGCCATGTTTCATGTACATGGTCAATGCTAGTTTGGGCACCACTGGATGGTCCTTGACCACCTTCACATGGTAATGGTAGATGATGGATGCAGCAGCCAACTTCATCTGATAGTAGGCAAAATCCTTGCCTAAACAAAAGCGAGGGCCACCGTCGAAGGTGGTGAACTTGTTGGCGGATTCGCTCATGAAGCGGCTGTCTCTCAGGCTTGAATTCTCTGCAGTCTTTTCCCCATATGGCCTTCACTCTTCCCATTGCATAAATAGCATATATTACTTGATTCCTTTCTTTATCACTGTTCCATCTGGGAATAAGTCATCTTTAACTACCTAAAAAAAAGGTTACATTACAAAAATAATTTAATTGAGATGGATTTTAGAACCATCCAACTGAAAAAGTTATCATATATACTCAAATAATTTCATTGACTTTTGATGACCTATGAGTACTTGTAGACCTACAGTTAGATAAGGGAAACTTCATTGAATCCTCAAAGTTTCGAAAAATATCAAGTTTTTAAAACTCTTTTTGAAACAGCTATTTTCATCATTAACTTTTTCAAAACTCTTCAAAAAAATTTAAACCTATAGTCAACTGACGGTCAATGGTGACTTTAAGTCATTTTTTAATAACTTAAATTCAGATGCATTTTAGGTAATTTAACTTATAAATTTATCTTTTTATTAGGATAATCAGATAATTTACGTAAGACTAATAACCATCAAATGTAAAAATATTTTTTTATACATTTTGTTAATATTGATCGTTAGTTGACTGATGGTTTTGGACTTTTTTGAAGAGTTTTTGAAAAGTTAGAAATGAATAGAGCTATTTTCAAAATAGTTTTAAAAACCTGATATTTTTTAAAACCTCAAGAATTAATGTAAAGTTTTTCCGTTAGATAATCAACTTTCACTTTTGTTTTCTATAAGAAAAATTATTGTTAATTAATAAAAGGGTTCAGCTAAATTCTCAACCTAGGCACTTCCACCAAAAGATATGTTTTTGGTAGGTAAACAAGAAGTTGATGACCAAAGCCCAAGTAGATTAAGAACATCTAACGCAGAATTTTTTTGAAAAAAAGAAGCAAGTGATTTTGGAATTAGATAAAAAACTATGCTCTTAGCTGATATAGCATAACCCCCTAAGCAAAAGGAAATTTTCATCAAACCTCAATAGGAATTATAGAAATTATTACACTCTAATTATAGGAATTTTAATAAGTAGAGAAAATTCATAAAAGTCTACGCATTTTGATTTTCACAAATATAAATTGTATTTATCTCTATTAAAATGTAAAGGATTAATTACACCAACATATTCTGAGTTTTTCCCAAAAGGCTTAATAGTCAACAATTTCATTTAATTACTGCAGCCCCCATTCCGTTAGTCCACATCCGTTAGAATTAACGGTTGACCTAGAAATGAAGGGTAAAACAGTCATTTCAGAACAACCAAATTAAAAAAAAAAAAAATGATAACATATTAGAAATCTCTCGTATCATCACCAACCCCTAATCTCACACAAACAAATAAACCCATCTTCAAAAATCAAACAAACTCCCAACTCGCAACCTACAACATCTCTAGAACAAACACACCCTGATCTTCAAAAATCAAAACCCACATACCCGCAACCTCATCATGCAAACAAACAAACAAAAACACCCCAATCTTCAACCTGCAACCTCGTCACATAAACCCACAACATCATTACCAGCCCAACACTCTAGAACAAGCAGGCCCCAATCTTCAAAAGTCAAAATCTACAAACTCGTAACCTAGTCACACAAACCTGCAGCATCATTACCAACCCGCAACCTCTGACATCTCCCAAACAAAAACACCCCAATTTTCAAAATTCAAAACCCATAAACTCATATCTCATAAACCTAACTTGAGTATCATGACTGGTTGAAGTGAGATAGTGGTAGCAGAAGGACATTGCTGTTCGAGGACGCAAATAGAGATGGAGCTGACAGAGATGAGCAGAAGTGATAAGACGGAGTCGATGATTGCCGAGACAGCCTTCATGGCGGCGTAGTAGAGACCACGGTGGTCTCCACCATGGAAGACCCACGATCGAGACCAGATGGTCTCGATGTTTTCCACCATGGGAGACCCACCTGGGTTTCTGATGGCGGAAACCACCATGGTCTCCATTACATTACCTACTGGAGATAGGGATAGAAGAGGACTGGTCAGAGATAGAGAGAGAAGAGGAAGAGAGGAAAAAGAGAGAGAGAGAGAGAGAGAGAGAGAGAGGTAGAAGAGAGAAAAAAAAATTATTCATATATATATTATTGTTTTAAAATAAATTATAGGGGTATTTTTGACTGTGCAAAGTCAAATCTCAATCAACTATTAAACGAGATGGGAAATCAATGTTCACATAGGTAGCTACAATAATTAAGTGGATTTGTTGAATATTAAGCCCTTATCTAAAAACTCAAGGTATTTTATTGCAATTAATTCAAATGTAAAATATAATATAAGCAAGATGATGCATCGCTAATAAACTCTACAGATGTGGGTTACATAATTGATGTTTACACGGAAGGGAAGGAAAAGCTCCGCAATTTTTTTGAGAAACTCTCATGTCATTTGTGTTTAACAATTAAAAATAAAATTTTTCTATGATACTTGTTTGGTGGTTTGGTTTATTGATGATGATTGAAAATTGAAGAACATGATTGTTGGTTTTAAATTTTCTGAAGATGATGAAACCATTATGATATATATATATATATACATATATAATGTGCTTTTGGAATGGGGAATTGAAAACAATTTATCCTCCATGGTTATATATAGCAATGATGATTATTATTTGTATGAGATGATTTATGATGAGATCAGAGAAGACTGGTTTACTACTCAAGGTTCACTCCTTGTCAATAACAAGTTGTTATGCAATGAACCATTTTTTCTTCATTGTGATGAATGTAATAATATTTTTCTACGTGTAATCAAACATTATTTATATGAAAGTTTGAAGAGACTTTTTAATAATTTGAGGTATATGTCATCCAAGAATGAAAACTTTAGGAATGCAATAGATGTAGCTATTAAGTCCCTGGGTAAGGAAGAGAAGAGATTGTACAAGTAATTCTTACGCACAAAGAATTGATGGAGCCGCACATATAGTGTATATAGATAGTACTTAATAAAGTCGGTAGAATCGTACATATAATGCATAACAATAAACAAATAAAGTCAAGTAATTAGATATATAATGCATGATAATAATGATAAATAAAGGTAGTGCAATAATCGAGTTAGTAAAGCCGTACGTTGATTGGGTTTGTATAGTCAAACTTCTCAATTAGAGCATCAAGAACTTTAGGTTTTAATAAATTGAAATCTGAAACTTTAGGTTGTGATTGAATTTATATAGAACTTTATGTTCTAGATTATGTTGAAATATAATGCATAACAATGAATAAATGAAGTCAAGTAATTAGATATATAATGCATTGTAATAATGATAAATGAAGGTAGTGCAATAATCGAGTCGGTAGAACCATACATTGATTGAGTTGGTATTGTCAGACTTCTCAGTTAGAGCATCAAGAACTTCAGGTTTTGATAAATTGAAATCCGAAACTTCATGTTTTGATTAAATTTGTTCAGAACTTTAGGTTCTAAATTGTGTTGATAACATATTATAAAATAAATAAAAATAAAAATAGATTGAAGATGAGAGAGAGAGAGAGAGAGAGAGAGAGAGGAGAGTAAAATTGTTCATTTTCATTTAAACTTTGCAAAGACACGCATACATAGAGCAAGTAAGTCGCAAACCAATTTTGAAAGGCTCTTATATTACGTACATTCAAGCAACAGAGAACAAGTGGGGTAGGCTAAGGGGGCCCCTTTATGGACATGTGTCCTTTCCTTTGATGACCAGCACAGCACCAACCAAAGATCCCAATATAAGCACACAAATATTTAATATAATATTTTAACATATTAATATAATGATACTTTTTTTTTTTTTTTAGTTATTAGACTAGTCTAAAAGATAATCAGGATCAAGTTTGTAGAATATTAATAATATAATCCGAATAAACGATCCATATCTATATGAAAAATAATTCATATACATAAAAAATAAAAGATTTTAAAAAAAAAATCTCACCTTATTGATGGAGATAGGAGAGCTGCACTTGAACTTAAGACTTAAGAGTCAATGATAGGGGCTGCTGCTTAAACCACTGCAGCAACCCTCCTTAGTGCTAACTAATATAATGGTATTTATCCATTACACAGTATATCTCATAATTTAAAATTGAACAAATTAGAAGAGAAATTTCCTTCCATAATGGTTGGTAAACATAGCTTTCTCTCTTCTTGGAAATTTCCTTCCATAATCTATTAACTATATATAAAAAATGGGAAGGGTTTTGTGAACAGTGATAGATTTCCACACTCCTAAAATTTCTTTGAAATTGAAATGATATTTTTGCTCTTGATAAGTATAAAGAGGCTCTTATAATAAAAAGGAGAAACTTCATTTTAGTCCCTAAAATTTCATGAAATATCAAAATTTTAAACATTTATTGGAAACAGCTTTTTTAATTCCTAACTTTTCCAAAACTCTTCAAAATAGTCCAAACCGTCAGTCAACTAATGGTCAAACCAAACAGAAAAATTCAAAAGACTTAATTACCCTCATCACTTAAAATAACCGTTTTACCCCCAATGAAATCAAAATATTATATATTTTTCATCCAATAAAAAGTCGACACGTGTATATAATTATTTTTTTTAAATATGATTATTTTTTTAATTAAATAAAAATTAAAAAAAAAACAAATGGCAGAAAAATAATATTTTCTTTTTTATCTCTCTTCCCTGAGATTGCAAGAAAAAAAAAAAAAACAATGACAGGGGCAAAGATCGACGCACCAGATCGTCGACGACGATCTGGTTCGATGCGACGATCTGGTCACACCAGATCTACACTCGTCCATCTGGTGCGACAAACCAGATCGACAACACTTGTCGATCCGGTGCGACGAACCAGATCGTCGCACCTGGTGCGAACCAGATCGTCGATCTGGTTCAAACCAGATCGACGAACCAGATTGTTTGGATTTTTGGGTGTGATTGTTTGATGGCTGTTATTTTCTTTTGTTGTTTTGGTGATGAAGAAGAGTTTTTGTTTGTGTTGATAATGATGATTCAGGACTGGATATGTGTTGATGATGAAGGTTGATGATGAATGTTGATTTTGTTAGTGAAGAAAATGAATTATTTTTATTTTTATTTTTTTAAAATTAAGTTATTTATTAAAATCGTTTTATTTATCAATTTTTTTTTAAATATTTTAAAATTATAACCGCCATGTGTCAAGCCCTTAACATTTCATACGAAAAGACCATCTTGCCCTTCTTATCTAAATTATCTATCACTGTTGACCGTTAGTTGACTGACGGTTTGAACTATTTTGAAGAGTTTTGGAAAAGTTAGGGATTAAAAGAGCTGTTTTCAATAGATGCTTAAAAGTTTGATATTTCACGAAACCTTAGGGACTAAACTGAAGTTTCCCCTAATAAAAATGATAAAAAAGTAAATAAAATTTTAAATACTTGTTTCATTCTTTGTGGGCAGTTGAAAATGAATATGGTTGGGAGTACGGTGATGAATATTGGGAGTGTGGTGATGCGATAAGATTTAAAAGGTTTTGTCCATGAATTATCCATTTCACTAAAATTGTTCACTTCTTGTTCTTCTTCTTCTTCTTCTTCTTCTTCTTCTTCTTTGTATAATCGAAAATTTTGGATTTCGAAAACGGATTTTGGAGTCGAAAATGGGGGATACGGCGAGGAAGCTGGTGAAGAGGAAGAGGGCGGTGCCGGCGATGACAGACGGAGGAAATGGGTGTCCGAATCGGGGGTCTATTTGACTGGGTTTCTGTTCTCTTGTCACTTGAAGTTGCAGTAACCAGACAAAGACCCTTTGCTCTCCTTTGAATGTTTCGACAACCCATTTTGCCGCTGACAAGGTAAAGATCCAAACTTTCACTCTTTCAAGTTTCTATTTTTTTTCTGTTTTTGGTGATTAGAGGTTGGAATTGTCAAGAAAAACTTGATCTTTTGAAGATATGGTCGTTTATCTTAGGTGGGGTTGTTTTGTTTTGCATGTTTATTTGTTTTTTGATATTGGTTTTCCTGTTTAGTTGATGAGGAATTGGCAGAAATTTTTTTTTTTTTTTTTTTAAAAAAAAAAGACAGAGAACAATGTTTGTCTTTTTAATAAATTTTGTGTTTGATAGAAAATGACTGAAAAATGAAGCTTCTTTTCGCATTACAAATCCGCTTGAAAAAGAAAGTTGACAGAGAGAAGTGTGGAAGTGGGAAGCCATACTGGATTGTTTTTATATAAATTAAAGAGGTGTATAATAATGATTACTTTTGGCTCTGTTTTGTATCTCTCTGTGTTTTGGTTGATGCGTTGATGGTTGAACGTTTTGGTTGCTTTTCTGCAAATGTGAAACGACTCAGAAGTCAGAAACAAGTGTCATCGTGGTGAGCATTTCTTTTGCAACTTTCACGTTTAATATTTTCTCGAAAAATCAACTTTAATTTTTTTAAAACAGTTTTTTTAGTAATATAAAAAGGAAACGATATTTTTTGTTCTTTGAATGCTTTTCGAGACACTTTGCATGTCAAATTGTTGTATTTTTTTCTTTTTAATCTGATTTTCTAAAAAAAAAAGAAGAGGGTGAGATTTTGTTTTTTCGCTTTGTTTTAACAGTAACTAATTTGTGAAAAATAAACGGTTTTGTTTTGAATTCTGTGGTGTTTTTATGCAAGTTTTTAAAGTTTTGCGGATTGGAGTAGAAAATGGAAGCGATTGAATTGTTGTAGAATTGTGTTGAAGATTGATTAGGTTGAATAGTTTTGGTTGATTGATTGAAGAAGAGGTGTTGAAAATAGATCAAATGTATAGTTCTGTTGCGATGAAATGGTAAACTCTTGCCACGTCATATCATGTGTCTGTCGTGTTGATGCATCTGCTTGTTGCACGGTTATGTGCTTGTATTCTTATTGGTCATTTTCTTGAAGAGAATCGGTTGATGAATGAGTCGATTACTCTTGATTGTTAGTTCTTTGTGCTTTCTTGCTTTTTTTTGGTTTATAATTTGATTTTGTTTGTCAAAATGTGAGAAAATGATTGATTCAAATTTATGTTTGCAATTAATAAGTTGTTTAGTGTGATTGGAGTGCAATTTAGTTGAGTTAATTTAAGATCTAAAGTAGAAGATTTTGAGTTTGTTTGTTTGTGTATATGATTTTGGTGCATTTGTCAATGTGGGGGTTGTTAATGGGCAGGGTGTTGGTACTGGAGTTGTTAAATTGCTACTCAGTGGGGGGAAAAAGCTCGCATTTGTTAGTCTTCAGTGAAGATCTGTTCTTCAGATATCTGTTACCGCCTATTATATTTAATGCAAGGTGAGTTTGTAATAGTGTTGTTGATTTTTGTTGTATTGGAATGGGAAAAGAATATTTTGATTGAATAATGATTTTTCTATGGTTCTCTATAGTGGTATTCTCTAATGTGTGATTTTTGTGTCTATTAGGTTTAAAGTGAAGACGTAGTTTTTCCATAACTTCATTACTATCATGCTTTTTGATGCTGTTGGTACATTAATATTGTGGGCCACCATGTCAGTTGGTATTGTTCATTTTGTCCATGTACAAGCAATGCTTGTCCCTCTAGTAATAGGTATTTGTTCTTATATTTTGGATCTTTTGAATAATCTTTTTAAAGCTTAAGAATCCAAATAGCTATAATAATGTATATAAAAGCTTTTAGACATTATGGATATTAACTATAGGTATAGTTGTATATCTTTTCCCTTTTATAATATGATATAAATAAGGTTTCTCTTTATCATGTTTATTGATTTAATTAATCTTTTATGATCACTTGAAATTTTATTAATCTATAGGATGAAAATGTATTGAACTAAATGCATTATAGTTATATTTAAACTTAAAATTATTATTTATGATATCATATATATAATAATAATTTAAGTAAAAAACATCCTTAATCCAATAGTTAAATTTAAATATCTACTAATGTAAGTTATAAATAATAATATTAAGTTAATAATTTGTTTAATCTTAAAACTTATTTTATAAGCAAAACGAATATAAATTTAAGCACGTGCCTTGCTTAAGCAAAACCCACCCTCAGACGAGGTGATAGGCAGGAGAAATTTAGCCAATTATTAATTAGCAGTGACATTGCAAGAAAAGGGATCCTTGTTGGTTTGCGTCGATTCTACTTTTTTGGTGGAACTTTTCGCTCCTTTAATGTGGTTGATGCTGAATCTTTAGTTAAAATCATTACACTTTTCCTTATAATAATTTCTCTGTCATTTTATTTTGCTCCAATTTGTAAGAATCCATGAATAATCATTTTCTATATCTCAATATTTTCATTGACCAGAGTTTAAACATGGGGGTAAAGAAGAAAAGAGAAAGGACCCAACAACTTCAAATGTTATTTCGTTCAAACAGAGACTGATGCAACCATTGACATGGGCCAACATTATATATTGTTTGGAAAAAGGATCCACCAGGTATGTTTTCACCTTTTCTTTTTTGGCTTTGCTCAATGTCTCAGGGATGAGATACCCTGTCAATTCTTGATATATATATATATACATATATATATATATTTGTTTTTTTAACAAGAAGTGCAAGTAAACCTTTTCATTGCAGACTATTGTATGCTTGGTATGACAGACTATGATTTGCTCAAGAAAATCAAGGTATGCTTTTTTTGTTTCCTATCCCTCTGTCTTTTTTTCCCTTTTATCATTATATTCCCTTCCCATTATTTGCATTTTCTATTTTTACATATTTTTTTCCTTTACAGGGAAGCCATTATTTGCTTTTTTCCATTTTTACATATTTTTTTCCTTTAGGGAAGCCATTATTTGCATTTTCCATTTTTACTTTTTTTTTTCCTTTACTGGTTAGGAAAACTGAAAAGTACTTCCTTAAATTCACTTTCCAGATTTATGTATTTTGAATCCGGAATTTGTATATAGTAGTTATAAAAAATTGCCTTAATGGGTCGGTGTATTTTTGCCATTTCCTTGAGAATGTCAATGAAAATCTATTGGAAGGAAAATGGCTCACAGGTGCTTTTCAATCACAATCGTCAGTCTCTCTCTCCCTCACTCTCTATCTCATCTTTTTCGTTTCTCATCAGTAACTGAACCCCAAATGTGTTTTTGGTTATTTCTCATCACTCTTGCTTTTATTATCTTAAAGTTATAATCTTTCATACTGAAGTAGAATCCTTTTGTTTTGGCTATTTTAAAGTTACAATCTTTGATGCTAAAGTAGAGTCCTTTTTTTATTATTATGTTGTTTCTTACAATCATTTATGCTGTTGTTTGTTTTTGTGGTCATTTTGATTTTGTTTTGATCTATAGTTATTTTTTTTATCTTGGATTGGAAAGTTTGGTATGATCTGTCAAGGTTTGATTTTGGTGTCACTGCTGTGAATTTAAGAGATCACATCAGGTCCATCCACATGGACTGTTTTGAGAACCTTATCATGATTTCTTGCTGATGAAAACGTGTGTTTGAGAATGTGACTGTAGGGTGTGTTTGTTTCTTTTTTATCTGGTGGGATTTGGATTTGGTTATGTTTTGTTTGTTTGGATGCATCAAGTTGAAAAGTGCAATGACAAGGTTGACAAATCGGGTTCAAAAGGATAATTAGTTGTTGATATTTACGTGAACATCTAGTAGCTATAGCATTGAATGAGTTCCTCATTCTTTTACTATATATAAAAAATGGAAGAGACGCGTGAACAGTGCAAAAATTCAACACCCCCTTCAATTTATTTGAAACTGAAATTACTTTTTCATCCTTGCTAATATGGAGCCAATATAACCCGACCGAGTGGAGAAGAAGAATCGACTCTTCCTAAGCAAGGTTGCATTTTTATTATATCAAAAACACATATCCGACTCCAGAATCTCTCTCATTTATTAGATAGGGTTTTTCCTTTTTATTGTTCACTACCATTTTATAAAAAAATCTTACTTGCGGACGAGTACGAGCAGGGAGGCAACGAGGAGGCCGACCTTGTAGAAGGGCATGCTGTTGGCAATCGAGAAGAGGATGAGGAAGATGAAGATGACGGTTTTTCTATCTCTAGGGTTTCCTTTATTCCATCAAGTTTGCAATCTTTTGTTTGGGTTTTATTTTTTATTTTTTTTTTTATTTTTATGGGTTTATTTGATACAGTCAATAACTTGCACCCATAAAGGTGTGCCTCTGTATCCGCTCTACAAGCGTCTGGCATCGCGCTGTATCAAAAGGTGTTGTTTCGCAGGTAAGAAGAGGAATGGAGTGGTTTCGTTTTGGACCAGGGAGCCGAATTGGTCGATGTATGTTTTTAACTGATTTCGTCATTGATTTGTTAATTTGAGTAATGATTTTGAAGCAGTTTATTTAATTGCTGAATTTCTGGTAGATCTTGGAGGCTGTTGAGTTTCAATTTCATGTAGAAGAGCACTTATTTTCATTGATAAGAGGTATCTCTTGGTATTTTATTGTTTGATTGATTCAATTAATCAGGTTTCTAAATAGATTGTTATGCTGTGCAGAAGGAGCCAAAACTGTAGAGGGAAGGTGTACAATTGGTGATTACACTAAGTATGCTTTAAAATCCTTTTGTTTGCTGAATTGAAATTGAAGTTGAAATTTCTTATGCACTTGTTTTCTTTTTTGGCTTGATTTGTTTGTATTATGATCCTAGATGTGGTTGGTTTTATGATCGCAGCAATACACTATTTCTGAGCCTATAGTTGTGTTCGTTGTTTGAAATGAAATACTCTTGTGATAAGTAACTTTTCTATTAGTAATTCGATTACAAACTGATTTTGCTTTGGAGAAAGAAGTTTCTTGTTTGATGTTAAACCTTGTTTATTGTTGTGTCAATTTTAAGGCTTCAACCTCAGTTGTTATGATGAGATTGTGATGATAACTCTGATGATGATGAGAACAAAAAAATCCTTTAATTATTATGATCTTAATGGACCCATGCTCTTCCGGTTTCACTTAAAGTGCCTTTTTCTCTTACTTTTTATTGAATTAAATATTTATTTGATTATAGGATTGGATCAGGTGCAGTGATTCACAATAACATCTTTGGATGTTTAAATGCCCTATAATTAATAGTGATGTACCCCACAATTGCCAAAACAGGAACTTTGATTGCATACACCAATAATGTAGATCCATTTTTAGACTTTTGAGTAGATGGGTAAGGTTGGTTTTGTTGGAGCTTGAATTTGCTTGAATCTTCATTTAGTTACCATAATCTGTGTGGTAAACGTGTTATTGGAATTATATCTTAGTTTTATGATGGATAAATGATAATGCTCTTTTGGGTGATTTAGTTTTGAGAAAGCTTACATGTTTTTGGATTGAAAAAATTGTGATGAAAACTGTGAACTGTTTGCTTCTTTTGGTCTTTATTGGATTCATGGGTTGTCTACCTCATTTGTTTGATATTGCATCTTTTTCAGTTTGTATGTTGATGTGGATTGTGCATGCTTTCTTTTAGCTTAAATTGGGATGATAATTTTGAAATGTGGATCATTACAAAGATGGTACTTTGTATGTGGGTTTTTTTTTTAATTTTTTGGGACAATTTTGTATGTGGGTTTTGAATCTCATTAAGCTGTATGATGCTTTTGTTTCTAGAGACTAACCATTGGTCATTGGTCATGGCTGATTTTGGGTAAAGTTCAAACTTGGATTTGATGGCATGGAGAATGAACAATTTGCCAGTCTGGGTGCCAAGTTTGGCACCACTATTGTGTGTCCAAGGAGAAGAAAGCAAACCAAATTAAACTCTCCTTTAGATCCTCGTGATTGTTGTAGTAGGATGTATATATGTATTCTCCAAAAATGTAATGAATAGATTTCAAATATATATATATATATATTTTGAATGTTCATTTTTGTTTCCTAATTAAATTAAATGCAACGTGGTTACAATTAAACTTAGAATTATTATTTATGATATTATATATGTGATCATAATTTAAGTAAAATTAAATTGTTAATCTAATAGTTAAGTCTCACTATCCATTCAATATAAATTATAAATAATAATATTTAATTAATAATTGTTTTAATTTTAAAAATATTTTTGATAAGAGAAACAAATATGAATTTAAGCACGTGTGTTGCACGTGCAACCAAATCTAGTGGTCGGTAAAACATAGCTTCTCCTTTCAAAAAAAAAAAAAAAAAAAAAAACATAGCTTCTCCCTTCTTGGAAATTTCCTTCCGTAGTGGCTGGTGACCGATCATTATGGAAGGAAATTTCCAAATGAATCACTTTTTAATAAAGTGAAGATCTTTCAAAGAAAAATTGAACGAAAGGGCAGCCTCCATTTTTTTTTTTTTTAAATTTCGATGTAGAAAGCCTCCATATTTGACAAAACCTAACTTAAAAATGTAAACTTTTCCGTATTAGATGTATTTAATGGGTATGATAGTGTCATCCGTCAAATGTATTTTCAAAAGCTAAAATATATATATATATATTTTTTTAAAAACTCGAAGCATGATTACTAGGAAAGGAGCATAAATATGTAGAATGAAGATGGGAATTATAATGAGAAGACAAGTGGGCGGTTGAGGGCAGCAAAAGAAGTAAAGTCAAAAAGCAAAGATGGAAACTACATGACATAACAGTGAAGTGGGTCCAAATCATCTTGACAAACATATCTGGATCGTAGATTTTCTGACACACGCTTCCTGATCGATCTTGCTATCTCTTCTCATTTTTCTTTTTTATTATCTTCAAAGATAAAAAAAAAATTAAAAAAAAAATCATATAACATTCTACATCGGTAAATATTGGATGGAAAAATAAAAAAACTAAATTTGTAAATATATCAGTTAAAATATCAACAATATCTTCAAGAATATAGGTCACTCAAAATATGAATTATTGTTTGAATATTTACCTTCTTTCCAAAAACTAGAAACATATAATTACACGATATAATGTTTGATTTAAAAGATATAAATAGATAAATAGATAAATAATAAAATTTATGAGACATTGATAAAGACAACGAATAGTTTCTAAAATAGTAAATTTTTTAATATCGTTTAAAAATAGTTATTTTCATTCATAACTTTTTTAAAATAATCCAAATTGTTAGTTAACTACCTGTTAATAATAACAGATATCTTAGGCGGGAAGGGTAAATTGATCAATTCATATGAGAGGTACTCAAACCCATACCACTAAAAAATAAACTACAAATGAAGGTATTTTGATAAAAATATCCTCATAATAAATACAGTTATTAAGATTAAATTATAATTTAATAACTCAAAGTTATATGCATTTTAGATAATTTTACTTGTGAATTTATTATTTTATGAGAGATAATTCAATAATTTTAGTCTCATTAACAATCATCAATGATAAAAATATTTTTTTTTATGTATTCTGTCATTATTGATCATTCAGTTGACCGATCGTTTAGACTTTAGACTATTTTAAAAAGTTTTAAAAAAATTAAGCACGAAAATAACTCTTTTTTAAAATATATTTAAAATTTTTGTAGTTTTCAAAACCTCACCGTTAAAATAAAGTGTTTTTTTTTAATAAAGTGTGGAAAAAGATCTTAAAAAAAAAGAAGGTGAAGAAAAAGACAGACATAATATTTTTTTTTTTCTTTTTAAATTTGGATGTAGGGAGCCTCCATATTTGACTTTGGGTGTCCTTGCTATTATTATATGGGATAAATCTAATATTACCCCTGTAGTTTGATATAATGGTCAAAAAACCCCCTACCTTAAAAAAATCGCTACAGACCCCCTTCTAGTTTATAAAAATGATAAAAAAACCCCTTCTTGTTTATTAAAATGATCAAAATACCCCTTACCGTGAACTTGGACGTTAGGAATCAATGTTTGACCGTTAATTAGAAAGGGTAAAACTGTCAATTCAATATAAAATAGATTATATTTTTTTTAAATAATTAAAAATATAAAAATAAGAAATAAAAAAATATAAATTTATTAATAATTTTTAAAAAAATTATGCCCACCGTCCATCATGTTGATGGACGGTGTACATAATTAAAAAAAATAAAAATAAAAACAAAAATAAAAATAAAAAAGAGCAGCTCTCTCATTCTCTCTCTCCATCTCTCTATCTTTTTCTCTCTCTCTGATCTCCGACGTCGATCGCCCTCCCTCCTCCGCTCTTTGCCTGCCGCCATCCCCTCCGCTCTCCAGTCTCTTCTTCTTTTTCTTCTTCTCCTCCTCCTCTTCTTCTCCTTCTCAAACCCCCATCATCTGGGTTCGGAAATCGAACCCAGACGCGAGCTTCTGGGTTAGATTTGGAACCCAGATGCGAGCGTCTGGGTTCGAAATCGAACCCAGATGCTCGCATCTGGGTTCGACTTCGAACCCAAACGCGAGCATCGTCGCATCTGGGTTACTTCGAACCCAGACGCGAGCTTCTGGGTTCGATTTCGAACCCAGATGCGAGCGTCTGGGTTCGATTTCGAACCCAAACGCTCGCATCTGGGTTCGATTTCGAACCCAGACGTCGAACCCAGACGCGAGCATCTGGGTTCGATGCGAGCGTCTGGGTTCCGGGTTCGAAGTCGAACCCAGAAGCTCGCGTCTGGGTTCGACTTCGAACCCTTACGCAAGCTTCTGGGGTTCGACTTCGAACCCGGAAGCTCGCGTCTGGGGTTCGACTTCGAACCCAGATGCGAACATCTGGGTTCGACTTCGAACCCAGACGCGAATTTCTGGGTTCGAAATCGAACCCATATGATGTTTGTGGTGATTAAATGTTTGGTGTAATTGTGCTTGGTGTATTGTTGATGATATTTGATGTTTGTGGTGATTAAATGTTTATGTTTCTGTGTTTGTCTGTTTGATGCTGCTGGTGAAGATTAGTTCCAAGCATATTCTAGCTGCTGGAAACCCAGAAAATGGGTATTCACTCACCGGAAAATGAATAGGAATTTTTTTTTTTTCAATTTTATTTTAGTTTTTTTGATAATTTGTTTTGTCTATAATATGAGGGGCAAGATCGTCTTTTTGCATACTGTCAATGTCAGGGTATACTGTTCAGTAACAGAATTAACAGAAGGGGAAAAATGGGATTATGCCAAACTATAGGGGGGTCCGTAGAGCTTATATCAAACTACAGGGGGGAAATTAGATTTATCCCTTATTATATGCATAACAGCTGTATATACCGTCAAACAATGAAAAGATCAAACCATACAGTGATATTGTTTAGTCTGATTTGCAACGAAGCTGCTGGTATCGTATCTTGGTTCAACCCAAGTTTAGGGGATCGAAAGACAAGCGATCTACTCATATCCTTTGCAAGTAAGTAGATGAGTCATTCTCCTGTTAATGAATCATATATATAAACCTATTGATTTCTTGTTCTTTGTATATTAAATCCCAAATCTTAACTTTATTTTGCTTTTCTGGTACAAACCGATCGTGGACGATCTGGTTCGCACCAAATCGTCCAACCAGATCATCCATGATCTGGTGGTGACCAACGATCTAGTTGCTATGATTATGTTTGTTTAGCAAGTTGTCAAGACCACCTAACTTTTTAAAAGTTGTGTGTCACATTACCTTGTATAAATATATAGAAGTTGTTATGATTATGTTTGTTTAACAGGCTGTTAAGTTCAATACTATGTCTTGTTCGCCTGGTGGAACCTCAACCCCCTCAATTTTACCTCCCGATATGCCTAATGAGAAACAGGTACATCTATCTCTATCGATTTGAGTAATATTTTTATGTCCATTTGTCTATATTAACAGCTTATATTTTATATTGAGTTGTTTGTACATATGAATGATTTGAGTTAGAATTAATGTTCGTTTCTTTGGTCATTCATGTCATGCTTGGTTTTACTTGTATTACTTATCGTGTCAATCATTTATTTTATTTGTATGCTGAAAAGGACGCCTCTCAACATATCGGACAACAAAATGCTGGCGATAAGAGGGTGGGCCTAGAATTAGGCAAATCTTCAGTTGTTAAACAAAGAAAGTTGAGATCAAAGGTTTGGGGGGACTTTGACAAGTATACAGATGAAAATGGGAAGGACTGGGCCACATGTAAAGTTTGCAAGAAGGACTTTGATGGTTCAAGCAAGTTAGGAACTACTCATCTCAGAAATCACTTCATAAGTTGCCAAAGAAAGAGAAATGGAGATGGGGGTGGAGATGAACCAGCCAACTTAGCAGACAATTTAAGTAATCTGATTGTCATTGATGAGAAATCTGTGATGGATCAACAATTGAATCACTTGGATGCGACAAGAATGATTATTAAGCAAGGTGATGTAGAGCTTATAAACTGCACAAACGAGGGTTACATAATTGATGTTTTCAAGGAAGAGAAGGAAAAGCTCCGCAATTATTTTGCGAAACTTTCAAAACTCTCACGTCGCTTGTGTTTAACCGTTGCAGAAGACTCTTTCCAGAATACTTGTTTGACGGTTTGGTTCATTGATGATGATTGGAAATTGAAGAACAAGATTATCAGCTTTAAATATTTGGATGACATGCCTATTGAGGAATATATGAAAAATGTGCTTTTGGAATGGGGAATTGAAAACGATATATCCGCCATCGTTATAAGGTATGGTTCTGATTATTGGGATGAGTGTATAGGTTGTGATGAGATCAAAGAAGACTGGTTTAGTACTCAAGGTTCACTCCTTTTCAATAACAAGTTGTTATGCGGTGAAATCTTTTACCTTCTTAGTGGTCAATGTAATGATTTCCTTTGTGCTATAATGGGGGGTTCTTTGCATAGCAGGCTTATTGATATTATGAATTCAAATAAAAACTTTCGGAATGTAATAGATGTTGCAGAATTGGACAAGATAGTCGTGTTGCGTGAAGACAGGCATATTTTGGGTGCTCTTAAGAGTCTATTGGATCTCAAAGAAATATTTTTTGACTTAGAGAATAGTCATCCTCATTTTCAAAATTTAACAAAAGAATGGGATGTACTAAGGGCAATTTACGAGTGTGTTGAAGACACCTGTGTTTTTGTCCGACAATATTCCAGCAAGTACAATACTGCAAATACTCATTTTCCCCTGTTTTGTAGGATATATAAGTGTTGTCAAGAATTGGGGAAATGTCACAATGGTTGTGATGAGTTTAGGAGAAGAGTAGGCAATTATTGGAACGACTACAATTTAGTTCTAGCCGTTGCTTCTGCACTTGATCCGCGATTCAAAATGGATATTGTGAAAAATTGGTATGAGAAGATCTTTGGTGATGAATGGGAGACAAAATTTACAGAATTCAGGGATTACTTTAACGAAATTTGCTATAAATATGCAAGTGGCATCAACAAGTGTACTTCAGGAGTAGAAGAAAACAATCCTTCATTCTCATATGAAATGCTTGATCCTTTGGGGAAATTGTGTAAATCTTCTCATGAACTGGATCATGTCCAGCGGCTGAATCTGGAACTTTGTCTCTATTTCGAAGAGGTCAAATTTCCTTCAATCAAAGATTTTGATGTACTTGAATGGTGGCGAGCTCATGCTTGGTACTTTCCAACTCTTGCAAGAATGGCACGTGATTTTTTATCAATTCAAGTCTCATGCGGTCCTCTCAATGCTTCTTCGGATGAGATGGAGCGCTTAGCAAGTTTGGGCATCGACGAGGCTTATGTATGCACAAGAAGCTGGCTATGTGAGGAATTATGATAAATAATTATGTTATTTTATTTTATTCTCATTTCCAGCTGTTGAGAAACTCAAGCGGTTTAATTTAAGCGTCATTTGGTTATCTAATGTTTGGGTTTCCATTTATCAATTGCATTGTGACTCAAGACTTATGGATTTTCCTATAATACTATTGTAGTTTTTCTTATTAATTTGAAAGGCTTGCTAATTGTTTATGTTTTATTTTTATTGCAGGCAGACTAGTGACTACATACAAGCATTTACTCTCTTTGTCAAGTTGAATTTTTTTTTTTTTTTTGGGTGAAAATTAAAAAAAAAAAAAAAAAAAGAAATCGTATATGATACTTTCTCTCTCAAGCCAGAGGCCTTCACATTCACAATGCCAGCGTTTTATTTTTATTTTTTTTTTCCCTTTATCAATTATTTTCATGGGAGGGATGAAATTGGGTTTTTTTTTTTTTTTTGGAAGCCGAAGGAAATTAGGGTTATGATAAGGGTATTTGAGTCATTTGAAAATGAAATAAAAAATAAAACTAATCATAAATTTTTTTGATCCTAAGTGATTAAATATGACAATTATCTTTAGAATAAAATATTTTTCATTATATATTCAAATCATTTTATAATTTTAAATTTGAGTTAAAACCCCAGTTTTTAAGTATAAAAAATCGTGTTTATTATTTAAACAGGATTTGACAATAACTTTTTTAAGGTTTGATCCATCACAAAAAAAAATTCCTATATTTTAAAATTTAGGTAAAAACCTTCTTATTATACAATAAAATCAACTTATAATATCAAAATTAGGTTAAACATCCTCTCATGTATGTAATACTCTTCTGGTGGGCGAATTAATTGTTCTTCAAAGCTGTCTTGGAAGTGGTTTATAGATTACATTATAACATGAGTAATATGGAGTGCGATAATCTTTTTGTTGTCTGGAGCTTGGTACTGTCCTCTTGCTATGACTAATGTTGTGATTAAAAGAACATCAAATTTTTCACTTTCTTCTATAGGTGATATTTTTGTTTCTTTCATTCCTAATGAAGGGAACAAAGTTGCATATTCTCTTTTTGTCATTGTTTAGCTTTGATACACACCAAAAAAATCACGTACAAAGTGTTTATTATCTAAAAGGAGATTTTCCCAAATCTCATTGAAGTTTTGTCAATAGCAAAAACAACACTTTAGCTTTTTTTTTTTTTTTTTTTTAAGCAATAATATTCATTAAATAGCAAAATCAAAAGCAATTACATTGACAATAGAAACAGGAGAACAATTAATCCACTCCCTGGAACCTGGCATAGAACTGGTAACTTTAACTAGACTATGAGCTACTTTGTACATAAATCTTCTAACCCATATAAAATTCAAATTGACAATATCAAAAGCAAAACATAAACAATCATAAATAATTAAATCAAAACCAGAATTATCCTATAAAGGATGTTGAATAGCTTGGAACACATTGAGAGCATCCATTCTAACAACAACACTATTTAATTGTTTGCTCTTGATTCAATTGAGAGCTTTCTTAACTCCCATTGTCTTTGCCACCTTGTGCTCAACCTGAGCTATACAAAAGTCATTCTTAGCAACCACAAAACGCCCATATGCATTTCTCATTATCATACCAAAACCTAACCTATTCGTGTTGATGAAATTAGCAACATCAACGTTTAACTTTGAAAATCCTTGATGCGGTTTAATGCAACAAACAACCCCACTGTCACTATCACCATAACAACACTTTAGTTTTAAATTTAGGTAAAAAGTACTCATCATATGCCAACATCATCTAATAGTTTTAAAAATTCAATGTGAATTATCTCCTCATCTAAACGTAGTTTTAAACTTTTTCAAACATATGATTAATTTTTAATAAGATAAGAGATAACAATCATATTACAGTGTTTATAAGTCAACTATTTGAAAAAGTTTAGGTGAAGAAGAATCCAAGTCCTCCAAAATTTAAGGGGTGTATTCAATCTAAAATTAATTGAAATTTAAAACATTTCAAAAGTTTTGGTGTATTCAATCCAAATTTAAATGGATTCCATTGAAATCTATATATATTTAATTCAAATTTGTATAGAATCTATTAAAATTTAAGTGTATTTAATTCAGATTTGTATGTAATCCAATAAAATCTATATGCATTTAAAAAATTATTGATTTCACAGATTTCATTTAATGGATGGATTTGGATAAATTTAAAAATGATTTTCATGAAGAAAAATGTTTATAACAAATTTTACTATCATCATGAAGATTTATTGAATTTTTTAAAAGAATTCTAATAAGATCAATATAAAGTTTATTGAATTTGTGAATTCCATCAAAATCTATCATTAAAAAAAAAAAAATCATCAAACCTTAATAAACTCTAGATTAAATATACAAATATAAAATCCTCTAAGTATAAAGTTTATTGAATTTGTGAATTCCATCAAAATCTATCATTTAAAAAAAAAAAATCATCAAACCTTAATAAACTCTAGATTAAATATACAAATATAAAACCCTCTAAGTATAAAGTTTATTGAATTTGTGAATTCCATCAAAATCTATCATTTAAAAAAAAAAATTATCAAACTTTAATAAACTCTAGATTAAATATACAAATATAAAACCCTCTAAGTATTTATTATCAAAAGCCATATTTATAAACACCATCTTGAATTTTATTTATTTAAAAAATAAAACCTGGGGGTGGTCCTGAGGGTTACTTTGCAAATCTCCCATTTAACAATTGTAAAGATTTCTTGCTTCATTGCTTTTATATGGGCTTGTGATTTTTAATCAATTCAAATCTCCCATTAACCTAAGTCTTTCAATTTAAACAGGAAATTGGATTCCTTGTTAAATTAAAAAATCCTAGCTTACCATTATAAAAGGGTGTTTTATGTTGGTAATGAAAAATAATTTTTTTGGCTCCTAGAACTAAAAACTTCCATTGATTAAAAACACCATAGTGCTACCCACCTCATAAGAAATCAAGAAAATTGTTTATTGATTTCTACAAAATTTCCTTTTATGAAAAGTTTTCGTGATTTGATTATTCGAGATTATACTCACATACATTTTCTTTTACGAAGAGTCATAGGAAGGAAGATCAGGTAATAAAAATCAATCTAACGAAAGAAATTGAAGTTCCTCATTAATCAAGGTAAGTTAAGATTTGATCTTGTGCTGCTAATTATGTTGTATAATCATTACTAGTATCGATTGGGTTGTTTTGGTTTATGAAAATTTTTTGAAATTCACGTTTTCACAAATATCTATTTTTAAATCTTTTCAACCAAAACCCTTCAATTTGCACCATATTGTGTCGTGAGCATTGGATGTGAAAGAAGCACAAAACCAGTACTCCTCATCGACTAGTTTGGTCGTACTTGCTTAGTGCATTACCAACTATCAACTGCTATGGTTGGACCTGGCGTGCTGGTAGTGCATATGATGAACCCAAGCAGTGCGTTTGGGCATAATGGTGCTCGAACATAATGGTGCTCGAATGGATGCAATAACCCATCTGGTATGGTGTTCATGGTCGATGTGCTAGTGACTGGTTTTAAACCAGTTTTCATTGTGTTGCGGGTCTGTTTTAAGGGCTAGTGTGATCCGCTGGGTTGATAATGAGGGCAGTGCGTTGGTCTGACACCTACAATGGGTGCCAAAATCATACGATGAGGTAGCATCTTAGGGAGATATCAAATATGGTATGTGAGCTTAAGTCTGTTGGATATAACCTTACTGACGAGCAGCAAGTACAGACAATGATCTGGTCTTTTTCATCCAGCTCGAAGAATATGAAGACCAACATGATTCATAATAACAACATCAAGACATTTGATGACATCTTATGTCATATTGAGTTGGAAGATAAGTGCCTAAAAGCGGCTGAATCGTCCGGTTAGCTTTACATGGCTAAGTCCAGTAAGTGTAAAGGCTCTGACTTTAAGCGAAAGAGAGGGAACAAGAACTTCAAGAAAGAAAGTGGAAATCCCAATTTTAAGAAAAATGAGACTGGAAAGTGCAAGAGGGGCAAACACATTAGTGTTATGAAGGACAAAGCTAAAATGACATATTTCAACTGCGGAAAGTAAGGTCATTTTGCTCATGAATACACTGAGCAAAAGAAGGAAAGGTACAATGTTACTGCAAGACATTTAATAATGCTTATGTTTTAGATTTTTCTAAAAAATAATTATTTTTTTCATATGTTTCAATGAATTATTTTCAAATTTTCTAAAAAGTTATTATTATTATTTTTTATAGTAATTAAATATTTTAATTGTAAAATGGTAATCTGCATTGGATTTTAATTGGTTGTAAACGATCCATTTTTTTAAAATTTAAATTTTATGTGACTTATGTCAAATGTTTATTGGATTATGATGTATGATGACTTAATACATTTTAAGCGTAACAGTGTAAGAGATAATAGTATCTTTTTGCCCTTTTCGTCACTAACAGAATTTTGCCATCAGAGACTAAATTGAAGGATTTTCTGATAATTTAGGGTCACGGTAGGCATTTTACTTAAATAATAGATATTATCTCAAAGCTTCAGGATTAAATTGAAAGATTTTTTGATAATTTAGAGTCACAGGAGCATTTAAGAAAGCACGTTTAAAAAGTAGATATTACGTTAAAATTTAAGGACTAAATTGAAAGACTTTTCGATAATTTAGAGTCACATGAGGCATTTAAGAAAACACACTTAAAAAATAAATATTACATTAAAACTTAGGTCGCTAAATTAAAGGATTTTCCGATAATTTAAAGTCAGGGGAGATATTTAAGAAAATAAGCTTTAAAGGTAGATATTATATCAAAGTTTAGTTAGTAAATTGAAGTTTTACCTAAAACGAATGATCCGCAAATTGTTTATAAAAAAAAAAAAAGCCTCGAAACGAATGATCCACAGCAGAGAGGACCATTCGAAAATTTCCACCGTAAAAGAGATGGGAAGCAGAGAGACAGTGAGAAAGGCAAAGGAGCTGGTGGAAAGAAGCATGAAAAGCAACGACGCCTCCCACGACGCCTCTCACGTCTGGAGGGTCCGAGACATGGCCCTCTCCCTTGCTCATGACCAGGGCCTCTCTTCCAACCCGGAATCCATGCTCGTTGTTGAGCTCGCAGCGCTTCTTCATGACATTGGTTTCGTCTTCTTCTCATCATCTTTCCTATTTATTTTCTTCTCTTACAACGTATTGATAATTTCCCTTTACTTGGCAGGTGACTACAAGTATTTGAGGTTTGTATCTATCTATCTTTCAATAAAATATGCATGTGTATATGTCTCTTGTGTTATCTGATGAGGTTTTGCTTATCATATATATTTACTAGTTTTGGAAGTTAATTACTTGTTGGTTTCTTAAAATCAACACCTTTAATCTGTTTAGTGAATGTAGATATTGGCAAATGTTAAAAATGAAGTTGTATTCATATTATTGTTATCTGTATTCTCTAAGCCATTTTATGATGCTCCTGTTTTTGTATACAGATATTAGTTAATTTAATTTAATTTAAATTTGCATGTAGAGATCCATCTGAAGAGAACATTGTTGAGAATTTTCTTGAGGAGGAGGGTTTGGTGGAACAACAAAAGACAAGAATATTAAGTATCATTAAGAGGATGGGTGCGTGTTTCAAATTTTTCTCTTTGTTATTTTTTGTTATTTGCTTGTACTTCGTCATTATATTGCTGCTATCTTTATTTTCGGATTGTGATGCATAATACTATGGCAAAATGGTGGTGGTTACTGCTTTGTATACGCTGATTGAAGCGATAAAATTTCATGGCTGTGGGATTATTTTATTCTTCTTGCTGTGCTTTTTTGATTCGTACTCTATGCATTGTCTTGGAAAACGCCATGTATAAAACAATGTGATAATCTTTAGTTACTTGCATTGACTCTTTCTATTCTTTCTGTCGCCAATTTCGAGTTTTTTTTTTTTCTCTCCCAATTGTCTCTGGTTTTCAATGTTAACGCTAGTTCCTGTTTCTGTTTTGATGTGGCAGAAATTAGATTTTGGACACTTTTGTGAGGTAACACTTATTTGCTTTTTGTTCAAAGTATTCGTGTTAGTAGTTGTGGGGAAGAAACAAATGAAACTAAAATCAAAGTATTAAAGAAAAGGAAATTTTACCAACTTTATTAATGAGTTGGTCCTAACTTCTAACAAATGTTAACAATGTAGTTTTGTCTTTCAGCTTCTAATCATTTTCCTTCTTTTGTGTTGTTGCTCTAAATCCACATTAGGTTAAAGCAGAAAGTAATTGTGACAGACGTATTTTCCTTTCAGGTTTCAAAGATGAACTTTCCGGGCTTGCGAATAGTGAGAATTCTCTGGAATTTGGGGTTGTGCAAGATGCTGATCGCCTTGATGCAATTGGTGCTATTGGTAATTTTTGGATTTATAAGTGCTTCAACCTAAACACCGCTGTTCTTGTATTGATTTATCCAATTAAACTTCCCTGGTGAGGATGTCCGGGTTTAAACAGAATCGGCACACTGCATAAATGTGTGGAGCTGAGTGCAAAATTTGTGATATTGCACATTAGCTTTGTGCGGTTAATGTGATGTGTAAAGTTAGCACATTATAGTGAAGTTTGAACACTAACGTGTGACTTGAATGCAAGTTTAAGTGTTTAACACAAGTTTTATGAATTCAGACATTTGCATTAGGGAAAAACTTTTTAATATAATCATAAAACATAATAGGCTGCCAGAAAAGAGTAGCTTTTGATCAAAACCGTTATAGGCCATGGGACAATATATATGTCTTCTGACTTGAAGAAATAATTTCTGATATAACTATTACAATCTATGTTGGCTCTTTTTCTTCCAGAGGCAGCCTAATGTTTATATTATTTTTTCTCCAACTGGGTGGTTGGAAAAGAAGAAGTTGTTACCTTTTGTCAGTACAATATGCTTTTCGTTTTCATTTGATAGGTAATTTTGTTGCGAACTGCTTGGTATGGTGAAAAATTTTTTATTTTTTGTATGAAAAGAAGACCTTATATCAGTCTCTAATTTCAGGAATTGCTCGCTGCTTTACTTTTGGTGGAAGTAGGAACAGAGTGCTTCATGATCCCAACATCCTGCCACGTTCAGATTTATCCAAAGAACAGTACATCAAGAAAGAGGAGCAGACTACAGTGAACCATTTTCATGAGAAACTTCTCAAGCTGAAGGATTTAATGAAAACAGAGGTAAAATGGTTGAATTTCAAGTGTTATACTATACCCTACATCTCCTGATTTTTTTTGCTATTTGTTTGCGCTGAATTTACTAGCCTACAACAAACTATATGTATTTAAATAGTGGAAATTATAAAAACAAAGGCACAAGAAAAAATGTGTTAATTCATTTTTGATCCAAAAAATAAAGTTTCTAGGCCAAAACGTAGAAACAAATAACTTTCCTTTTGGCCAAAACCAAAATTCTCTCTTTTGTTTAGGCTAAAAATGAATTTGTCTCCCTCTTGTACACATTGGGTGTATGTATCCAGTAAGTAGTAACCTAGTGAGAAGTTTATAGCTGTGTGGGTTCTGAACATTGACTAAAACTATCAGGCTGGGCGGAGAAGGGCTGAGAAAAGGCACAAGTTCATGGAGGAGTTCTTGAAGGAGTTCTATGAAGAGTGGGATGGCAGAGCTTGAATATCGTATTGTTCCTATTTTGAGTGATGAGGTAATTGAACTTACGTTAATCTGAATCCTTTGCACGTTAAGAACGTTGATTGTTAATGCAGCAACTTTTTTTCCGGTAACCTACTTTGGAAGTAGACAATTGACAGACTACTACATATTTTGCTTGAGAGATGAAAACAGTGACTTGTATTGGAGCTATACAATCAAGGAGCAATCACTGAATTTCTGATACTAAAGGATTGTTTCGGATAATTATGGTTTTAAGTAGCTCTTTGATAGTCTATTTATGCTTCAAAGTAATTTATACACTTAAGATTGACATTTACATGATTCTTCTGATAAAAATTCAGTCTTTTGTTTTGATGAAACAAATATATGTTTCGTATTATTTGTTTATCTATTTTTTACTTCTTAATATACATAGTTGTTAGTAATAATCAATAATTAGGTTACATATTCGGGAAATTCAATGAACATGAATTAAATTTATTCATACGTAGCATCCTGATCAACATGAATAATTATATACAACCCTCTAGCTCACTCTGCATTATCTGTTTTATTCAATCATTCTGTGGTACAAAGATAGTCCAACACAACAATATTTCTAAAGCCAAAAATAATTATGCATATGAAAGAGAAGACAATTAATTGTTAACATAAGTAATAGATGTCCTTAATAATGCAGTTTTAGATACTTTAGAAGCTGAGATTCATCACGCCTATAGAGGTTCACTTTCAAGCCATGTTTCATGTACATGGTCAATGCTAGTTTGGGCACCACTGGATGGTCCTTGACCACCTTCACATGGTAATGGTAGATGATGGATGCAGCAGCGAACTTCATCTGATAGTAGGCAAAATCCTTGCCTAAACAAAAGCGAGGGCCACCGTCGAAGGTGGTGAACTTGTTGGCGGATTCGCTCATGAAGCGGCCGTCTCTCAGCCATCTCTCAGGCTTGAATTCTCTGCAGTCTTTTCCCCATATGGCCTCCATTCTTCCCATTGCATAAATAGCATATATTACTTTTATTCCTTTCTTTATCACTGTTCCATCTGGGAATATGTCATCTTCAACTACCTAAAAAAAAGGTTACATTACAAAAATAATTTAATTGAGATGGATTTTAGAACCATCCAACTGAAAAAGTTATCATACATACTTAAAGAATTTCATTGACTTTTGATGACTTATGTGTACTTGCAGACCTACAGTTAGATAAGGGAAACTTCATTGAATTCTCTAAGTTTCAAAAAATATCAAGTTTTTAAAACTCTTTTTGAAACAGTTATTTTTATCGTTAACTTTTTCAAAACTCTTCAAAAAAGTTTAAACCTAGTCAACTGACGGTCAATGGTGACTTTAAGTCATTTTTAATAACTTAAATTCAGATACATTTTAGGTAATTTAACTTATAAATTCATCATTTTATTAGGATAATCAGATAATTTATGTAAGACTAACAACCATCAAAGCTAAAAATGTTTTTCTATACATTTTGTTAATATTGATCGTTAGTTGATTGATGGTTTTGGACTTTTTTAAAGAGTTTTTGAAAAGTTAAAAATGAATAGAGCTATTTTCAAAATAGTTTTAAAAACCCGATATTTTTTAAAACCTCAAGAATTAATGTAAAGTTTTTCCGTTAAATAATCAACTTTCACTTTTGTTTTCTATAAGAAAAATTATTGTTAATTAATAAAAGGGTTCACCTAAATTCCCAACCTAGGCACTTCCACCAAAAGATATGTTTTTGGTAGGTACACAAGAAGTTGATGACCAAAGCCCAAGTAGATTAAGAACATCTAACGGAGAATTTTTTTGAAAAAAAGAAGCAAGTGATTTTGGAATTAGATAAAAAGCTGTGCTCTTAGCTAATATAGCAAAACCCCCTAAGCAAAAGGAAATTTTCATCAAACCTCAATAGGAATTATAGAAATTATAGAAATTATTACACTCTAATTATAGGAATTTTAATAAGTAGAGAAAACTCATAAAAGTCTACGCATTTTGATTTTCACAAATATAAATTGTATTTATCTCTATTAAAATGTAAATGATTAATTACACCAACATATTCTGAGTTTTTTCCAAAAGGCTTAATATTCAACAATTTCATTTAATTACTGCAGCCCCCATTCCGTTAGTCCACATCCGTTAGAATTAACGGTTGACTAAGAAATGAAGGGTAAAACAGTCATTTCAGAACAACCAAATTAAGAAGAAAAAAAAAAAAAAAAAGATCATAACATATTAGAAATCTCTCGTATCATTACCAACCCCTAACCTCACACAAACAAACAAACCCATCTTCAAAAATCAAACAAACCCCCAACTCGCAACCTACAACATCTCCAGAACAAACGCACCCTGATCTTCAAAAATCAAAACCCACATACCCGCAACCTCATCACGCAAACAAACAAACAAAAACACCCCAATCTTCAACCTGCAACCTCGTCACACAAACCCACAACATCATTACCAACCGAACACTCTAGAACAAGCAGGCCCTAATCTTTAAAAGTCAAAATCTACAAACTCATAACCTAGTCACACAAACCCGCAGCATCATTACCAACCTGCAACCTCTAACATCTCTAAAACAAACACACCCCAATCTTCAAAATTCAAAACCCATAAACCTCCTAACTCATAAACCTAACTTGAGTATCATGACTGGTTGAAGTGAGATAGTGGTGGCAGAAGGACATCATGGTTCGAGGACGCAAATAGAGATGGAGATGATAGAGATGAGCAGAAGTGATAAGACGGAGTCAATGATTGCCAAGACAGCCTTCGTGGCAGCGTATTAGAGACCACAATGGCCTCCACCATGGAAGACCCACGATCGAGACCAGATGGTCTCGATGTTTTCCACCATGAGAGACCCATCTGGGTTTCCGATGGTGGAAACCACCGTGGTCTCCATTACATCGCCTACCGGAGATAGGGATAGAAGAGGACTGGTCAAAGATAGAGAGAGAAGAGGAAGAGAGGAAAGAGAGAGAGAGAGAGAGAGGTAGAAGAGAGAAAAAAAATTATTCATATATATATTATTGTTTTAGAATAAATTATAGAGGTATTTTTGACTGTGCAAAGTCAAATCTCAATCAACTATTAAACGGGATGGGAAATCAATGTTCACATGGGTAGCTACAATAATTAAGTGGATTTGTTGAATATTAAGCCCTAATCTAAAAACTCAGGGTATTTTACTTCAATTAACTCAAATGTAAAATATAATATAAGCAAGGAGATCCATCGCTAATAAACTCTACAGATGTGGGTTACATAATTGATGTTTACACAAAAGAGAAGAAAAAGCTCCGCAATTTTTTTGAGAAACTCTCATGTCATTTGTGTTTAACAATTAAAAATAAAATTTTTCTACGATACTTGTTTGGTGGTTTGGTTTATTGATGATGATTGAAAATTGAAGAACATGATTGTTGGTTTTAAATTTTCGGAAGATGATGAAACCATTGTGAAATATATATATATATATATATATATAATGTGCTTTTGGAATGGGGAATTGAAAACAATTTATTCTTCATGGTTATATATAGCAATGATGATTATTATTTGTATGAGATGATTTATGATGAGATCAGAGAGACTGGTTTACTACTCAAGGTTCACTCCTTGTCAATAACAAGTTGTTATGCAATGAACCATTTTTTCCTCATTGTGATGAATGTAATAATATTTTTCTACGTGTAATCGGGCATTATTTATATGAAAGTTTGAAGAGACTTTTTAATAATTTAAGGTATATGTCATCCAAGAATGAAAACTTTAGGAATGCAATAGATGTAGCTATTAAGTCCTTGGGTAAGGAAGAGATTGTACAAGTAATTCTTACACACAAAGAATTGATGGAGCCGTACATATAGTGTATATAGACAGTACTTAATAAAGTCGGTAGAACCATACATATAATGCATAACAATAAACAAATAAAGTCAAGTAATTAGATATATAATGCATGATAATAATGATACATAAAGGTAGTGCAATAATCAAGTTAGTGAAGCCGTACGTTGATTGGGTTTGTATAGTTAACCTTCTCAATTAGAGCATCAAGAACTTTAGGTTTTGATAAATTGAAATCTGAAACTTTAGGTTGTGATTGAATTTGTATAGAACTTCATGTTCTAGATTATGTTGAAATATAATGCATAACAATGAATAAATAAAGTCAAGTAATTAGATATATAATGCATGATAATAATGATAAATGAAGGTAGTGCAATAATCGAGTCGGTAGAACCATACATTGATTGGGTTGGTATTGTCAGACTTCTCAGTTAGAGCATCAAAAACTTCAGGTTTTGATAAATTGAAATCCGAAACTTCATGTTCTGATTAAATTTGGTCAGAACTTTAGGTTCTGAATTGTGTTGATAACATATTATAAAATAAATGAAAATAAAAATAGATTGAAGATGAGAGAGAGAGAGAGAGAGAGGAGAGTAAAATTGTTCATTTTCATTTAAACATTGCAAAGACATGCATATATAGAGCAAGTAAATCGCAAACCAATTTTGAAAGGCTCTTATATTACGTACATTCAAGCAACAGAGAACAAGTGGGGTAGGCTAAGGGGGCCCCTTTATGGACACGTGTCCTTTCCTTTGATGACCAGCAGAACACCGACCAAAGATCCCAATATAAGCACACAAATATTTAATATAATATTTTAACATATTAATATAATGATACTTTTTTTTTTAGTTATTAGACTAGTCTAAAAGATAATCAGGATCAAGTTTGTAGAATATTTATAGTATAATCCGAATAAACGATCCATATCTAGATGAAAAATAATTCATATACATAAAAAAATAAAAGATATAAAAAAAAAATCCCACCTTATTGATGGAGATAAAGAGAGCTGCACTTGAACTTAAGAGTCAATGATAGGGGCTGCTACTTAAACCACTCCAGCAACCCTACTTAGTGCTAACTAATATAATGATATTCATCCATTACACAATATATCTCATAATTTAAAATTGAACAAATTAGAAGAGAAATTTCTTTCCATAATGGTTGGTAAACATAGCTTTCTTTCTTTTTGGAAATTTCCTTACATAATCTATTAACTATATATAAAAAATGGGAAGGGGTTGGTGAACAGTGACAGATTTCCCACACTCCTAAAATTTTTTGAAATTGAAATGATATTTTTGCCCTTGATAAGTATAAAGAGACTCTTACAATAAAAAGGATAAAAAAGTAAATAAAATTTTGAATACTTGTTTCATTCTTTGTGGGTGAGAACATAAACCGTACAGGGCAGTTGAAAATGAATATGGTTGGGAGTACGATGATGAATACTGGGAGTGTGCTGATGCGATAAGATTTAAAAGGTTTTGTCCATGAATTATCCATTTCACTAAAACTGTTCACTTCTTCTTCTTCTTCTTCTTCTTCGTATAATCGAAAATCCGGGATTTCGAAAACGGATTTTGGAGTCGAAAATGGGGGATATGGCGAGGAAGCCGGTGAAGAGGAAGAGGGCGGTGCCGGCGATGACAGACGGAGGAAATGGGTGTCCGAATGGGGTGTCTGTTCGACTGGGTTTCTGTTCTCTTGTCACTTGAAGTTGCAGTGACCAGACCAAGACCCTTTGCTCTCCTTTGAATGTTTCGACAACCCATTTCACCGCTGACAAGGTAAAGATCCAAACTTTCACTCTTTCAAGTTTCTATTGTTTTCTTTTTTTGGTGATTAGAGGTTGGAATTGTAAAGAAAAACTTGATCTTTTGAAGATATGTTTGTTTGTCTTAGGTGGGGTTGTTTTGTTTTGCATGTTTATTTGTGTTTTTGATATTGGTTTTCCTGTTTAGTTGATGAGGAATTGGCAGAAAATTAAAAAAAAAAAATTAAAAAAAAAAAAAGATAAAGAACAATGTTTGTCTTTTTAATAAATTTTGTGTTTGATAGAAAATGACTGAAAAATGAAGCTTCTTTTCGCATTACAAATCCGCTTGAAAAAGAAAGTTGACAGAGAGAAGTGTGGAAGTGGGAAGCCATACTGGATTGTTTTTATATAAATTAAAGAAGTGTATAATAATGATTACTTTTGGCTCTGTTTTGTATCTCTCTGTGTTTTGGTTGATGCGTTGATGGTTGAACGTTTTGGTTGCTTTTCTGCAAATGTGAAATGACTCAGAAGTCAGAAACAAGTGTCATCGTGGTGAGCATTTCTTTTGCAACTTTCAAGTTTAATATTTTCTCGGAAAATCAACTTTAATTTTTTTAAAACAGTTTTTTTTAGTAATATAAAAAGGAAACGATATTTTTTGTTCTTTGAATGCTTTTCGAGACACTTTGCATGTCAAATTGTTGTATTTTTTCTTTTTAATCTGATTTTCTAAAAAAAAAAGGAGGGTGAGATTTTGTTTTTTTGCTTTGTTTTAACAGTAACTAATTTGTGAAAATAAACGGTTTTGTTTTGAATTCTGTGGTGTTTTTATGCAAGTTTTTGAAGTTTTGCGGATTGGAGTAGAAAATGGAAGCGATTGAATTGTTGTAGAATTGTGTTGAAGATTGATTAGGTTGAATAGTTTTGGTTGATTGATTGAAGAAGAGCTGTTGAAAATAGATCAAATGTGTAGCTCTGTTGCAATGAAATGGTAAACTCTTGCTATGTCATATCACATGTCTGTCGTGTTGATGCATCTGTTTGCTGCACTGTTATATGCTTGTATTCTTATCGGTCATTTTCTTGAAGAGAATCAGTTGATGAATGAGTCGATTACTCTTGATTGTTAGTTCTTTGTGCTTTACTGCTTTTTTTTGGTTTATAATTTGATTTTGTTTGTTAAAATGTGAGAAAATGATTGATTCAAATTTATGTTTGTGGTTAATAAGTTGTTTAGTGTGATTGGAGTGCAATTTAGTTGAGTTACTTTAAGATCTAAACTAGAAGATTTTGAGTTTGTTTGTTTGTGTATATGATTTTGGTGCATTTGTTAATGTGGGGGTTGTTAATGGGCAGGGTGTTGTTATATTGCTACTCAGTGGGGGAAAAAGCTCGCATTTGTTAGTCTTCAGTGAAGATCTGTTCTTCAGATATCTGTTGCTGCCTATTATATTTAATACAAGGTGAGTTTGTAATAGTGTTGTTGATTTTTGTTGTATTGGAATGGGAAAAGAATATTTTGATTGAATAATGATTTTTCTATGGTTCTTTATAGTGGTATTGTCTAATGTGTGATTTTTGTGTCTATTAGGTTTCAAGTGAAGAAGTAGTTTTTCCATAACTTCATTACTATCATGCTTTTTCATGCTGTTGGTACATTAATATTGTGCGCCACCATGTCAGTTGGTATTGTTCATTTTGTTCATGTACAAGCAATGCTTGTCCCTCTGATAATAGGTATTTGTTCTTATATTTTGGATCTTTTGAATAATCTTTTTAAAGCTTAAGAATCCAAAAAGCTATAATAATGTATATAAGATCTTTTAGACATTATGGATATTAACTATAGGTATAGTTGTATATCTTTTCCCATTTATAATATGATATAAATAAGGTTTCTCTTTACTATGTTTGTTGATTTAATTAATCTTTTATGATCACTTGAAATTTTATTAATCTATAGAATGAAAATGTATTGAACTAAACGCATTGTAGTTATAGTTAAACTTAAAATTATTATTTATGATATCATATATATAATAATAATTTAAGTAAAAAAATATCCTTAATCCAATAATTTAAGCATGTGCCTTGCTTAAGCAAAACCCACCCTCAGACGAGGTGATAGGCAGGAGAAATTTAGCCATTAATTATTAATTAGCAGTGACATTGCAAGAGAAGGGATCCTGGTTGGTTTGCATCGATACCAATTTTTTGGTGAAATTTTTCGCTACTTTAATGTGGTTGATGCTGAATCTTTAGTTAAAATCATTACACTTTTCCTTATAATAATTTCTCTGTCATTTTATTTTGCTCTAATTTGTAAGAATCCATGAATAATCATTTTCTATATCTCAATATTTTTATTGACCAGAGTTTAGACATGAGGGAAAAGAAGAAAAAGGACCCAATTACTTCATCGGTCAAATGTTATTTCGTTCGAACAGAGATTGATGCAATCATTGACATGGGCCAACATTATCTATTGTCTGGAAAAAGGATCCATCAGGTATGTTTTCACTTTTTCTTTTTTGGCTTTGCTCAATGTCTCAGGTATGAGATACCCTGTCAATTCTTGGGTTTTTTTTTTTTTTTGTTTTTTTGTTTTTTGTTTTTTGTTTTTTTAACAGGAAGTATAAGTAAACCTTTTCATTATAGACTATTATATGCTTGGCATGACAAGCTATGATTTGCTCAAGAAAATCAAGGTATGTTTTTTTTGTTTCCTATCCCTTTGTCTTTTTTTCCCTTTTATCATTATATTCCCTTCCCATTATTTGCATTTTCCATTTTTACATATTTTTTTTCCTTTACAGGGAAGCCATTATTTGCATTTGCCATTTTTACATATTTTTTTTCCTTTACTGGGAAGGAAAACTGAAAAATGCTTCCTTAAAATTCACTTTCCAGATTTATATTTTTTGAATCCGTAATTGCTATAAAGTAGTTATAAAAAATTGCCTTAATGGTTCAGTGTATTTTTGCCATTTCCTTGGGAATGTCAATGAAAATCTATTGGAAGGAAAATGGCTCACAGGTGCTTTTCAATCACAATCGTCAGTCTCTCTCTCCCTCACTCTCTATCTCTCCTTTTTCGTTTCTCATCAGCAACCGAACCCCACTTGTGTTGTTGGTTATTTCTCATCATTGTTGCTTTTATTATCTTAAAGTTATAATCTTTGATAATGAAGTAGAATCCTTTTGTTTCTGCTATTTTAAAGTTACAATCTTTGATGCTAAAGTAGAGTCCTTTTGTTATTATTATGTTGTTTCTTACAATCATTTATGCTGTTGTCTGTTTTTTCTGGTCATTTTGATTTTGTTTTGATCTATAGTTATTTTTTTTATTTTGGATTGGAAAGTTTGGTATGATCTTTCAAGGTTTCATTTTGGTGTCACTGCTGTGAATTTAAGAGATCGCATTATGTCCATCCACATGGACTGTTTTGAGAACGTTATAATGATTTCTTGCTGATGAAAACGTGTGTTTGAGAATGTGATTGTGGGGTGTGTTTGTTTCTGATTTATCTGGTTGGGTTTGGATTTGGTTGTGTTTTGTTTGTTTGGATGCGTAAGTTGAAAAGTGCAATGACAAGGTTGACAAATTGGGTTCAAAAGGTATGATTAGTTGTTGATATTTACATGAACATCTGGTAGCTATAGCATTGAATGAGTTCCTCGTTCTTGTACTATATATAAAAATGGAAGAGAGGCATGAACAGTGCAAAAATTCAGCACCCCCTTCAATTTATTTGTAACTGAAATTACTTTTTCATCCTCACTAATATGGAGCCAAAATAACCCAACCGAGTGGAGAAGAAGAATCGACTCTTCCTAAGCAAGGTTGCATTTTTATTGTATCAAAAACACATCTTCGACTCCAGAATCTCTCTCATTTATTAGATAGGGTTTTTCCTTTTTATCGTTCGCTGCCATTTTATAAAAATCTTGCTTGCAGATGAATACGACCATAGAGGTGACGAGGAGGCCAACCTTGTAGAAGGGCATGCTGTTGACAATCGAGAAGAGGATGAGGAAGATGAAGATGACAGTTTTTCTATCTCTAGGGTTTCCTTTATTCTGTCAAGTTTGCAACTTTTTTTTTTTTTAATGGATGCAAGTTATTGACTGTTTGGTTGTAAGAAAAATGGAAATGATTGGTTTATTCAGATAGGAGATTAGAAATTTTGGGGTTTTCTAAAATTCTATTTTTTATATTTTTAGAATTTTTAGAGCTGGGGTTGTGGATGATGCAGTTTTTTCTTTTTTAAATGAAAATTGAAGTTTTGAGTATTATTATGAAACTAAGTAGATGATTAGGTTTTACTGATCATATGAGGAATTTTTTAATTTGGTTAAGTATATGTTATGTGATTATTTGGTCGAAAAGAATTGGAATTTGCTATTTTGTTAGTGACACTGTATTACGTTTTCTTGCTTTAATTGTGGTGGTTATGCTATGTGGTTTTGGATTCTTTATATTGTTATTTGGCTTGTGAGTTTGTTCACTTTGGGAGTTCTATCTTGGTAAATGTATGTATGTAATTTAATTTTTATTTTTTCAAAAGAAGGGCAGGATGAATATGAAAAGGATGGGTTCATGGTAAATGATGTTGGTGAAGAAGAGGAGGAAGAACAAAGGACTGACAGTAATGAGGAGAGGCAGAAGAAGAAAAAGAAAAGAAAGAGAAAGTAAAACATTTCCTTCCATGACCTTTAAATGTTTTTGATGTAATGCTCATCGTTGTTGAGGAAATTGTAATAATATCTAGGATGCACAAAATTTGACCGACGGGGTGAATACTACTCTGGCCTCCTCAAACCAGAACCCAACAATGCCACCGTCGGTAACTAACAAAGTGAAACAAAATCTGATTTTGTTTTTATTATAATCTTCTAATGTTGTTGTCATGCTTTTAGGTCTTGATTTTGATGAAGGTTCTCTTAAAGATGTGCCTCTGTATCTGCTCTACAAGCGTCTTGCATCGGTGCTGTATCAAAAGGTGTTGTTTCGTGGGTGAGAAGAGGAATGGAGTGGTTTCGCTTTGGACAAGGGAGCTGAATTGGTCAATGTATGTTTTTAACTGATTTCGTCATTGATTTGTTAATTTGAGTAATGATTTTGAAGCAGTTCATTTAATTGTTGAATTTGTGGTAGATCTTAGAGGCTGTTGAGTTTCAACTTCATGTAGAAGATCACTTATTTTCATCGATAAGAGGTATCTCTTGGTATTTTATTGTTTGATTGATCCAATTAATCAGGTTTCTAAATATATTATTATGTTGTGCAGAAGGAGCCAAAATTGTAGAGGGAAGGTGTACAGTTGGTGATTAAACCAGGTATGCTTTAAAATCCTTTTGTTTGTTGAATTGAAATTGAAGTTGAAGTTTCTTATGCACTTGTTTTCTTTTTTGGCCTGATTTGTTTGTATTATGATCTTAGATGTTGGTTTTATGATCGCAGTAATACACTATTTCTGAGTCCGTAGTTGTGTTCGTTGTTTGAAATGAAATACTCTTGTGATAAGTAATTTTTCTATTAGTAATTCGACTATGAACTGATTTTGCTTTGGAGAAAGAAGTTTCTTGTTTGAAAACTAAAGAAAAAGAAAGCCTCCATTTTTTTTTTTTTTTTAAATTTGGATGTAGAGAGCCTCCATATTTAGCTCTGGGTGTTCTTGCTATTATTTTATGCATAACCAAATCTAGTGATTGGTAAACATAGCTTCTCCCTTCTTGGAAATTTCCTTCTGTAATGGCTGGTGACCGACCATTATGGAAGGAAATTTCCAAATGAATCACTTTTTAATAAAGTGAAGATCTTTCAAAGAAAAATTGAACGAAAGGGCAGCCTCCATTTTTTTTTTCAATTTCGATGTAGAAAGCCCCATATTTGACAAAACCTAACTTAAAAATGTAAACTTTTCCGTATTAGATGTATTTAATGGGTATGATAGTGTCATCCGTCAAATGTATTTTCAAAAGCTAAAATATATATATATATTTTTTTTTTAAAAACTCGAAGCATGATTACTAGGAAAGGAGCATAAATATGTAGAATGAAGATGGGAATTATAATGAGAAGACAAGTGGGCGGTTGAGGGCAGCAAAAGAAGTAAAGTCAAAAAGCAAAGATGGAAACTACATGACATAACAGTGAAGTGGGTCCAAATCATCTTGACAAACATATCTGGATCGTAGATTTTCTGACACACGCTTCCTGATCGATCTTGCTATCTCTTCTCATTTTTCTTTTTTATTATCTTCAAAGATAAAAAAAAAATTAAAAAAAAAATCATATAACATTCTACATCGGTAAATATTGGATGGAAAAATAAAAAAACTAAATTTGTAAATATATCAGTTAAAATATCAACAATATCTTCAAGAATATAGGTCACTCAAAATATGAATTATTGTTTGAATATTTACCTTCTTTCCAAAAACTAGAAACATATAATTACACGATATAATGTTTGATTTAAAAGATATAAATAGATAAATAGATAAATAATAAAATTTATGAGACATTGATAAAGACAACGAATAGTTTCTAAAATAGTAAATTTTTTAACATCGTTTAAAAATAGTTATTTTCATTCATAACTTTTTTAAAATAATCCAAATTGTTAGTTAACTACCTGTTAATAATAACAGATATCTTAGGCGGGAAGGGTAAATTGATCAATTCATATGAGAGGTACTCAGACCCATACCACTAAAAAATAAACTACAAATGATGGTATTTTGATAAAAATATCCTCATAATAAATACAGTTATTTAGATTAAATTATAATTTAATAACTCAAAGTTATATGCATTTTAGATAATTTTATCTGTGAATTCATTGTTTTATGAAAGATAATTAAGTAATTTTAGTTTCATTAACAAACATCAAGGATAAAAGTACTTTTTTTATGTATTCGATTATTATTAACCCTTAATTATCTCATCGTTTAGACTTTAGATTACTTTGAAGAGTTTTAAAAAAATTAAGAATAAAAATAATTATTTTTAAAAGATATTTAAAATTTTGGTAGTTTTCGAAACCTTACGGTTAAAGTAAAGTGTGTTTTTTAATAAAGTGTGGAAAAAGATCTTAAAAAAAAAGAAGGTGAAGAAAAAGACAGACATAATATATATATATATATATATTTTTTCTTTTTAAATTTGGATGTAGAGAGCCTCCATATTTGACTTTGGGGGTCCTTGCTATTATTATATGCATAACAGCTGTATATACTATATACCGTCAATCGATGAAAAGATCAAACAATACAGTGACATTGTTTAGTCTAATTGGCAAGGAAGCTGCTGGTGTCGTGTCTCTGGTTCAACCAAAATTTAGGGGATCGAAAGACAAGCGGTCTACTCATTTCCTTTGCAAATAAGTAGATCAGTCATTCTCCTGTTAATGAATCATATCTATTAAATCCCAAATCTTAACTTTATTTTGCTTTTCTGGTACAAACCGATCGTGGACGATCTGGTTCGCACCAAATCGTCCCCCCAGATCATCCATGATCTGGTGATGACCAGCGATCGAGTTGCTATGATTATGTTTGTTTAGCAAGTTGTGAAGACCACCTAACTTTTTAAAAGTTGTGTGTCACATTACCTTGTATAAATATATAGAAGTTGTTATGGTTATGTTTGTTTAGCAGGCTGTTAAGTGCAATACTATGTCTTGTTGGCCTCGTGGAACCTCAACCCCCTCAATTTTACCTCCTGATATGCCTAATGAGAAACAGGTACATCTATCTCTATCGATTTGAGTAATATTTTCATGTCCATTTGTCTATATGAACAGCTTACATTTTATATTGATTGGTTTGTACTTATGAATGATTTGAGTTAGAATTAATGTTAGTTTCTTCGGTCATTCATGTCATGCTTGGTTTTACTTGTATTACTTATCGTGTCAATCATTTATTTTATTTGTATGTTGGAAAGGACGCCTCCTCTCAACATATCGAACAACAAAATGCTGGCAATAAGAGGGTGGGCCTAGAATTGGGCAAATCTTCAGTTGTTAAACAAAGAAAGTTGAGATCAAAGGTTTGGGGGGACTTTGAGAAGTATCCAGATGCAAATGGGAAGGACAGGGCCAGATGTAAAGTTTGTGGGAAGGACTTTGATGGTTCAAGCAAGTTAGGAACTACTCATCTCAAAAATCACTTCGTAAGTTGCCAAAGAAAGAGAAATGGAGATGGGGGTGGAGATGAACCAGCCAACTTAGCAGGCAATTTAAGTAATCAGATCGTCATTCAAGAGAAATCTGTGATGGATCAACAATTGAATCACTTGGATGCGGCAAGAATGATTATTAAGCAAGGTGATGCAAAGCTTATAAACTCCACAAACGTGGGTTACATAATTGATGTTTACAAGGAAGAGAAGGAAAAGCTCCGCAATTATTTTGAAAAACTTTCAAAACTCTCACGTCGCTTGTGTTTAACCATTACACAAGAATTTTTTGGGTATACTTGTTTGACGGTCTGGTTCATTGATGATGATTGGAGATTGAAGAACAAGATTATCAGCTTAGGAAGCACGCTCATTGAGAAAGACATGAAAAATGTGCTTTTGAAATGGGGAATTGAAAACTATATATCCACCATGGTTATAGGGAATGATTATGATTCTTTGTATAAGAAGATGAGTGGTAATGAGATCAGAGAAGACTGGTTTAGTACTCAAGGTTCACTCCTTTTCAATAACAAGTTGTTATGCAATGAAAGCTTTTGCTTTCCTTGTGATCAACGTGATAATATTTTTCTACCCGTGATCCGGGATCCTTTATGTGGCAAGCTGAGAATACTTTTTTATAATATAAGTAATAATGAAAATGTTCGGAATGCAATAGATGTTACAGAATTGTCGAAGAAAATCTTGTTGTCGAAGAAAATCTTGTTGGGTGAAGACAACGATTTTTTGGGTGCTTTTAAGAGTCTATTGGGTCTCAAAGAAACATTTTTTGACTTAGAGAATAGTCATCCTTATTTTCAAAATTTAACAAAAGAAGAATGGGATGCTCTAAAGGCAATTTACGAGTGTCTTGAATACACTACCGTTTTTCTCCAACAATATTGCAGCAACTACAATACTGCAAATACTCATTTTCCCCTGCTTTGTAGGATATATAAGTGTTGTGAAGAATTGAGGGAATGTGATAGTGACTATGGTTATTATGAGTTTACGAAAAGAGCAGACAATTATTGGAAGGACTACAATTTAGTTCTAGCCGTTGCTTCAGCGCTTGATCCGCGATTCAAATGGATATTGTGAAAAATTGGTACAAGAAGATCTTTGGTGATGAATGGAAGACAAAATTTACAAAATTCAAGGATTACTTCAACAAAATTTACTATGAATATGCAAGTGGCATCAACAAATGTACTTCAGGAGTAGAAGAAAACAATTCTTCATTCTCATATGAAATGCTTGATCCTTTGGGTAAATTGTGTAAATCTTCTCATGAACTGGATCATGTCCAGTGGCTGAATCCGGAACTTTGTCTTTATTTTGAAGAGGTCAAATTTCCTTCAATCAAAGAATTTGATATACTTGAATGGTGGCGAGCTCATGCTCGGTACTTTCCAACTCTTGCAAGAATGGCACGTGACTTTTTATCAATTCAAGTTTCATGCCGTTGCCCCAAAGTTTTTGAGGATGAGATGAATTGCTTATTAGAGTTGGACATCGAAGAGGCTTATACGTGCACAAGAAGCTGGCTGCGTGAGGAATTATTTTATTTTATTCTCATTTCCAGCTGTTGAGAAACTTAAGCGGTTTAATTTTAAGCATCATTTGCTAATCTAATGTTTGGGTTTCCATTTATCAATTGCATTGTGACTCAAGACTTATGGATTTTCCTATAATACTATTGTAGTTTTTCTTGTTACTTATTAATTTAAAAGGTTTGCTAATTATTTATGTTTTATTTTTATCACGGGCAGACTAGTGACTACATACAAGCATTTACTCTCTGTCAGGTTGAATTAAATTTTTTTTTTTGGGTGAAAATTTAAAAAAAAAAAACCGTACATGTTACTTTCTCTCTCAAGCAAGGGGCCTTCACATTCACAATGCTAGCGTTTTATTTTTATTTTTATTCTCCCTTTATCAATTATTTTCATGGGAGGGATGAAATTGGGGTTTTTTCTTTTCTCTTTTTTTTTTTTTTTGAAGCCGGAGGAAATTAGGGTTATGATAAGGGTATTTGAGTCATTAGAAAATTAAATAAAAAATAAAACTAATCATAAATTTGTTTGATCCAAAGTGATTAAGTATGACAATTATCTTTAGAATAAAATATTTTTCATTATATATTCAAATCATTTTATAATTTTAAATTTGAGTTAAAACCCCAATCTTTAAGTATAAAAAACCGTGTTTATTATTTAAACGGGATTTGACAAAAACTTTTTAAGGTTTGATCCTTCATAAAAAAAATTCCTATATTTTAAAATTTGGGTAAAAACCTTCTTATTATATAATGAAATCAACTTATAATATCAAAATTAGGTTAAACATCCTTCCATGTATGTAATACTCTTCTGGTGGGCGAATTAATTGCTCTTCAAAGTTGTCTTGGAAGTGGTTTGTAGATTGTATTATAACTTGAGTAATATGGAGTGTGATAATCTTTTTGTTGTCCGGAGCTCAATATTGTCCTCTTGCTATGACTAATGTTGCGATTAAAAGGATATTAAAATTTTCACTTTCTTCTATAGATGATATTTTTGTTTCTTTCATTCCTAATGAAGGGAACAAAGTTGCTTATTCTCTTTTTGTCATTGTTTAGCTTAGATACACCTCAAAAAAATTTCGTACAAAGTGTTTATTATCTAAAGGGAGATTTGCCAAATCTCATTGAAGTTTTATCAATGGCAAAAACAACACATTAGCCTTTTTTTTTTTAAGCAATAATATTCACTAAACAGCAAAATCAGAAGCAATTACATCAACAATAGAAGGAGGAGAACAATTAATCCACTCCCTAGAACCTGGCATAGAACCAGTAACTTTAGCTAGACTATGAGCTACTCTGTTCATAGATCTCCTAACCCATATAAAATTCAAATTGACAATATCAGAAGCTAAACATAAACAATCGTCAATAATTAAACCAAAACCAGAATTATCCTATAAAGGATGTTGAATAGCTTAGAACACATTGAGAGCATCCATTTTAACAACAACATTATTTAACCGTTTGCTCTTGATTCAACTGAGAGCTTCCTTAACTCCCATTGTCTCTACCACCTTATGCTCAACCTGACCTATACGAGAGTCATTCTTAGCAACCACAAAACGCCCATATGTATTTCTCACTATCATACCAAAACCTAACCTATTCATGTTGATGAAATTAGCAACATCAACGTTTAACTTTGAAAATCCTAGATGCGGTTTAATCTAGCAAACAACCCCACTGTCACTATCACCATAACAACACTTTAGTTTTAAATTTAGGTAAAAAGTACTTATCATATGCCAACATCATCTAATAGTTTTAAAAATTCAATTTGAATTATCTCCTCATCTAAATGTAGTTTTAAACTTTTTGAAACATATGATTGATTTTTAATAAGATAAGAGATAACATTCATATTACAGTGCTTATAAGTCAACTATTTGAAAAAGTTTAGGTGAAGAAGAATCCAAGTCCTCCAAAATTTAAAGGGTATATTCAATCTAAAATTAATTGAAATTTAAAACATTTTAAAAGTTTTGGTGTATTCAATCCAGATTTAAATGGATTTCATTGAAATCTATGTATATTTAATTCAAATTTGTATAGAATATATTAAAATTTAGGTGTATTTAATTCAGATTTGTATGTAATCCAATGAAATCTATATGCATTTAAACAGTTATTAATTTCACAAATTTTATTTAACGGATGGATTTGGATAAATTTTAAAATGATTTTCATGAAGAAAAACGTTTATAACAAATTTTACTATCATCATGAAGATTTATTGAATTTTTTAAAAGAATTCTGATAAGATCAATATAAAGTTTATTGAATTTGTGAATTCCATCAAAATCTATCATTAAAAAAAAAAAAAAAAAAAAAAAAAAAAAAAAAAAAATTCATCAAACCCCAATAAACTCTAGATTAAATATACAAATATAAAACCCTCTAAGTATTTATTATCAAAAGCCATATTTATGAACAACATCTTGAACTTTATTTATTTAAAAAATAAAACCTTAGGGGTGGTCCTGAGGGTTATTTTGCAAATCTCCCATTAAAAAACTGTAAAAGATTTCTTGCTTCATTGCTTTATATGGGCTTGTGATTCTTTATCAATTCAAATCTTCCATTAACCTAAGTCTTTCAATTTAGAAAAGAAATTGGATTCCTTGTTAAATTAAAAAATCCTAGCTTACCAGTATAAAAGGGTGTTTTATGTTGGTAATGAAAGATAATTTTTTTGGCTCCTAGAACTAAAAGCTTCTATTGATTAAAAACACCATAGTGCTACCCACCTCATAAGAAATCAAGAAAATTGTTCATTGATTTCTACAAAATTTTCTTTTATGAAAAGTTTCGTGATTTGATTATTCGAGATTATGCTCACATAAAATTTTTTTTATGAAGAGTCATAACAAGGAAGATCAGGTGATGAAAATCAATCTAACGAAAGAAATTGAAGTTCCTCATCAATCAAGGTAAGTTAAGATTTGATCTTGTGCCTTTAATTACATTGTTTAATCATTACTAGTATCGATTGGGTTGTTTTGGTTTACGAAAATTTTTTGAAATCCACGTTTTCACAAATATCTACTTTTAAATCTTTTCAACCAAAACCCTTCAATTTGCACCATATAGTGTCGTGAGCATTGGATGTGAAAGAAGCACAAAACAAGTACTCCTCATTGACTGGTTTGGTCGTACTTGCTCAATGCATTACCAACTGTCAACTGCCATGGTTGGACCTAGTGTGCTGGTAGTGCATGTGATGAACCCAAGCAGTGCGTTTGGGCATAATGGTGCTCGAATGGATGCAATTTACCCATATGGTATGGTGTTCGTGGTCGATGTGCTAGTGACTGGTTTTAAACCAGTTTTCATTGTGTTGCGGGTCCATTTTAAGGGCTAGTGCGATTTGCTGGGTTGACAATGAGGGCCTAATGCATTGGTCTGACACCTACAGTGGGTGCCAAAATCATACGATGAGGTAGCATCTTAGGAAAATGTCAAATATGATATGTGAGCTTAAGTTTGTTGAACATAACCTTATTGATGACCAGCAAGTACAAACAGTGATCTGGTTTTTTTTCCTCTAACTCGAAGAATATGAAGACCAACATGATTCATAATAACAACATCAAGACATTTGATGACATCTTACGTCATATTGAGTTGGAAGATGAGCACCTAAAAGCGGCTAAATCTTCCGGTTAGCTTTACATGGCTGAGTCCAGCATGTGCAAAGACTCTGACTTTAAGTGTAAGAGAAGGAACAAGAACTTCAAGAAAGAAAGTGGAAATCCCAATTTTAAGAAAAATGAGATTCGAAAGGGCAAGAGGGGCAAGCACATTAGTGTTAGGAAGGACAAAACTAAAATGACCTAGTTCAACTGCGAAAAGTAAGGTCATTTTGCTTATGAATGCACTGAGCAAAAAACGGAAAAGGTACAGTGTTACTCTAATACATTTAATAATGCTTATGTTTTAGATTTTTCTAAAAAATTATTATTATTTTCATATGTTTTAATGAATTATTTTCAAATTTTCTAAAAAGTTATTATTATTTTTTTTGTAGTAATTAAACATTGTAATTGTAAAATGGTGATATGTACTGGATTTTAAATGGTTGTATACTATCTATTTTTTTAAAATTTAAAATTTATGTGACTTATGTCAAATTTTTATTAGATTATGATGTATGATGACTTAATACATTTTAAGAGTAACAATGTAAGGGATAATAGTATCTTTTTGCCCTTTCCGTCACTAACAGAATTTTGCCATCAGGGACTAAATTGAAGGATTTTCTGATAATTTAGGGTCATGACAGGCATTTAACTTAAATAATAGATATTACCTCAAAACTTAAGGATTAAATTGAAAGATTTTTGATAATTTAGAGTCACAGGAGCATTTAAGAAAGCACATTTAAAAAGCAGAAATTATATCAAAACTTAAGGACTAAATTGAAAGATTTTATGATAATTTAGAGTCACATGAGGCATTTAAGAAAACACATTTAAAAAAAAAAAGATATTACATCAAAACTTAAGTCACTAAATTAAAGGATTTTATGATAATTTAGAGTTAGGAGAGATATTTAAGAAAACACACTTTAAAGGTAGATATCATGTCAAAATTTAGTTAGTAAATTGATGTTTTTCCTAAAAGGAATGATCCACAATTTGTTGAAAAAAAAAAAAGAGAAAAACTTCATTTTAGTCCCTGAGATTTCAAAAAATATCAAAATTTTATACATATTTTAGAAACAGTTCTTTTAGTCCCTAACTTTTAGGGGTGGCAAAAAGGGTTGGCGTGTTGGGTTGAACTTGATTCAATTCGATTCGTTTATGAATTCGACCAATTCGACAAGAATTCGTTTATAAAGTGGGTCGATATTTTTGGATTCGACACGAATTCAATTATAAACGATGACACAACACGACACGATTAATTCGTTTATTAATGAAATCATAACGGATCCAAACCCGTTAACCCGTCAACCCGTTAATTCGTTTAACCCGTTTAACTCGTTTAACTTGTTTAATTCGTTTAACATGTTTAATTCGTTTAACCCGTTTAATTCGTTTAACTTAAATAATATTTTAAACACAAATAAAATAAATAACTCACAACTAACCACCTAATTCAACATATAAAAACCAACACATTAAATCAACTACATAACATTCCATATTATCCATAATTAAAAACCATAACAAAATAAAATCATGCTCCAACTCAATACAAATCCATAGAAATTAAAATTATTTAACATTATCATTCTCCAAACACAAAACATTATAATTTAAATTCTTCCCCGTTTGATTCCAAGGGGACCTCTAACCTACACAAAAATCACAAAAAAAAACAACATTAGATATCTACATTTTTTAATTTTAAAATTTAGAAATATAATTATGAGAGTTTACAATTAAGTGATAGAATTTGAAGTTGAACCTTCCACTGATTCACTTTGATTACTAGCATTAGGGGGAGCATCATTAACGCTTAAATTCAATATATCTTCAGTGACGTCTTCTAATGAAACAATCTCCCTCTCTACAATGATTAATTATAAAAGTAACTAGTAGATAATGAAAGATAATTATAAGAAATGAAAATCACACTTATTATATAGCTTAATAAAATTAGTTTGTTACCTCTATCAATTATCCAATCTCGGGTGCAAATTATTGCTTCTACCACATCAGGTTTAAGTGTACTCCAGTATTGATCAAGAACTCGACCACTATTACTAAACGTGGATTCGGATGAAACTGTAGATATTGGGATGCACAAAATGTCATGAGCCATGGCAGAAAGTTCAGGAAAACGAGCTTCATTAGCCTTCCAAAAGGCTAGAATGTCCAAATTAATTGATCTTTCAAGCCTTCGTTCTTCCAAATAAAACTCCAATTGCGTCTTCTGAGTTGTAATCCCTTTATCACCAAGTTTCATATCAAAATCCTATAACAAAAAAAATAAAAATTTCATTAAATAGATTGTTATGATAAAATAATATCACAAATTTATAATAAGGAAATTATATTATTTCTTACCATCAAAACCAAGTCAAGTTCATCTATGGTGTTCACTTGTGCATTAGGAGCTGTTGATGATGTGATGGCTTTAATGGTAGATGCCCCGATTGAACTTGTCATATGCTCATCAAACAAAGAAAATAATTTACTTCTAACAAATGCCAACTGGTCTGATGCATCAAAAACACCATACAACTTTTGAAACACTACCTCAACAAATTCCATCTTGTAACGGGGATCCAAGACAATGACAATGGCCAAAATAATACAAAAATCAGCCCAATATTTCTGCAACTTTTTATACATTTGATTTGCCATACTTTTCAAAAACTTATCCTCACTCTCCAAATGTTGTAACAAAGTCAAATGCGCCAAAAACACCTTAGGCATGTACAAGTTTGAAGTGGGATAATTTGACCCATAAAAAATGCTAGTTGTTTCATAAAAATAACACAAAAACTTGCAAATTTTCTCAACTCTATCCCACTTATTTGCAGAAGGACAATGCTTGTAATTGCTATCGGTCAACTCTAAAGTACACCAAGCACGTCGATAATAAAAAAAACTCTCTAGCATAAGATAAGTCGAGTTCCACCTAGTAGGAACATCTTGTCTTACACCCTTCTTCATGTCTAAATCAACTTGCTTGACACACTCTAAAAATTTTTTGCTTCCTAACTTGTGACCCTCTCACATATTTCACACTCTCATGAATTTTATGCACACCCACATCTATCTCTTTCAACCCATCTTGAACAATCAAATTAATAATATGGGCACAACAACAGATATGCATGAATTCCCCATCACAAACAAGTGCTTTGTTAATATTCAATTGACCTTTTAAATTATCAATAAAGCACTTATTTGATGAAGCATTATCCAAAGTTATGGAAAAGAGCTTCTTGTCAATACCCCACTCAGACAACAATGACATAACTTTATCAGCAATAGAAATCCCATCATGTGGAGGAGGCATAAAACCAAAACTCATCACTCTCTTCTGTAGAACCCAATTAGAATCAATGAAATACGCAGTAATACACATGTAACCATCAGTAGCTATAGAAGTCCATAAATATGAGGTTAAACAAATTTTACTAGGAGCATCTTGTAACATTTTTTTAAGGTTTTATTTACCTTTGTCAAACAAACTCAATACATCTGCTTTCACGGTGTTCCTAGTGACCATATGAAAATCATCATTTAAAAACTCAATAATTCTTCTAATTCTTGTCCACTCCACAAATTGGAAAGGCAAATCATGCAACATTAAAGTTTCAGCAATTAGTTTCCTAAATTCTTCTTGACTCTTAGTCTTAGGTTGACAAACGACCATAACCCCAGATTGACTTTTCTCAAACATCATTTGACATACATCATATGATTTATACTTTGGACAAGAAAAAGCCAAGTGTCGAATCATGTTACCTGTACCACTCGAGGTTGGGCAGACATAGATTTGGCCACACCATTTGCATTTGCATCTCTCATTTCCCTTTTTATCCTTCAATATCATTTCAGAGGACTTCCACACATGCGAAGTACGCTTTCTTTTTCGAGCAGCTTTACTTTGGTTTAACTTGCTTGAACTTCCCGAATTTTCTTCCTTATCTTCAACCTCATCTTCGAGATCAATGCTATCGTCTTCGAAGTCAACACCTAGATCCATATCTAAGAACCAATTGACCATGAAAACATGTTACGTTACACTGAAAATTAAATTTTCAATGAATGAGGATAAAGGAAAATTAAATTCCATTATTATATATATATTTTAAGCAAGAATATTAAATTTCATTATAAATCTATCAGAAAAGAATATTAAACCAGGTCCACCCATGTTTGTAAGCCCTGTGCTTCTAATCATCTTTGTAAACCATGTGACAATTATAACCGAATAATTCAGTCTTCTTTCAAGTTAAATACTAACTCTCATATGAAGTAAAATTGTTCACAATATTCAAGGACCAGCGAACTGATAAAAATAGGCGAGTACTAATAGAAAAATCTAGTGAATAGATTGAAAATGGAAGAGAATGGACACCTGCAGCTGGTTCGACTAGATCCGATGGTGGAATCGTGAAGAAGGGATGACCGTGATGAAGAACGAGCTACGACCAGAGTTACGACCGGAGATGCGACAGGTGACCGTGAGGAAGAAGAAGCTACGATCGGTGACCGTGGGAAGAATGAGCTATCGTACGGGTGTGGTGCCACCGTGGAGATGAGGACGAGCTACTGCGACCGACGGTGACAATGGGAAGAATGAGCTGCCATATGGGTGTGGTGCCGCCGTGGAGAAGAGGACGAGCTGCTGCGACCGGCGGTGACAGTGGGAAGAATGAGCTACTGTGTGGGTGTGGTACGGCCATGGAGAAGGGGAGGAGCTGCCGCTGCCGTCGGGTGTGGGAAGAGCTACCGCTGCCGCTGTCGTCGAGTGTGGGATGAGCTACCGCTGCCGCTGCCGTCGGGTGTGGTGGGAGGAGGGGAGGAGTTGCGGGTGTGTGCCGTCAGGTGTGGTGTGGCTGTGTGGGTAGATAACAAGTGCACTGTACAAGTCACAAAATGAGTGAGTAAAGAGTGGCGGCTGCTGAAATTTTGAGATAGAAATCATAGAATGGATTAGGTTTAGCTTGTGGTTAGTGTTTATATATATATATATGTGTATAATTACATATTAACCCCTAAAATTTTTTAATATTACAATTTTATCCCTAATCTAATCGTGCCAACCCGAGATTCATTTAATCAAACCTAATTCGATTCGTTTAATAAACGGGTTAAGCGGGTCGACACAATTATGACACGAATTCGTTTAACTCCAATCCATACCCATTTATTTTTCGTGAATTCGTGTCGACTCGTCATGTTGTGATCCATATTGCCACCCCTACTAACTTTTTCAAAACTCTTCTAGTCCCTAACTAAAAGAGTTGTTTCCAAAATATGTTTAAAATTTTGATATTTTTTAAAACCTTAGAGACTAAAACAAAGTCCCGTCCTCCCCCCTTTCCCCTCCACCCCGGAAAAAAACAAAAATCCCCGAAACAAATGATTCACAACAGAGAGGACCATTCAAAAATTTCCACCGAAAAAGAGATGGAAAGCAGAGAGATAGTGAGAAAGGCAAAGGAGCTGGTGGAAAGAAGCATGAAAAACAACGACGCCTCCCACGACGCCTCTCACGTCTGGAGGGTCAGAGACATGGCCCTCTCCCTTGCACATGACCAGGGCCTCTCTTCCAACCCGGACTCCATGCTCGTTGTTGAGCTCGCTGCACTTCTTCATGATATTGGTTTCTTCTTCTTCTTGTCATCATCTCTCCTACCTTTTCCTTTTTATTTTCTTCTCTTACAACTTATTGATAATTTCCCTTTACTTGTCAGGTGAGTACAAGTATTTGAGGTTTGTATCTATCTATCTTTCAATAAAATATGCATGTGTAAGTGTCTCGTGTTATCTGATGAGGTTTTGCTTATCATATATTTACTAGTTTTGGAAGTTAATCGGTTGTTGGTTTCTTAAAATCAACACCTTTAATCTGTTTAATGAATGTAGATATTAGCAAAGGTTAAAATTGAAGTTGTATTCATATTATTGTTATCTGTATTCTCTAAGCCATTTTATGATGCTCATGTTTTTGTATACAGATATTAGTTAATTTAATTTAATTTAAATTTGCATGTAGAGATCCATCTGAAGAGAACATTGTTGAGAATTTTCTTGAGGAAGAGGGTTTGGAGGAACAACAAAAGACAAGAATATTAACTATCATTAAGAGGATGGGTGCGTGTTTCAAATTTTTCTTTTTGTTATTTTTTTGTTATTTGCTCGTACTTCATCATTATATTGCTGCTAGCTTTATTTTCAGATTGTGATGAGATAATACTATGGCAAAATGGTGGTGGTTACTGCTTTGTATACGCTGATTGAAGCAATAAAATTTCATGGCTGTGGAATTATTGTATTCTTCTCGCTGTGCTTTTTAATTCGTACTCTATGCATTGTCTTGGAAAACGCCATGTATAAAACAATGTGATAATCTTTAGTTACTTGCATTGACTCTTTCTATTCTTTCTGTCGCCAATTTCAAGTATAATTTTTTTTTCTCTCCCAGTTAACTCTGGTTTTCAATGTTAACGCTAGTTCTTGTTTCTGTTTTGATGTGGCAGAAATTAGATTTTGGACACTTTTATGAGGCAACACTTGTTTGCTTTTTGTCTAAAGTCTTTGTGTTAGTAGTTTGGGGGAAGAAACGAATGAAACTAAAATCAAAGTATTAAAGAACAGGAAATTTTACCAACTTTATTAATGAGTTGGTCCTAACTTCTAACTATACCAGGCTTGAGAAGTTCAATTTTGCATGACCTGTGAACAAAATGGTAGTCATACTGCAATGTAGTGACATAAAACTAAAGGAAGACGCTTTAAAGGCAAATTCATTTACATATTGTGGACATGTACATGTACACATGTATTTCTGCACATATGCGAATACATGTGGCAATTATGAAGTCAGTGCTCAGAAGGTAGATCCTTTTACTGCTATAGTTGTATATATGTCGCAGTTATGGTGACGTCACTTCTTAAAGTGATCCTCTGCTGCTCTAATTAGATTTTTGTAGCAATTCCTTTCATTTTTGCATAACTTCAAAACTTTCGTCACAATAATAATTGTGAACAGCATCTTTCCAAAGTTTATTTTTCTAATTGTATGTGCAAATACTACACATAAAAGCACACACTGACTTATGGGCAACCTAACTTAAATGCTTGCATAGAGCTTTTTTGTAATTTTTTTTTTATCTTGTTTTTGGGTTCCCATTCATGTTACAGATTCACATCCAATTATATATTTGTTTAGAATAGAATTGTGTTACACTGGAAATTATCAGTTTTAGCTTCAAGCACCTTTTTTTTGGCAGTCCTAGAAGTTGAAAACTCAATGTAGTTTTGTCTTTCAGCTTCTAATCATTTTCCTTCTTTTGTGTTGTTGCTCTAAATCCACATTAGGTTAAAGCAGAAAAGTAATTGTGACAGACGTATTTTCCTTTCAGGTTTCAAAGATGAACTTTCCGGGCTTGCGAATGGTGAGAATTCTCTGGAATTTGGGGTTGTGCAAGATGCTGATCGCCTTGATGCAATTGGTGCTATTGGTAATTTTTGGATCTATAAGTGCTTCAACCTAAAACCACTGTTCTTGTATTGATTTATCCAATTAAACTTCTCTGGTCAGGATGTCCAGGTTTAAACAGAACCGGCACACTGTAAATGTTTGGAGTTGAGTGCAAAATTTGTGATATTGCACATTAGCTTTGTGTGGTTAATGTGATGTGTAAAGTTTGCACATTATAGTGAAGTTTGAACACTAACGTGTGACTTGAATGCAAGTTTAAGTGTTTAACACAAGTTTTATGAATTCAGACATTTGCATTAGGGAAAGACTTTTTAATGTAATCATAAAACATAATTGGCTGCCTGAAAAGAGTACCTCTTGATCGAAACCGTTATAGGCCATGGGACAATATATATGTCTTCTGACTTGAAGAAATAATTTCTGATATAACTATTACTATCTATGTTGGCTCTTTTTCTTCCAGAGGCAGCCTAATGTTTATATTATTTTTTCTCCAACTGGGTGGTTGGAAAAGAAGAAGTTGTTACCTTTTGTCAATGCAATATGCTTTTCATGTTCATTTGATAGGTAATTTTGTTGCGAACTGCTTGGTGTGGTGCAAAAATTTTTATTTTTTGTACGAAAAGAAGACCTTATATCAGTCTCTAATTTCAGGAATTGCTCGCTGCTTTACTTTTGGTGGAAGTAGGAACAGAGTGCTTCATGATCCCAACATCCTGCCACGTTCGGATTTATCCAAAGAACAGTACATCAAGAAAGAGGAGCAGACTACAGTGAACCATTTTCATGAGAAACTTCTCAAGCTGAAGGATTTAATGAAAACAGAGGTAAAATGTTTGAATTTCAAGTGTTATACTATACCCTACATCTCCTGATTTTTTTGGCTATTTGTTTGCACTGAATTTACAAGCCTACAACAAACTATATGTATTTAAATAGTGGAAATTAAAAAAACAAAGGCACAAGAAAAGATGTGTTAATTCGTTTTTGATCCAAAAAATAAAGTGTTTAGGCCTAGACGTAGAAACAAATAACTCTATTTTTGGGCAAAACTAAATTTTTCTCTTTCGTTTAGGCTAAAAATGAATTTGTCTCCCTCTTGTATGTATTGGGTGTATGTATCTAGTAAGTAGTAACTCAGTGAGAAGTTTATAGCTGTGTGGGTTCTGAACATTGACTAAAACTATCAGGCTGGGCGGAGAAGGGCTGAGAAAAGGCACAAGTTCATGGAGGAATTCTTGAAGGAGTTCTATGAAGAGTGGGATGGGAGAGCTTGAATATTGTATTGTTCCTTGGGCTTGTCTTGTAAATTAATGGGCTTTGTGGTTCTGGTCCATCTTGATTATATGAGGCTAATTTTTTCCCGAACATGTAATGATTGAAAAATGTGTAGTTATAGAGTTTCATAGCTTTTGGACATACAGAAATAGGCAAATATGGTTCAAGTGTACTGGGACATAGACAACGAATTAAGTGATGTGAAAAATAAATGATGAATTAGTTGATTTGTAGTGAACTATTAGAAGACTTAAACACTATACTGAAGTTGCATAAGCGTTAAGGTTATTAAGATAAGTTCCTTTTGTTTGATTTTATATCATATTTTTGGCTCACTATCTGTAGTTTTCTGGTCTTTGATAAGTTATGCATTATTATAACAATGCTTATATTCAATCATTTATATATATGGCTTTGTGTCAATTATGTTATTAATAATATCTCAAAAAAAATTATGTTATTAATAATGTTCAGGTCACATTACCATTGTACAAGTGACATTGCAGAGATATGAGCCTCGTTTTGCCAATGTTTTTGAAATGTTAATATATATTGTATTTGAAATTATGATATTCCCCAAAGACAAATTTGATTGTCAGTAACATTTTGGAAAAGTTAATAGATATTGTGTTTGAAATTATGATATTTGCAAAAGCCATATTTTGTTGTCAGTGACTTGCCATCAAAATTTTTCCTAACGTCATTTTGGAATGTTTACTGAAATGCTACTGTCCAAGAAATATTTTGTAGATGTTTTATGTCATAACGTATCATGAATTTCTGATCTCTATGTATATTTCTAGCTATCTTGATTATTCTGTATGACTTAGTATTTTTACACATTTTTTAATTATTTTTTTACTTACTAATACTCTTGCAAATTAAAAATTTTCGGAGTAGGAGCGCTGAAGTATTGGTGATCATAAATTTTGTACTAGAGAGAAAGATTTTAGTACATTCCGTGCAAAAGCATGGCTCAAAAATTAAGTATTGGTGATCATGGAATTTGTTTAATGTAAGGCTGTGATTCTCTTATGAACCATGGCTTCATAGCATTGTTCTAGTTACGGAGTTACATAATTTTTGAAATTGTATTGACCGTACAGATTTTGGATTTGTAGGTATACTTAAATTTGTAGTATCCTAATTGCAGTATATGAATCTGTCTCTTTTCTTCTGCTGGCGTGCTCTTTGGGACTACCCTTAATTTCCTATAATCTTCATTATATTTGATGCCTGTATATGACACCTATCACCTTCTTCAGAGCATGTTCCGTCATCATTACTACTTTCACAAGTTCACCATTCAATCTTTAGACATCTTTACTAGTTTTTGGTTTCTTAAAAATTTCCAAGACAGACATCATATTTTGCACTGTAGTCTGCTGAAATTATCTTTTGCACTTTTTCTCAAGCAAAATGAAAATGGCAAATAATAGTTTTTTGCCCTTGTAAATTCTTTTAATTAGCTAAATCGAGTTCATGCCTGAGCTTCATGCTCCATTGAGGATTTCTTTAATGCATTTTCTCTCTATATAGTGTATCCATTCATATCATTGTTAGGACCAATTACAGAACTGAATTTCTCTTTTTAGAACTGCTATTATGATTACAGTATTCACTGCATTTTCATTTACAAAATTAGGTGGAAGCAACATAAAACATGTGTGTGGCACGGTCAGGTTCCAGAATGTCTCTTTCCCAAACTTCAAGTTCTTGAGCTCCATGAGGATAAATCTTTAGTTTTGCCTCTTTGACATTTAATAGAATTCACAATTTGGAAGAGCTTTCACTTGTTGATGGTTCATACCAAGAGGTACTTTCTAATGGAGAGATGCAGGGACAAGCGGTGATACTTGCACAAGTTATAAAAAAAAAAAAAGAGTTCTCATAGGACTTGGCGATTTGAAATAGTGGAAACAGGACTTCAAATTGGATTTAATTCTTCAAAATATTAAAGCTCTACAAGTACAATTGCATCACAGTTTGTTTAATTTAATGCCACCTCCAATATCTTTTCATAATCTATCATATCTTGACGTCTTTGGTCGCAAAAGATTGATAAACTTAATATCATTCTTCATAGCCAAAAATTTGCTACAACTCAGAAATGAGTATAACATATGTTTGCGACTCGATCACAGATGTAGTGGTAAATGAAGGAGATATTACAGAAGACAAAATTATTTTCAGCAAACTCAAGAGTTTATTACTTATAAGCTTACTAAATTTTCCAAGCTTCTGCTCTTGGAATTATACACTTGAATTCAATTGCAAACACATTCAATTGCAGGACGAAAATGATACTGGTAATTTTACACTATACACACCAGACTATTTATTGAGACACACCAACCAATCCATCCATGCATACCGAGCCAATATGATCACCACCCACATCATACTACCTTCGCTGCACTTGGGCCTGAGATGTTTAGTTGGCCCAAATGTTGCATTGGTCTAGCCCCTCTTGTTAAAGCCCAACAGGTTATATTTAAGAAATTTCTAAGGGATATATTAGTTGGAATTTAAATTAGTTTATAAAAGACTTGATCTTATTAATTAAGACTTTAAAAAAACTCATAAAAGTTTGAGTGTACTTAAAGATTCCGCTAAAATATAGATATATTTAATTCAGACTTTAAAAAGTTTAAACAAATTTAAATGTGTTAAAAAGTCATTTGTAAGTTACAACCAATTTGTTTTTGCCCAATTTCATTTTATAGCTTTACTTGACTTGTAAGAGTTAAATCTCCAAATATTATTTATCACCTGTTATGAATTATTAATACTTATTAAATTTCTGTTACAAGGCAACAACTCTAATGTAAAAATTACAACCAATTGAACGTGACACCATAATTTCATTTTGCAGTTGTATTTAACTTACAATCGTGACATCTCCTAATGCCTATAAGGCTATTTGGCAAATTCCACTTTAATTATAGAAATTTAAATTAATTTACAATAGTAACGTCAATAGGAATTATAGAAATTATTACACTCTAATTATAGAAATTTTAATAAGCAAAAAAAACTCATAAAAGTCTATGCATTTTGATTTTCACAGATATAAATTGTATTTATCTCTATTAAAATGTAAAGGATTAATTACACCAACATATTCTGAGTTTTTCCCAAAAGGTTTAATATTCAACAATTTCATTTAATTACTGCAGCCCCCATTCCGTTAGTCCATATCCGTTAGAATTAACGGTTGACCAAGAATGAAGGATAAAACAGTCATTTCAGAACAACCAAATAATAATAATAATAATAATAATAATAAAGATTATAACATATCATAAATCTCTAGTATCATCACCAACCCCTAACCTCACACAAACAAACAAACCCATCTTAAAAAATCAAACAAACCCCTAACTCGCCACTTGCAACATCTTCAGAACAAACACACCCCGATCTTCAAAAATCAAAACCCACATACCCGCAACCTTGTACAAACAAAAACACCCCAATCTTCAACCTGCAACCTCGTCACACAAACTCATAGCATCATTACCAACCTCACACTCTAGAACAGACACGCCCCAATCTTCAAAAGTCAAAACTTACAAACGCGCAACCTTGTCACACAAACCCGCAGCATCATTACCAACCCACAACCTCTAACATCTCCAAAACAAACACACCCAAATCTTTAAAATTCAAAACTCACAAACCTCCTATCTCATAAGCGTAACTTGAGTATCATGAGTGGTTGAAGTGAGGTAGTGGTGGCAGAAAGACATTACGGTTCGAGGACGTAGATAGAGACGAAACTGATAGAGATGAGCAGAGGTGATAAGACGGAGTCGATAATAGTCGAGACAGCTTTCGTGGCGGCGTAGTGGAGACCACGGTGGTCTCCACCATGGGAGACTCACAATCAAGACCAAATGGTCTCGATGGTCTCCATCATAGAAAACCCACCTAGGTTATGGTGGAGACCATCGTGGTCTCCATTACGTTACCGGTCGGAGATAGAGATAGAAGAGGACTGGTTAGAGATAGAGAGAGAGAGAGAAAGAGAGAAATTAATCATATATATATTTTATTGTTTTAGAATAAATTATAGGGGTATTTTTGACTTTGTAAAGTCAAATCTCAATTAACTGTTAAACGGGATGGGAAATCAATGTTCACAGGGGTAGCTACAATAATTAAATGGATTTGTTGAATATTAACCCCTTATCTAAAAACCAATGGTATTTTACTGCAATTAACCTAAATGTAAGATATAATTTAAGCAAGGTGATGCATCGCTAATAAACTTCACAAATGTGGGTTACATAATTGATATTTATATAGAAGAGAAGGAAAAACTCCACAATTTTTTTGAGAAACTCTCATATCATTTGTGTTTAAAAATTAAAATTAAAATTTTTATATGATACTTGTTTGGTGGTTTGGCTTATTGATGATGATTGAAAATTGAAGAACATGATTGTTGGTTTTAAATTTTCGGAAGATGATAAAACCATTGTGAAATATATATAAAAGGAATGTGTTTTTGGAATGGAGAATTGAAAACAATTCATCCTCCATGGTTATAGGTAGCAATGATGATTATTATTTGTATGAGCTGATTTATGATGAGATCAAAGAAGACTGGTTTACTACTCAAGATTCACTCCTTGCCAATAACATGTTGTTATGCAATGAACCATTTTTTCCTCATTTGTGATGAACATAATAACATTTTCCTATGTGTAATCGGGCATTCTTTATATGAAAGTTTGAAGAGACATTTTGATAGTTTAAGGTATATGTCATCCAAGAATGAAAACTTTAGGAATGCAATAGATGTAGCTATTAAATCCCTGGATAAGGAAGAGATTGTACAAGTAATTCTCACGCACAAAGAATTGATGGAGCTGCACATATAGTGTATATAAATAGTATTTAATAAAGTCGGTAGAATCATGCATATAATGCATAACAATAAATAAATAAAGTCAAGTAATTAGATATATAATGCATGATAATAATGATAAATAAAGGTAGTGTAATAATTGAGTCAAAAAAGCTGTATATTGATTGGGTTTTTATAGTTAAACTTCTCAATTAGAGCATCAAGAACTTTAGGTTTTGATCAATTGAAATCTAAAACTTTAAGTTGTGATTGAATTTATACATAACTTAGATTGTGTTGATAGCGTGTTATAAAATAAATAAAAATAAAAATAAATCGGAGATGAGAATAAGGATGTTGAAAGCGTGTCATAAAATAAATAAGAATAAAAATAAATTGGAGATGAGAATAAGGAGGGAGGGAGGGAGGGAGGGAGGGAGGGAGAGAGCGAGAGAGCGAGAGAGAGAGAGAGAGAGAGAGAGAGAGAGAGAGAGAGAGAGAGAGAGAGAGAGAGAGAGAGAGAGAGAGAGAGTAAAATTGTTCATTTTCATTTAAACTTATGCAAAGACATGTATACATAGAGCAAGTAAGTCGCAAACCGATTTTGAAAGGCTCTTACATTACATACATGAGAGAGAGAGAGAGAGAGAGATGTATACATAGAGCAAGTAAGTCGCAAACCGATTTTGAAAGGCTCTTACATTACATACATGAGAGAGAGAGAGAGAGAGAGATGTATACATAGAGCAAGTAAGTCGCAAACCGATTTTGAAAGGCTCTTACATTACATACATGAGTGAGAGAGAGAGAGAGAGAGAGAGAGTAAAATTGTTCATTTTCATTTAAACTTATGCAAAGACATGTATACATAGAGCAAGTAAGTCGCAAACCGATTTTGAAAGGCTCTTACATTACATACATTCGAGCAACAGTAAAATTGTTCATTTTCATTTAAACTTATGCAAAGACATGTATACATAGAGCAAGTAAGTCGCAAACCGATTTTTTTTTTTTTTGAAATAAAGAGTCGCAAATCGATTTTGAAAGGCTCTTACATTACATACATTCGAGCAACACAGAACAAGTGGGGCGGGCTAAGGGGGCCCCTTATGGACATACATTCATTACATACATCCAACAGTCAAACACATGCATCATTATTTGCTATGCGTACAATATCCATTTGACCATGTCACCCAACCTTTTATTAACTACTAGCTGTCAAACACATGCATCATTATTTGCTATGCGTACAACATCCATGTGACCATGTCACCCAACCTTTTATTAACTACTTGCTGTCAAACACATGCATTATTATGCGTTCGAGACCCATGTGACCATATCACTCTCACAATCAATAATCTTATTTATTAACTTATATATAAAAAGTGTGATGAGGAATATAAACACTATATTTGTATATGGATTATTTTTTATCAACGGTGTTCGTGTAATGTTAAAAAACTTCTAGGCTGGTTGTATCATTCGCTCACAATTAAATGGTGTTCTGTCAACCTGCAGAATGTGTGTGTTGGCACAACAGTCGAGACACCAACCGCGTCACGGGCAGCCCCATGTAAGTGGCCACGAACGTGAGCAAAGATCCAAAGCACAACAGTTGTACAGATTTTGACAGCCATGTGGAGATTGATGGGATGGGCACTATTGGGCAGTACAGATGTAGTAATTACAAATTGTTTGCTGCTTGAGAAATGCTTACATTTTTTTTGTTTTTTTTATAACATGTATTTTACTGGGATACATAATAATAGTACCCACACACGTGATCCTGAAGAGGTTGGATTGGTTCAAATCTAACCCAATTATTATTGTTCCTTTTTTCCTCCTTTAAAGGAATCTGTGTTCAACTGGACAATAGATAAATGATTATATTTATTTTTTTATTTGGATTCACAGTTCTGAATCTTAGTTGATTTAATTTGTTTAAGTTTAAAAAAAAAAAATGTATAATATGTACTTATTTAGATACATATTAATAATGCACCAAATAGTTAATTATATTATCCTTTAAATGCATTATTGACTTTCAATCATACAATTCTAAATCTTAGATGATTTAGTTTGTTTAAGTTAAAAACAATTAAACATTTATAACATGTACTTACTTAGATACATAATAATAGGGCACCCAGTAGTTGATTATATTGTTCTTTTAAAACATTATTGGTTTTCAATCATGAATTTTACTTATATTTAACACTAATAGATCTTAGGTAAAGGAATTTAGTTTTCGTGTGAACTATTGTAATTGTTTGTTAAATATTATAATGTTAACAAGAAAAAATCATTTTCATAATTTGATACTAATTTTAATAGTTATATAAATGTTAGTACTATAAAAAAAATATCTCAAATAAAAAAGAATCATGTAGGCTAAAATAATACGACAATTTATTTTAATAGATACTTTAAAGAGCCAAAATGCAACCTCTTCATCGTCCTTGCTTTTGAGCAAATTAATGCTTTTTTTGGTGCATTAGCCAAACGGTTGTTGGAGACACATTTGATGGTGGATTATATTGTTGGTCACAATCATCAGTATTTAGCATGGCATGACATGTGCTATGGCGCTTTATCTACAATACAAATGTGTTTATGGTTTGACATTGTGGACAAAATTATGGCCTTAGTGGAAGAAATTTTTTGTGTGAATAATATGCTTATGCTACATTTTGCATGACAATTAAAAGTAAATTAAATTCAACAGCGAAAGCAAGACTATTAAGTGGGAGTTTTCTTTTACAATATAATATATATAATTATTTATTTTCTAATATAAAAATACAAAATTTGAAAAAATAATCTTAGAAAAAATTTAGTTTATTTTATATTAATATATTATTTAAACATATATTAAAAACTTAAAAACATATTAAAATGTATTCAATATTATACTCATTTTAAAGATCTTAATAAAACATTTTCAACGGTATATATTTTTTATAATATTTTAATTGTAATTTTTAATTATTAATCAAATTATACAAATAAATTAAATATGGTAAAGGATATAAAGGGAATACAAATATTTAGTTATTATAAAAGGAGCATTGTTGGAATTAAAACAAAAAAAAAAAAGAAAAAAGAAAAAGAAAAAGAGAGCACGCGGCTTAACACAAAACATTTGGTGTTGATACAGTATAACATCAAATCTGGTGTTCAATTGTAGCTGGCGCCCAAAATTTTTTTCTAAGTTTGTAAATGGTGTTCACGTTGGACCATCTCCAGAACGTAGCACCAAATTTTCAAGAAAAATTTGGGTCTTTTGTGTAAGACACCAAATTTGGTGTTATAGTGTACCACACCAAATGTTTTGTTGGGAGCCACGTGCTCACTTTTTCTTTTCTTTAATTCCAACAATGGCCCCCTTATAATAACTATTACAATTTTATTCCTTTTGTATCCTTTTATCATATTTTATATATTTTTATAATTTAATTAATAATTTAAAAATAAAAATTAAATTATTATAAAAAATATATACCATTAAAAATATTTCATTGAGATCTTTAAAATGAGTATAATATTAAATATTTTTTAATATATTTTTAAATTTTTAATGTATATTATAAATAATATATTAATTATAAATAATATATTAATGTAAAATGAATTAATTTGTTTAATACATATAAAGTTTATTATTTCAATAGTTACTTGATAGAAATGGTAGTATTTTTAATGCAAAAATTTGATAATGTAATCAAGCAATAACATTAACATTACCATTAGGTCCATTACCTTAAATTAAAAACACATGATTAAAAAAAAAAAAAAAAAAAACCACCAACAACAACATAACTTAAAAATAAAATACTTGACAAAAATACTTCTAAACAACTATTTAGAAATTTGAAAGATTATCTCCATTAGTTGGATAAAAAATTAGTTGCAAAAATGGGATAGATAAAGAATTAGGTGGATAAAAATTAGTTGGATAAAAATTAGTTGAAAAAATTAAATGATTAAAAAATTAGTTGGAAAATTAATGATAATAATATTTTATAATAAATTAAAAAAATTTATATGATTAATTACTTGAAAATAAGATTTTATAATGGGGTGGATAATAAACTAGTATTTTAAAAACAGTTATTTTTACCGTTAACTTTTTCAAAACTTTTTAAAAAATATCAAAATTTTTATTTCCTAATTAAATTAAATGTAATGTAGTTACAATTAAATTTAGAAATATTATTTATAATATTATATATGTGATAATAATTTAAGTAAAATTAAACTGTTAATCTAGTAGTTAAATCTCAATATCTATTCCGTATAAATTATAAATAATAATATTTTATTAATAATTGTTTTAATTTTAAATTTTATTTGATAAGAGAAACAAATATGAATTTAAGTAGGTGTCTTGCACATGCAACCAAATCTAGCGATTGGTAAACATAGCTTCTCCCTTCTTGGAAATTTCCTTCCGTAATGGCTGGTGACCGACCATTATGGAAGGAAATTTCCAAATGAATCACTTTTTAATAAAGTGAAGATCTTTCAAAGAAAAATTGAACCAAAGGGCAGCCTCCCTTTTTTTTTTTTTTTTTTTTTTTTTTTTTTTTTTTAAATTTCGATGTAGAGAGCCTCCATATTTGACAAAACCCAACTTGAAAATGTAAGCTTTTCCGTATTTGATGTATTTAATGGATATGATAGTGTCATCCGTCAAATGTATTTTCAAAAATTAAAAATTTGTTTCTTTTTTTTTTTTTTTTTGAAAACTCGAAGCATGATTACTAGGAAAGGAGCATAAATATGTGGAATGAAAATGGGAATTATAATGAGAAGACGAGTGGGTGGTGGTGGGCGGTTGAGGGAAGCAAAAGAAGTAAAGCGAAAAAGCAAAGATGGAAAAGACATGACATAACAGTGAAGTGGGTCCAAATTATCTTGACAAACTGTTCTTTTGGTTGCCGACAACATATCTGGATCGTAGATTTTCTGACACACGCTTCCTGATCGATCATGCTATCTCTTCTCATTTTTATTTTTTATTATCTTTAAAGATAAAAAATCAAAAAAATCATAACATTCTACATCGGTAAATATTGGATGGAAAAATCAAAAAACTAAATCTATAAATATATCAGTTAAATTATCATCAATATCTTCAAGAATATGGGTCACTCAAAATATGAATTATTGTTTGAATATTTACCTTTTTTCCAAAAACTAGGAACATATAATTACACGATATAGTGTTTGGTTTAAAAGATATAAATAGATCAATAATAAAATTTACGAGACATTGATAAAGACAATGAATAGTTTTTAAAATATCAAATTTTTAAACATCATTTAAAGACCGTTATTTTTATTTCTAATTTTTTTAAAATTTTTCAAAATAATTTAAATTGTTGATTAACTACTTATCAATAGTAACAGATATCTTAGAATGGAAGGATAAACTGGTCTATTCGTATGACAGGCACTCGGACTCATATCCTTAAAAAATAAACTACAAATGAGGGTATTTTAATTAAAATATCCTCATAATAAATAAAATTATTTAAATTAAATTATAATTTAATAACTCAAAGTTAGATGCATTTTAAATAATTTTACTTGTGAATTCATTATTTTATGAGGGATAATTCAGTAATTTTAGTCTCATTAACAACCCTTAAAGATAAAAATGGTTTTTTTTTATATATTCTGTTATTATTGATTATCAGTTAACCGATCGTTTAGCCTTTACACTATTTTGAAGAGTTTTTAAAAAATTAAGAATAAAAATATCTATTTTTAAAATATATTTAAAATTTTAGTAGTTTTCGAAACCCGAGGTTAAAATGAAGTGTTTTTTTTTAATAAAGCGTGGAAAAAGATCTTAAAAAAAAAACAAGTGAAGAAAAAGACAGACACAATATATTTTTGGGATAATCCCAAAAAATCCCCTAACTTTTGATAGATTATCCATTTTTTCTCATACAATTTTATTTTTATCCAAAATACCGTCTGACTTTCAATTAAACACCCAAAATACCCCTTGAAACCATATAAAAGGACAATAATACCCCTAACGGTAACAGATTCCGTTAGGGTGATAAAATTGATCGTTTGACTCAAGGGTAAAAAAAGAAATTCAACGAAAATATCAATAAAAATTAAAAATAAAATAAATAACATTAAAATATCTATTCAAAAAAGATATTTTTATTAAAAATTAAAAAATAAAAATATATATTAGTTTTTTTTTTTCTCTTCATTTCTCTTTATCTCTTTGGCTCTCTTCCTTTCTCTCATTTTTTCGTCTTTCTCTCTGCATCTACGACCTGCTCTATGGGTTGGTTCGACGGCGGCGGCACCTGGTTGGACGACAACGGCATAGTGGAGACCCAGTTCTGGGTCTGGGTCTCCACGACGATCGGAGACCCAAAATCTGGATCTCCATGATCGGACGTGGAGAACCATATTTTGGATATCCGATCGTGGAGACCCAGATCGGTGACGTGGAGACCTAGATCGGTGACCCAGCCCTGGGTCATCGATCTGGGTCTCCACGATCGGAGACCCAGACAACTGGGTCTCCATTCGTGGAGACTCAATCTGGGTCTCTATGAATGGAAACCCAGTTCGATGGGTCTCCACCGTTGGAGACCCAATGGTGGAGACCAGTGGTTATTTTTTTTTCTCTTTCTGTTGAATGGTTTTTCCTGTTTTTTTATGCTTGATGATGATTGTGGGAGATTGATGATTGTGGGAGACTGAATGATGAAAAAGGTTAAGGAACCCAGAAATGGGAAGAGAGAAGGGGGAGGGAATCAGAAAGGTTTTGTTTTTATTTTTCTCTGTTCATCTTTTTTTTCTCATGGATGTGGAGATCCAATCTGGATCTCCACTTTTTATTATTTTTTAATTTTTTAATTTATTGTGTTCTTTTTTAAAGAAAAATCATATCAAGAAAAAATCTCCAAATTGGATCTCCACCGTCCATCCAATTAATTGGACGGTGGAGATCCAATTTGGATATCTATTTTTTATTTTTTTCTCTATTTTTAATTTAATGTGTTTTTTTTAAAAAAATCATATCAGGGGTAATATAGTCTTTTTATGCTCTGCATATATCAGTAGTACTTTACAGTTATTAAAGTGACGGAATGGGGGAAAATGGATAAAAATGAAACTGCAGGGGGGAGAATGAATAATCTATTAAAAGTGAGGAGTTTTTTAGCATTTTCCCTATACTTTTTTTTCTTTTTAAATTTGGATGTAGGGAGCCTCCATATTTGACTTGGGGTGTCCTTGCTATTATTATGTGCATAACAGCTCTATGTATACCGTCAAACAATGAAAAGATCAAACAACACGGTGATATTGTTTAGTCTAATTTGCAAGGGAAGCTGCAGGTGTTGTGTCTCTGGTTCAACCAAAATTTAGGGGATCGAAAGACAAGCGATCTACTCATTTCCTTTGCAAGTAAGTAGATCAGTCATTCTCCTGTTAATGAATCATATCTATTAAATCCCAAATCTTAACTTTATTTTGCTTTTCTGGTACAAACCGATCGTGGACGATCTGGTTCACACCAACCAGATCATCCATGATCTGGAGATGACCAGCGATCTAGTTGCTATGATTATGTTTGTTTAGCAAGTTGTGAAGACCACCTAACTTTTTAAAAGTTGTGTGTCACATTACCTCGTACAAATATATAGAAGTTGCTAATGAATCGTATAAAATTTAAGTGATTGAAAGACAAGCGATCTACTCACTTTCTTTGCAAGTAAGTATATCAGTCATTCTTCTGTTAATGAATCATATATAAACCTATTGATTTCTTGTTCTTTGTATATTAAATCCCAAATCTTAACTTTATTTTGCTTTTTAGATTGTATAATTTTCAGATCACTCTAGTATTCATAACCGCCACTATTTTTTATTTTTTTAAAAAAATTTCATTTTAGTCTTTGAGGTATCGAAAATAATCAGGTTTTACGGTTCTTTTTGAAATAACTATTTTCATGTCTAAATTTTAAAACTTTATAAAAAAAATTCAAACTCAAATCCAGGTCCTAATCGCGAATGAAGACCCAACCATCTGACTTTGGTTTTCTCGTCTTCTTGATGATTCTCTTGGTTAAATCGGTCAAAGCCATATATTGGTGTGTTTTGGAGCTTTCAAGTTTCGATTTTGGTTTCCTTGACTTGGTCTCTGATCTGCTCTCAGATCTTCAAGCCTTGGATTTCTTTGGGTTATGGTCTGTTTTCTCCGGTCCCCGGTTCTTGTTTACAAGGCTCCTTTGTGTGCAATTTGTGTGTGTCTGTTCATCTCCATCTCCAGATGGATATGGAGATGAACAGCTGACAGTCGGGGGAGATCCAACTCCAATTTTTTTTTTTTAATTTTTTTTTTCAATTTGCTTTTTGGTTTTTTAAAATGATCTCCACCGTTTATCAACATGATAAACGGTGAAGATATTACGCATGGTAAAGATTTTTTTTTATTATTTTTAAGAATATTTAAATTAATTTTGTTTTAAAAAAATCATAAATATTAATAATTTTTTAATTTATAATTTATAATTTATCATATTAATAAAAATATTTTAATAAAATAAAATTTTATCTCTACTGTTAATTTTTTAAAATAGATGATAGAGATTTATTTTTTATTAAATTAAGTTTTATTATTTTAAATTTTAAAAGAAAATTAATTTAAAAAATTAAAGATATTTTTGCTTTCATCCCGCAAACCAATCACAGCTAACCGTCAAATTTGACCGTTAAGTGAAGGATAATCTGTTATAAAAATTAAACTTCATTTCTCTCTGTATTAAGTTTAACTTGAAGGGCCTGTTGTGTCTTTAACCAAAAAAAAAGCGGAGAAAAATGTACACATTTTTTTTTTTTATTAATTTGGATGTAGAGAGCCTCCATATTTGACTTTGGGTGTACTTGCTATTAGTATATGCATAACAGTTATATATACTGTCCAACGATGAAAAGATCAAATAATGCGGTGATATTGTTTAGTCTAATTTGCAGGGAAGCTGCAGGTATCGTATCTCTGGTTCAACCCAAGTTTAGGGGATCGAAAGGCAAGCGATCTACTCATTTCCTTTGCAAGTAAGTAGATCAGTCATTCTCCTGTTAACGAATCATATATATATATAAACCTATTCATTTCTTCTTCTTTGTATATTAAATCCCAAATCTTCACTTTATTTTGCTTTTCTGGTACAAACCGATCGTGGACGATCTGGTTCGCACCATATCGTCCCACCAGATCATCCTTGATCTGGTGATGACCAGCGATCTAGTTGCTATGATTATGTTTGTTTAGCAAGTTGTGAAGACCACCTAACTTTTTAAAAGTTGCGTGTCACATTACCTTGTATAAATATATAGAAGTTGTTATGATTATGTTTGTTTAACAGGCTGTTAAGTTCAATACTATGTCTTGTTGGCCTAGTGGAACCTCAACACCCTCAATTTTACCTCCCGATATGCCTAACGAGAAACAGGTACATCTATCTCTATCGATTTGAGTAATATTTTCATGTCCATTTGTCTATGTTAGCAGCTTATATTTTATATTGATTTGTTTGTACATATTAATGATTTGAGTTAGAATTAATGTTAGTTTCTTGAATCATTCATGTCATGCTTGGTTTTACTTGTGTTACTTATCTTGTCAATCATTTATTTTATTTGTATGTTGGAAAGGACGCCTCTCAACATATCGGACAACAAAATGCTGGCAATAAGAGGGTGGGCCTAGAATTAGGCGAATCTTCAGTTGTTAAACAAAGAAAGTTGAGATCAAAGATTTGGGAGGACTTTGAGAAGTATACAGATGAAAATAGGAAGGACTGGGCCAGATGTAAAGTTTGCAAGAAGGACTTTGATGGTTCGAGCAAGTTAGGAACTACTCATCTCAGAAATCACTTCAGAAGTTGCCAAAGAAAGAGAAATGGAGATGGGGGTGGAGATGAACCAGCCAACTTAGCAGGAAATTTAAGTAATCCGATTGTCATTAAAGAGAAATCTGTGATGGATCAACAATTGAATCACTTGGATGCAGCAAGAATGATTATTAAGCAAGGTGATGTAGAGCTTATAAACTCCACGAACATGGGTTACATAATTGATGTTTACAAGGAAGAGAAGGAAAAGCTCCGCAATTATTTTGAGAAACTTTCAAAACTCTCACGTCGCTTGTGTTTAACCATTATAAAAAATTTTTACAATGGTCTTCGTTTGACGGTCTGGTTCATTGATGATGATTGGAAATTGAAGAACAAGATTATCGGCTTAAAATATTTGGATGATATGCTCATTGATGATTATGTGAAAAATGTGCTTTTGGAATGGGGAATTGAAAACAATATATCCAGCATGGTTATAGAAAATAATTATAGTTCTTTGTATGAGAGGATGCGTTGTAATGACAGCAGAGAAGACTGGCTTAGTACTCAAGGTTCTCTCTTTTTCAGTAACAAGTTGTTATGCTGTGAAACCTTTTTCAATCCTTGTTATCAACGTCAAAATTTTCTTCCAATTATTTTCGGGCTTCTTTTATGGGGGCAAGCTGCGCACATTTTTTAATAGGATAATGTATGATAAAAACTTTCAGAATGCAATAGATGTTGCAGAATTGTCGAAGAAAATCTGGTCGTATAACGACCGCTATCTTTCAGGTGCTCTTAAGGGTTTATTGGGTCTCAAAGAAACACTTTTTGACTCAGAGAATAGTGATCCTCATTTTCAAAATTTACCAAAAGGAGAATGGGATGTTCTAAGGGCAATTTACGAGTGTCTTGAAGACACTGGCGTTTCTCTCCGACATTATTGCAGTAACTATACTGCAAATACTCATTTTCCCCTGCTTTGTAGGATATATAAGTGTCGTGAAGAATTGAGGACATGTGATTTTGGTAACTTTTGTGATAATTTTACGAAAATGGCAGACAATTATTGGAACGACTACAATTTAGTTCTAGCTGTTGCTTCAGCACTTGATCCGCGATTCAAAATGGATATTGTGAAATATTGGTATGAGAAGATCTTTGGTGATGAATGGGAGACAGAATTTACAAAATTCAGGGATTACTTTAAAAAAATTTACAATGAATATGCAAGTGGCATCAACAAATGTACTTCAAGAGTAGAAGAAAACAATTCTTCATTCTCATGTGAAATACTAGATCCTTTAGGGAAATTGTGTAAATCTTCTCATAAACTGGATCATAATCTGGAACGTCATCTTTATTTCGAAGAGGTCAAATTTCCTTCAATCAAAGATTTTGATGTACTCGAATGGTGGCGAGCTCATGCTCGGTACTTTCCAACTCTTGCAAGAATGGCCCGTGATTTTTTATCAATTCAAGTCTCATGCCACTGTATTCACTATCTTTCTAAGGAGGAGACGGATTGGTTATTGGATTTGCATATCGATGAGGCTTATATCGATGAGGCTGATGAGGCTTATATATGCACAAAAAGCTGGCTATGTGAGGAATTATGATAAATAATTATGTTATTTTATTTTTTTCTCATATCTAGCTGTTGAGAAACTCAAGCGGTTTAATTTAAGCATCATTTGGTTATCTAATGTTTGGGTTTCTATTTATCAATTGCATTGTGACTCAAGACTTATGGATTTTCCTATAATACTATTGTAGTTTTTCTTGTTACTTATTAATTTAAACGGCTTGCTAATTATTTATTTATGTTTTATTTTTATCACGGGCTAACTAGTGACTGCATACAAGCATTCACTCTCTTTGTCAAGTTGAATTAATTTTTTTTTTTTTTGGGGTGAAAAAAAAAAAAAAAACTGAACATATTACTTTCTCTCTCAAGCTAGAGGCCTTCACATTCACAATGCAAGCGTTCTATTTTTTTTTTTTTTTTCCATTTATCAATTATTTTCATAAGAGGGATGAAATTAGGGTTTTTTTTTTTTTTTTGAAGCCGGAAGAAATTAGGGTTATGATAAGGGTATTTGAGTCATTTGAAAAAAAAATAAAAAATAAAACCAATCAAAAATTTTTTGATCCAAAGTGATTAAATATGGCAATTATCTTTAGAATAAAATATTTTTCATTATCTATTCAAATCATTTTATAATTTTAAATTTGAGTTAAAAACCCAGTCTTTAAGTATAAAAAACCGTGTTTATTATTTAAACGGGATTTGACAAAAACTTTTAAGGTTTGATCCTTCATAAAAAAAATTCCTATATTTTAAAATTTAGGTAAAAACCTTCTTATTATATAATAAAATCAACTTATAATATCAAAATTAGGTTAAACATCCTCCCATGTATGTAATACTCTTTTGGTGGGTGAATTAATTGCTCTTCAAAGCTGTCTTGGAAGTGGTTTGTAGATTGCATTATAACATGAGTAATATGGAGTGTGATAATCTTTTTGTTGTCCGAAGCTCGGTACTGTCCTATTGTTATGACTAATGTTGTGATTAAAAGGACATTAAATTTTTCACTTTCTTCTATAGGTGATATTTTTGTTTCTTTCATTCCTAATGAAAGGAACAAAGTTGCTCATTCTCTTTTTGTCATTGTTTAGCTTTGATACACCCCAAAAAAATCTCGTACAAAGTGTTCATTATCTAAAAGGAGATTTTCCCAAATCTCATTGAAGTTTTGTCAATGGCAAAAACAACACTTTAGCTTTTTTTTTAAGCAATAATATTCATTAAACAACAAAATCAAAAGCAATTACATTGACAATAGAAAGAGGAGAACAATTAATCCGATCCCTGGAACCTGGCATAGAACTGGTAACTTTGGCTAGACTATGAGCTACTCTGTACATAGATCCCCTAACCCATATAAAATTCAAATTGACAATATCAGAAGCAAAACATAAACAATCGTCAATAATTAAATCAAAACCAGAATTATCCTATAAAGAATGTTGAATAGCTTGGAACACATTGAGAGCATCAATTTTAACAACAACACTATTTAACTGTTTGCTCTTGATTCAACTGAGAGCTTCCTTAACTCCTATTGTCTTTGCCACCTTATGCTCAACCTGACCTATACAAAAGTCATTCTTAGCAACCACGAACCGCCCATATGCATTTCTCACTACCATACCAAAACCTAACCTATTCGTGTTGATGAAATTAGCAACATCAACGTTTAACTTTGAAAGTCCTTGATGCAGTTTAATCTAACAAACAACCCCATTGTCACTATCATCATAACAACACTTTAGTTTTAAATTTAGCTAAAAAGTACTCATCATATGCCAACATCATCTAATAGTTTTAAAAATTCAATTTGAATTATCTCCTCATCTAAACGTAGTTTTAAACTTTTTGAAACATATGATTGATTTTTAATAAGATAAGAGATAACAATCATATTACAATGTTTATAAGTCAACTATTTGAAGAAGTTAAGGTGAAGAAGAATCCAAGTCCTCCTAAATTTAAGGGGTGTATTTAATCTAAAATTAATTGAAATTTAAAACATTTTAAAAATTTTGGCGTATTCAATCCAGATTTAAATGGATTCCATTGAAATCTATGTATATTTAATTCAAATTTTTATAGAATCTATTAAAATTTAAGTATATTTAATTCAGATTTGTATGTAATCTAATGAAATTTATATGCATTTAAAAAGTTATTGATTTCACAGATTTCATTTAATGGATGGAGTTGGATAAATTTTAAAATGATTTTCATGAAGAAAAATGTTTATAACAAATTTTACTATCATCATGAAGATTTATTGAATTTTTTAAAAGAATTCTAATAAGATCAATATAAAGTTTATTGAATTTATGAATTCCATTAAAATCTATCATTAAAAAAAAAAAAGACATCAAACCTTAATAAACTCTAGATTAAATATACAAATATAAAACCCTCTAAGTATTTATTATCAAAAGCCATATTTATAAACACTATCTTGAACTTTATTTATTTAAAAAATAAAACCTTGGGGGTGGTCCTGAGGGTTACTTTGCAAATCTCCCATTTAACAACTGTAAAAGGTTCCTTGCTTCATTGCTTTTATGTGGGCTTCTGAAATTGGATTCCTTGTTAAATTAAAAGATCCTAGCTTACCATTATAAAAGGGTGTTTTATATTGGTAATGAAAGATAATTTTTTTTGGCTCCTAGAACTAAAAACTTTCGTTGATTAAAAATACCATAGTGCTACCCACCTCATAAGAAATCAAGAAAATTGTTTATTGATTTCTACAAAATTTTCTTTTATGAAAAGTTTTCATGATTTGATTATTTGAGATTATACCCACATACATTTTCTTTTATGAAGAGTCATAAGAAGGAAAATCAGGTAATGAAAATCAATCTAACGAAAGAAATTGAAGTTCCTCATCAATCAAGGTAAGTTAAGATTTGATCTTGTGCCGTTAATTACATTGTATAATCATTACTAGTATCGATTCGGTTGTTTTGGTTTATGAAAATTTTTGAAATCCACGTTTTCACAAATATCTATTTTTAAATCTTTTCAACCAAAACCCTTCAATTTGCACCATATAGTGTCGTGAGCACTGGATGTGAAAGAAGCATAAAACCGGTACTCCTCATCGACTGGTTTGGTTATACTTGCTTAGTGCATTACCAATTATCAACTGCTATGGTTGGACCTGGCATGCTGGTAGTGCATGTGATGAACCCAAGCAGTGTGTTTGGGCATAATGGTGCTCGAATGGATGCAATAACCCATGTGGTATGTTGTTCACGGTCGATGTGCTATTGACTGGTTTTAAACCGGTTTTCATTATGTTGCGGGTTTGTTTCAAGGGCTAGTGCGATCCGCTGGGTTGATAATGAGGGTAGTGCGTTGGTCTGACACCTACGGTGGGTGCCAAAATCATACGATGAGGTAGCATCTTAGGGAGATATCAAATATGATATGTGAGCTTAAGTCTGTTGGATATAACCTTATTGACGAGCAGCAAGTACAGACAATGATCTGGTCTTTTTCATCCAGCTCGAAGAATATGGAGACCAACATGATTCATAATAACAACATCAAGACAGTTGATGACATCTTATGTCATATTAAGTTGGAAGATGAGTGCTTAAAAGTGGCTAAATCTTCCGGTTAGCTTTACATGGCTGAGTCCAGCATGTGCAAAGGCTCTGACTTTAAGCATAAGAGAGGGAACAAGAACTTCAAGAAAGAAAGTGGAAATCCCAATTTTAAGAAAAATGAGACTGGAAAGTGCAAGAGAGGCAAGCATATTAGTGTTAGGTAGGACAAAGTTAAAATAACCTATTTCAACTGCGGAAAGTAAGGTCATTTTGCTCATGAATGCACTGAGCAAAAGAAGGAAAAAGTACAATGTTACTGCAAGATATTTAATAATGCTTATGATTTAGATTTTTCTAAAAAAATAATTATTTTTTTCATATGTTTTAATGAATTATTTTCAAATTTTCTAAAAAGTTATTATTATTATTATTATTATTTTGTAGTAATTAAATATTTTAATTGTAAAATGGTAATATGTATTGGATTTTAACTAGTTGTAAACGATCTATTTTTTTTTAAATTTAAAATTTATGTGACTTATGTCAAATGTTTATTGGATTATGATGTATGATGACTTAATACATTTTAAGAGTAATAGTGTAAGGGATAATAGTATCTTTTTGCCCTTTTCGCCACTAACAGAATTTTGCCATCAGAGACTAAATTGAAGGATTTTTTGATAATTTAGGGTCACGGTAGGCATTTAACTTAAATAATAGATATTATCTCAAAACTTAAGTATTAAATTGAAAGATTTTTTGATAATTTAGAGTCACAGGAGCATTTAAGAAAGCACGTTTAAAAAGTAGATATTACGTCAAAATTAAGGACTAAATTGAAAGACTTTTCAATAATTTAGAGTCACATGAGGCATTTAAGAAAACACACTTAAAAAACAGATAGTATGTTAAAACTTAGGTCGCTAAATTAAAGGATTTTCTGATAATTTAAAGTCAGGGGAGATATTTAAGAAAACACGCTTTAAAGGTAGATATTAGGGCAAATTACCCACAACCTACCTGTAAATTTGATATTCACAAGCGCGTAGAACTTTTTGATTTTTTTACAACGTCTTCCACTAACTAACGGATTTGACTGGATTTGACAGTAAAATGATCTCTTTGACCGTTTAAAAGGTGTTAAAAGATGAAATTACCCTTGAGAACTATCAGATTGTCATGGATTGATTTCGCAGCCAAATGAAATTATCAATATACCATTGAAATCATATTCAACCAAAATCATCTTTAATCCTAGAAAACCTCTACTGAAAATCATCTTCAATCTCTCTTCCCTCTCATCTTGAACCAAAATCATCACCAATCCAGCAAAATCATCAACATCAATCACCAACCCAAATTTATCATCATCAATCAATCAACAAAAATCAGTGTTCAATAACAAAAAATTCCCTAAAACAACCAATAATCAATCGCAAAACAATCCAAAACAACCTAACTGATGCAAACCCAAAACCTTTGAACCCCAACCCAGAACTTTCGAACTGGTTCGAAAAGGATTCGAACCCAACCAAAACCCAGTTCTGGGTTCAAAGGGTTCAAATCCTGTTCGAACCCAGTTCTGGGTTTGAATCCTTCGAACCCAGAACCTAGAACTAGGTTCGAAGGATTCGAAATCAATCCAGCCACAACTAGGTTCGAATCCTTCAAACCCAGAACGAACCCAGTCTGGGTTCAAATTGGGTTTGAATCCTTCAAACCAAACTGGGTTCGTTCTGGATTCGTTCTGGGTTCGAAGGATTTAAACCCAGTTTTGGTTGGGTTCGAATCCTTGGAACCCAAGCTGGGTTCGAATGATTCGAACCTAGATCTGGGTTCAATTAGCAGAAGAAGATAGATAGTGACCGGTTAGAAGAAGAAGATGATGATGAAGAAGAGAGAGAGGAGAGAAACGATGTACAACAACCACAATGATGAAGAATAGAGAGAGAAAGAAGAGAAAGGAGAGAGAGATGTGAATATTGGATTTTGTGTTTTTATTTTAAATCATTTTTTTTCTCAAATTAATCTCCACCATCCATAATCTAATTAAAATATATTTTAATTAATTTTTCCATTTTTTTAATTTTTAATTTTTTTTTAAAAAATTAATCTTTATCGTCCATTTTTAAATGGACGGTAGGGATTTGATTAAATTTATTTAAAGTTTTTAAATTTTATTTTAAAAGAAAATTAAAAAAATAAATTTGTTGAGGGGTAATTTCATCTTTTAATACTTGTTACACAGTTAATCGTATTCAGTGACGGTCAAACCAGTCAATCTGTTAGTCAAGGGAGGACATTGTAAAAAAATTAAAAAGTTATATACGCGTGTAAATATTAAATTTACAGGTAGGCTGTGGGTAATTTGCCCGTAGATATTATATCAAAGTTTAGTTAGTAAATTGAAGTTTTACCTAATACGAATGATCCGCAAATTGTTTAAATTGAAGAATTGTTTAATAATTTAGTGCCACGAGAGGTATTTAACTTAAAAAGTAGATATTATCTCAAAATTTAGGGACTAAATTGAAGAATTTTTTTATAATTTAGAGTCATAGGAACATTTCAAAAAGCACACTTAAAAAGTAGATATTACATCAAAACTTAAAGACTATATTGAAAGATTTTCTGATAATTTAGAGTTACTAGAGATACTTAAGAAAATATGCTTAAAAGGTAGATATTACATCTAAATTTAGGAAGTAAATTGAAGTTTTCCTTAAAACGAAGGGGAATTTATCATTTTCACCCAAATAAAAAGGAAATTTTTGTTTTTACTCAATATTTTATATAAATTTGTTTTTAACCTCTCAAACAAATTATTTTCATTATATACCCAAGATTACTAAATTACCCTTAAAATTAAAATCACCCAATTGCCCTAATCGAAATTACCAAAATAACCTTCTTCTTCCTCCTAGCATCCAAACCTCTCTTCTCTTTCTCTTTAATCTATTCATGGTTTTTGTTCTCTTCCATTCACCATTATAACCGAAAGTCAAACCTCCTAGCAAGGGATTCTTCATTGGAGCTTCTTTGTTCATTGAAGGTTTCTGATCCATTCAAGTGTGATCCATTTTGAAGCTTCTTCTTTCATTTCAAGTGATTTGAGTTTTGAAGGTAATGTATGTGTTTTTGTTGGTTGGTTTTTAGGTTATTTTGTTCAAATTGTAAGCTAAAGGCTTTAAGAGTGATTCGGTTGTGACATATGGCATCCAAAAGGTAGATTTGTAGATTTGCAGTTTCTACAAAATCTGCGACGAAATCGGTTTTTGAATTAACTAAAAAATCGATTTTGGTTTTTACAGAGGTGTAAAACCGATTTAACCATATGATCGGTTTTCGTGCCACTGGAAAACCAAAATCAGTTTTTCATATAAATAAAAAACTGATTTGAGCAAATTTTAATATTTTCGATATTTGTTGTGTTTTGGATGCCGTGTATTAAATTTTAGTGTTATATGTGGTTAGATCGTATTGGGTAATATTTAATTGCATTTGCCTGCAAAGTGTTGTGAGTGTATAATAAAAATTTATTCATCAAATGGTTTTTTGATCCACTTAAAAACTGAGTTAGGCAGTGTTAGCATAATTGTGATATATCTTATGTTTTTAATGGTGGATATTGATTTATAGTGTTAGATTTTGTTATATATTATTGTACTTTATAATGTTGACCCATTATAGTGAGACTAATTAAACATTCTTTGAATGTTATAGGAATGGCTCACGAAACGATCGTAATCAACTTTGATGGAGAGTAGAATGGATCTAACTACGTTGGGGGGTGAGTCGATCATGTGTAGGGTCTCTAAAGATAGTAGTTTTTCATCGTTGGTAGATGTTGTGTACAGAGAGGCTAGCATTGATAGAAGAATGTGGGCTATTCGTGTATATTATTTACTACAAAGTATGACAAATGGCCAAGTGAAAAAAATATGTATCATGTCCAATCTTGGTGTGGTTGGTTTGATGTTGGTGAAAAATGTTGATGTTAGAGAGATTTATATTGATAAGGTTGTAAGAGATTTTGGAGCTGGAGTTAATAGACATATCGTTCGTCCAAATGGCATCGACTTAATACCAGACACAAGACATGAGATGCCAAATACTGATAGACCTGTAGATCCGCATATGGTTCAAAGTCAATTTTATCTTACTTCAGGTGTTGGTAGCAATCAGGTTGATGCTTCGATCACCCCATTTACATATATAGAAAGTCTCATTCATGACATGAATGATGATTATATGAATGATGTTAGCGATGATGAAAATCAGGACACAGATGATAATGGTGATGAGACAGGGGATAGTGATGAAGAGCAAACTAGAGATAGTGATGAAGAGGAAACTGGATTTAATGATGTCGTCGAGGATGAAGGGTTTCCAGAAATAAGATTTTCGGGTTTACAATTTCTGAACAATCCTTCACAACCATGCTGGATTGTTCCTGGTGTAGAACTGGACGACATTGAGGTTATTTCAAGCGTTGTGTCAACCGTCTACCAACGTGGTACTTTGTATAAAGGTGCATTTTTTGATAGTAAACAAGAAATGTGTAAAGCTATTGGAGAATATGCTCTGAAATCCAAGTTTGAATATCGTGTTAGACGCTCAGACGCGGAATGATTTGAAGCTGGTTGCAAGGATAAAAGTTGTAGCTTTATAATTCGTGCAAGATACAGAAAGGGTTGTTTGATGTGGTTTGTGTTGAAGTATGTGGCGGAACACACGTGCTGTCAGGTAGCCATGGAATCACATATGAAAAGTGTAAAGGCTATTGTCATCGAAAAATTATATGCGAGAAAGGTAGGGAGAGATATTTATACACCTAATCATTTGATCAGAGAAATGCTAGAGCAGTATGGTGTGCAGATCTTGTACAGTAAAGCTTGGAAGGCTTTACAATATGCAAAGAAACTAGCATATGGACAAGCGGATGAGTCATATCAACATCCTTCGTCCTACTTTGAAATGTTAAAAGTATCAAACCCCGGCACCACGGCGGCAATTGAGAGGGATGAAAACAACCGGTTCTTGTATTCATTCGTTGCACTTGGGAGCTTGTATTAAGGGTTTTCGATTTTACATGAGACCGGTTGTTGCTATTGATGCCACCCATTTGAAAGGTGAATACAAAGGGGTGATTTTTTTTTTTTTTTTTGCTGCCTACAAAGATGGGTTGGAGATGATTTATCCCATCGCTTTTGGATTTGCTGATGGAGAGTCAGACCGTTCATAGACGTGGTTTTTATACAGATTACGAGAGGCGATCGGTGTGTCAGACGATTTGCTTATCGTATCTGATCGTCACAAAAGCATATCGAATGGGATGAGTGTAGCTTTTCCTGAAGTCCCACACATATTGTGTTTTTTCCACCCGTGGCAAAACCTTAAGCAACACTGTAAAAAGTATTCGAATGTGATGGAAAAAGCATTTTACAGTGCAACATACAATTATGTGCTATATGACTGCAATAGAATGTTGGAAGAAATTCGGGCATTGCATCCGAAATCACATGAAACTTTGGTTAAGGTTGGGGTAAGTAGGTGGTCACGGGCATATTGTCCAAAAAGAAGATATGACATGATGACCACTAACATTGCAGAATCACTCAACAATTGCATGATGCAAGCACGTCATTTGCCAATAACTATTGTACATGAATATGTGAGAAATGTGTTACAAAGATGGTTTAATAATAGACGTGATGCTACTGAAAAACTCACGACTTTTGTTACCACTACTGCGTACGATCGAATAATGTTGGCCAAAAATTTATCTACGGAAGGTACCATACATCCTATTACAGAACCGATCACATACAATGTTCTATATCCTAGCAAAGGCGATGCGGTGGTTAATATTGAAGCGAGCACATGCACTTGCTTGCAGTGAAACTTAGATTAGTTGCCATGTATTTATGCATGTGCTGTAGCCAGGTATCATAATTGTACGTTGTTATTTTCAATATTTAATGTCATATCATATTTTTACACTTAAATATTTATGATACATGTCATGTTTAAGGGCATCAGTTGTGATACACTTTGCAGTCATTATGATAGCACAGAGTGGCTGAAAGCTACATATGCAAGTCCGATCAATTCCGTTCCTAAATTGTCTGATTGGAATGTTTCTGTGGAAGTTAGAAGCATGATTGTACTACCACCCATAGGAAAAAGACAAGCAGTTAGGCCGAAAGAGGTTCAGATTCCTTCAGTTGGGGAAGCCCATCGAACTAAGTAGTGTGAAAAATGTGATCAGAAGGGATATAATCGTCTTCGTTGCCCTAACCCTCCTACATCCTTCAGTGGAGGAACGAGCGTAGTCGTAATTGCAAAAGCCCAAACTAGCGAAGCCGCTACTACAGAAGTTGGAACAAGTGCAAATGCTCATACAAATACTGCACCCTCACGAAGATGCTGCCTCTGTTATAAGACTGGACACAACCAACGTCGATGCCCGCAACGGTTTCCTACTCCCGATCTAATGATGGGTAATGATCCAAACATTGATGATTAGACACATTAGTTAATTCAAGCTTGTATTTTAATAATATGTATTATGTTATTTTTTGAAATGAATTAAATTACGCAAATTATGTAATGAAGTGATACTATTATACTCGGATAGTAGTACAAAATTAGGGAGAAGTTTGTTAAATGTTTTTCAAAAAAAGTTTATAATTAATTTAATTTAATGAATAATGAAGTGAAGTAATTGACATCAAAACGAAAAAATGGGTAAAAATTGGACAAACAAAATAATCGGTTTTTCATTACTTTTAAGAAACTGAAATTGGTTTTTAATATCAATTCTATGGTTTTTTGTGTTTTTTGATCACTGGGAACCTTAAAATTTGAAGGAAAAATGGGTAAAAATTGGTAAAACAAAATGATCGGTTTTTTATTATTGATAAAAAATCGAAATCCGTTTTTAATATCTCATAAAAACCGCTCTATGATTTTATCCCTCCTTTTCCTCTTATCGGTTTTTCAAGTATATGAGAAACCGATTTCGGTTTTTAAACCCACATTAAAAACCAATCATTGTTTTTCTTGCGTTCATCCCCTTCTGATGGCTTTTGGTGAGTAACAAATGACCCCGAATTACTTAAATTTAAACAATTAAAGTAAAATTGGGTAAATAACTTACATAATGACTCTATATGGTGAAGTTGAAGTTAGAGATGGTATTAGGTGATAACATTTCACATTATACAAATATTAATGTTGATTCATCTAACCATGTTTAATTGTTATGTTAATTCATATTGAAATGCAACATTAATTCTATGGTTTTTTTGTCTATTTTGATAACTGGAAACCTAAAAATTTGAAGGGAAAAGTGGTCAAAAATGGTCAAAATTACATTATCGGTTTTTCATTATGGTTAAGAAACCGAAATTGGTTTTCCATATACCTTAAAAACCGATCTATGATTTATCCCAGCTTTTCCTCTAATTGGTTTTTTAGGTGTATAAGAAATCGATTTCAGTTTTTAAACACTCCTGAAAAGCAGAACATTATTTATTTCGCTTTTATCCCCTTTTGATGGCTCCATATGGTGACATTGAAGTTAAACAAATTCCATGTTCGGTTTTTTGTGCTTGGTGTATAGGATTTGAGATGGGATTGGGATTGGTAATATCCTAAAGTCTCAAATTTCATGTTTGGTGTGACCAAGTTAGGATTGGAATCTCAATCCCATTCTCACTTGAATCCCAATCTCTTGGGAATCCTCAATCTCATGCTTCACCATCTCATTCAATGGGATTGAATTTCTCTCTCTCTTCTCATAATAAATAAGGGTTATTATGCAAACGAAAATTAATCCTTGTATTTAAATTAATAAAATATTTTTTCTCATTTTTTTCAAAATTTTTTATGAAATTAATTTTCAAATTAATTTTAAGTATATAATAAAGTATTTAAATTAATTTTATTCCAATCTAATCTCAATCTACACCAAACGCAATATAGGACATTTTTAATCCAATCTCAAGTTCTACCAAATACGAGACAATGATTTTCAATCTAATCTAATCCAATCCAATTCAATCAATTCCATTCCAATCCCGCGTGTCAAACGGAGCTTAAGTGATAACATTTCACCTTGTGCTTAAAGTTAGATCATTTCAATGCTAATGTAAAGTAAACGCTGATTTTTTCGATTCTTCCAATTTGAATATTATTGAATACTATATAAATGAATGAATAATTATAAATAAAAATAAATACAATTACTATATAAATGAATACTATATAAATGAATAAATAATTATAAATAAAAATAAATACAATTACTTATATACAACCTCTCCATCAGAGTTTACTATCCATTTTCCAAATTTATTTACTTTATACAATGGTGTTGAAAAGGTATACAGATCCATAGCAATCTCTGCCCTCAGTGCAATGGCATCTGCAACCTGATCAGGTCGTCTTGATTTCCATGTAGTCTCGTTTGATTGTAACAAATCACGTATGTACATGGCCACATATGCTCCACAGCTCGTCCTGTATTAGTAAAAAATTAATTAAATGATGTTATCATACCATTAAATATAAAATATAATATATATATATAATTTTCATTAAGTTACAAATTTACTCACTCATCCGGTTGCTAGGACACAACCGATCTATCAAGATTTTTAATTGTCCATCGCTCATCCATAGGTGGCATCTTTATCTGGGTCCTCTCATAAAGTCCCACGAACCATAATAAAATGGGCATCAAAGACACCATCGGCTCAAGTGGCTCCATGCAGACAGCTAAGTCAGTATGTGCAAGAGAATCATATATTAATATCTTCTTCTGTCTCAGGCACACCTGACAAAGGACCCAGTGATTTTGATCTAGGCTACATGGCAGCAACACCTACAGTTTGAAGACGTCAGTGATATAGGACTAATTAAAAATTTTAAATTATCAATTAATAACTTTTAATTTTTCAAACAACACTCACATTTTTCCGTTGAGGACGTAATGCTCTCTATAGTATAATGTCATCAATGCTTGCAAGATAAAAAATTAAACACGTTATTTAACTTAAGGGACACATGACGATAAATTGTAGTGGCATAACTTATTGAAATGTAAACACTCACAAATAAAGAGCTCCCATGGATCGCATATCTAGTGTCCTCAACCTTATTCCACTTCTTTCGTAAACACATCAAATAAGAATTGATGTGCTCTGAACTCAACCATTTGTTCTCATCCTCAATGGTTCGCAATATGTCCAGTATCACGCACCACTTACAACGATCAACTGCACGCCTAAAATAAAAGAAAAAAAACAAACAATTGTAAATTTTTTTATAATAGCAACCAAGATAAAAAGAAAATACTGCTTATTATCAAAACCTGAGGTCTAACGACGTGAAAGCTTTGTATTCATTGTAGACAGCCTCTACGGGGTCTACAGACTCTGCCAGCTCCTCGACCTGCATTTGGGGCACATTTTTTTTCTTTTTTGGCTGTCCAGGATGTGCGTATGGTGTCCGTAGAGATGCTGCTGGCTTAGTCTTTCGTTTGCCCTACTCCTGGATGACCTCATCATACAACTGTAATCAAATCAAAACCATCAATTAAACATTTAGAATTATATATCAAACTGTAACACAATTGAAATACTATACATACCTGGTCATCACCACATTCAGCATCTATATATGATAGACCTCCTGAGACCTTCTGGGAGTGGTAGATCTCCTGATCCTCTTGCTGGAGGGGTGATTGGTGGACATTGTGAGATTGATAGACCTCTTGCTCCTCCTGATTGATGGCTGTCTGGTCTTTATGGATAAACAATTGATGGACTACCTCATCATCATGGCGAGGTGACTGATGGACCCTATCGTTCTTATGTGGTGGTGGTGGTAGTGGTGGGCTATAGATATGGTCATCAGGGACAAAGCTCCCATCTTCATCATCATCATTGTCATCATCGTCGTCGTCATCCATAGGAATTTTTAAATGTTCTTCCACCCGTCTCAACCTTTTATCCATCTTCCTTATCACCTTATCACCTTATCCATCTTACTTACTTTCTTGTGGGTTGCCTTCTGTAAACCTACTAGGTACTCAAACAACTGCTTCACCTGCATAAATAAGTCATTTTACAGTGTATGCAATTGTAAAAAAAAAAAAATTCGACAGAGTCTCCCCTAGTTTTTGAGTATCCAGGGAAATATAACCTACATATTTAAAATTACACTTCGTCTATCATGTTTAGAGACTCCGTCTCTCTATCCCACTCCGTATGATTATACTACATGTCCACAACTTTCCATTTACTCAAATACACACTCACTTAATAATAAAATTAAAAAAAAAAAAGATTAAGATTCGTACCTCAGAATATACTGTTCGTACATCGTGCGACTTTTTTGTTCGTAACTCTGTAAATGTATCATCTGATTTGGTCTGTACACTTGGGATGTCTTCATGCTGCTCCTCATCCTTCCTTGCAAACTCATCAACCTCATCATCACCCCTTTCATCCTCTACTTGATAATCATCATCAAAATCATCGTCATCATCATCATCATCATCATCATCCTCACTCCCTCCACCGCCAACTTTATGTACCTCTTCGCCAACCAAATGCTTCATATTGAAAGATGTCTAATAATCCATCTCTTTTTCGGCATCAGTAGGCTCAAGGGTTTGTGCAATACCAACTATCTGCAATATACATATATAAATAGTTAGTTATATTATTATTAAGGATGGTTAAAACAAAAAAAAAATGAAGGAAACCAATTTCAATTAAGTTCACCACTTACAGGGGGAAAATCATTCAGGTTGGTTATGCCTTTCGGGGTCCTCTTTAGTGTCCGTCTCCTACACCTTGGCAGTTCATTTTGCAAGACTGATTATCTTTCGCTATCTTCTCTCGTAAGATCGAGAATATTTCCACCAACCACAACTATAATGTAAAAATGATTAAACAAATAACAAACATATAGTTAGTGTATATATATATATATAATCCTATATATCAACCATATTAAGAGGAAACTATAATTAATTATTTACCGTATTAGGTATACCTGAAATGTTGGGATATAGCCATAAAGATTAATGATCTTCGGTGGGTTTTTCACCCGCTCTTCATTAATCGCCATATAGAGACAATGGATCAGCATACTATAGCTCAATGTACCCTAAGGGAACGAGTTCCATACCTCTGCATTCTCTATCATAACCCACATAAAGTGATCAATGCTAGCCCTGTCATCATGTCCCATGAAGAGATGGAAAGCGATCCCTACATTTGCTAACTTCAATAGATCTTCATCATTTAAAAAATCTTCACATGCACAGCCCTGACGTGCTGTATGGCTCTTTGCCTCAACAAAGGTGGCTAGACTGGGGACACTCGGCGACACGCCACTAAACAATCGCCATAGGATACTCTTCTCGTCATTTTGCACCGTATTGAAGATTTCTCGATCTACACCACCAAAAGGAAGTCCTGTCATCAATAAAAACTCTTGTTTCCCAAACCTATACACTCTTCCCTCGATTTCAAACCATATTTCATCATGACGCCCACCGGGGACCTCCACCTCTCTAGCAAGAAACCATAATATCACTGAAGCAGTTGTTATCTTGTTGTTGCTTATCTCTAAAATATGTCTGAATGGGCACTCTCTTATGAATCGGTCGTATAAGCCTCGTTTAGTAATAACCGCAATGATTTTACCAAGCCATTTTTGCCCAATATGTGTATTCCCGCTCGAATTCTTGCTAATTGTTTGTGAACTATATTTATACTTGAAATCCATCTATAGAAAACAAATAAAAACAGCAAATGATGAGTATTTAAATGTGAACAAATAAAATCAGTTTTTAACTATGTGTGAAAAACTGATCGATATCATTGATCGATTTTTCACCCATGGTGAAAAACCAATCAATATCATTGATCAGTTTTTAACCATGTGTGAAAAACCGGTAAATATCATTCATCGGTTTTTCACTTCGGTTTTCACATCATTGCTCAGTTTGAATTTCGGTTTTTCACAAACTAATTTTGTTGCAAACTGCTTGTTATGGTGAAAATTTTTTTATTTTTTATACAAAAAGAAGACCTTATATCAATCTCTAATTTCAGGAATTGCTTGCTGCTTTACTTTTAGCGGAAGTAGGAACAGAGTGCTTCATGATCCCAACATCCTGCCATGTTTGGATTTATCCAAAGAATAGTACATCAAGAAAGAGGAGCAGACTACAGTGAACCATTTTCATGAGAAACTTCTCAAGGTGAAGGATTTAATGAAAACAGAGGTAAAATGTTTGAATTTCAAGTGTTATACTATACCCTACATCTCCTGATTTTTTTTTTTGCTATTTGTTTGCGCTGAATTTACAAGCCTACAACAAACTATATGTATTTAAATAGTGGAAATTAAAAAAACGAAGGCACAAGAAAAAATGTGTTAATTCATTTTGATCCAAAAAAATAAAGTTTTTAGGCCTAAACGTAGAAACAAATAACTCTTTTTTTGGGCAAAACTAAATTTTTCTCTTTCGTTTAGGCTAAAAATGAATGTCTCCCTCTTGTATGTATTGGGTGTATGTATCTAGTAAGTAGTAACTTAGTGAGAAGTTTATAGCTGTGTGGGTTCTGAACATTGACTAAAACTATCAGACTGGGCGGAGAAGGGCTGAGAAAAGGCACAAGTTGATGGAGGAATTCTTGAAGGAGTTCTATGAAGAGTGGGATGGGAGAGCTTGAATATCGTATTGTTCCTTGGGCTTGTCTTGTAAATTAATGGGCTTTGTGGTTCTGGCCCATCTTGATTATATGAGGCTAATTTTTTCCTGAACATATAATGATTGGAAAATGTGTAGTTACAGAGTTTCATAGCTTTTGGACATACAGAAATAGGCAAATATGGTTCAAGTGTACTGGGACATCGACAATGAATTAAGTGATGTGAAAAATAAATGATGAATTAGTTGATTTGTAGTGAACTATTAGAAGACTTAAACACTATACTGAAGTTGCATAAGGGTTAAGGTTATTAAGATAAGTTCCTTTTGTTTGATTTTATATCATATTTTTGGCTCACTATCTGTAGTTTTCTGGTCTTTGATAAGTTATGCATTATTATTGTTGACATGAGTTGTATTTCCTATATGGGAATGATTGACTACCATATAGTTAGCCTAATCAGTGGCTTGTATAGGAATAATTAGTTGCCTTATAGTTAGCCTAATTATTAGCATAAAGATTTTTTTCTTGTTTTAGTTAGCATCTTTTGTGTATATATTTATGGTGTGATTCTTGTGTAAAGCAATGAAAAAATAAATAAAAATCATTCCAAAAAACCTTTTTGTGTAAGTTTTCATGGTATCAGAGCAGATATCCTAGGAGTTTTTTTTTTTTTTTCGGGGTTTTATTGCTCGGAACCCCTAAACACACCAGAAAAAGATGAATACATCAAACGATTTGGTTGAGTTTAAGCAACATAGCGAGAACTCCACAACAACTATCCTCGAAGATCTAACAACCAGAATGAATCAGATTTTTTCACAAAACCAGAAGCAGACCCCAGCAACAACATATGATACTGCTGTTGCACAGATTGGAATCAAACTTGATGGAAAAAATTATGCTCTTTGGTCCCAAGTTGTTGAGATGTATATCTCAAGCAAAGACAAGTTGGGATATATAAATGGCGATCTTCCACAACCTGAACCAACTGATCCAACTTTTAGAAAGTGGAGAACAGAGAATGCTATTGTGAAGGGATGGCTGATTAATTCCATGGATCCTTCATTAATCAGTAATTTTATTCGTTTTCCAACAGCCAAACAGGTGTGGGAATCAATTGCTACTACTTATTTTGATGGAACTGACACATTTCAGGTATATGACTTAAAGAGACGTGTGACTCGAATGAAACAAGCCGGGGGATCGATTGAATCATACTACAATAGTCTTCAAGGCTTGTGGAGGGAGATTGATTTTCGCCGTCCAAACCCGATGGAATGTGCTAGTGATATACAAAAATATAATACTCTTCTTCAAGAAGATAGAGTTTATATTTTTCTTAATGGATTGGATGACAGACTTGACAAAATTAGAAGTGATGTACTTCAGATACAACCATTCCCTACCGTTGAACAGGCTTATGCTCATGTCCGAAAGGAAGATATCAGACAAGCAGTGATGTTAACAGGCACAGAAACTATACCGGCTGCTGTTATGGCATCTAAGGGTCTAAAATCAAGTCCTCAGCAATTGCCTACACTCCAAACAGCAAAACCTGGGTTCCCTCATTCAAATGGTGGAAAATCAAATGTTTCTACGAAGGTCAGAGGACCAGGAGATGGAGGGGGAGGTGGTTGCTCTCACTGCGGAAACCCAAAACATACTCGTGACATTTGCTTCAAGTTACATGGGTATCCAGAATGGTGGAATGAACTTAAGGCACAGAAACAAAGAGAAGCTGCTGGTGGAACTGGACGAGCAGCCTTGGTGAACACAGAATCTCAATTATCTCTTCTATCACAGGTTGAATCTAAAAACGAATCACTTACTCCTAATGACCAAGGTAATAACAATTATACCTTACTTGTATCCAACAGACATGATTATAGTGGTTGGTTAATAGATTATGGTGCAACGGATCATATGACATTTTGTAAAAGTGACTTTGTTGAAACTACAGAACCAAGGCGTACTACTATAGTTAATGCTAATGGCGTTGCGTATCCAGTTACAGGAGCTGGAAAAGTTGCTTTGTCACCAACACTTTCTTTGTCAAATACTCTACTTATGCCTTCTCTTTGAAATAAATTAATGTCTGTAAGCCAAGTCACAGAAGAAATGAATTGTGTAGCTCTAATGTATCCAAATTTTTGCCTCTTTCAGGATATTCTCACCAAGGAGATCATTGGGCGTGGTACTAAGAGAGAGGGGTTATATTACATGGATGATTTCAGCTTTTGTAGAGTTAATAATGTGCATCACTCGTTCAATGCAAAGGAACGACATATTTGGTTATGGCATCGTCGTTTGGGGCACCCGTCATTTGGTTACATGAAACATTTATTTCATCAATTGTTTTCAGATTTGAATTGCTCAGATTTTAAATGTGATACCTGCATTTTAGCTAAGAGTCATCGTGTACCCTTTCCAATTAGTTCAAATAAAAGTCATATTCCTTTTGCTTTGGTTCATTCTGATGTCTGGGGACCTTCCCCCATTACAACTGTTTCTGGTGTTCGTTGGTTTGTGACTTTTGTGGATGATTGTACTCGGATGACATGGTTATACTTGCTAAAACACAAGGATGAAGTATTTGATGTGTTCCAGTCCTTTCATGCTATGATCAAAAATCAATTCTCAACCAAAATTCAGATTCTTCGGTCTGATAATGGACGAGAATATATAAATCAAGAATTTCAGGCATATTTTAGATTAAATGGGCTTGTCCACGAGACTTCTTGTTCTTACACCCCGCAACAAAACGGTGTGGTTGAGCGAAAGAATAGGCATATCCTCGAAACTGCACGTGCGCTTTTAATTGGAGCAAAAGTACCTAGGAGACATTAGGATGATGCTGTTGTTACTGCTGTGTACCTACTAAATCGAATGCCCTCAAGAGTATTAGAGTTTAAGACACCATTACAAGTTTTGTCTAAGCATGTTGTCTTACCTTCTGTACTGCTTATTCCGCCGCGCATATTTGGATGTGTTGCATTTGTTCATCTACACAAAACTCAACGAACGAAACTTGAACCTTGTGTTGTCCGGTGTATTTTTTTGGGGTATGCTACAACAAAGAAGGGTTATCGTTGCTATGATCCTACTGCAAAACGGACTTATATCACAATGGATGTCACTTTCTTAGAATCTGAGAATTTTTACTCATCACCAGTTTCAAATTCTCATCTTCAGGGGGAGATATGGGATGAAGGACAGAAGTGGTGGGATTTTCCAAGATTTGAGAAAGTTCAAGAAACTATACGAAATGAAGAAGAAGTTCAGAATGAGGATAAAGGACAGAATAAAGTTACAGCTGTTAAAACACGAACCATTGAACCAGAAATACCAGCTATTGAATCATTTGAAACCACAGAAGAAATCCAGAAAGTCCAAGAAATTGAGGGAAGTGAATCTGAATCTATTGTTGGAAAAACCCCTCTCCCTCATGTACCCGACAATGACAATCCTTCTTCTGAGAATATTCAAGAGGTAGGTTCTTCTATATCACCCTCTAGTCCTAGTCTTACTACTCCTGTTGGTTATCACTTACCTTTCAGGCATAATAGGGGCAAACCCCCAGTTCGATATTCACCAGATGTCGAAGGAAAGGGATCAAAGTATCCTATTGCTGATCATGTAACAACTCAAAGACTATCCACATCTCTTAAAGCCTTTGTTCACAAGTTGTCATCCTGTCATGTTCCATGGGAAATTCAAGAAGCTTTAGCAGATCCAAAATGGTGTCAAGCAATTCAAGAAGAAATGGAAGCATTACAAAAGAATAATACATGGGATCTTGTACCACTACCAAAAGGCAAGAAGACAGTAGGGTGCAGATGGGTCTATTGAAAGATACAAGGCGAGACTGGTAGCCAAGGGATACACACAGACATATGGGGTAGACTATCAAGAGACTTTTTCACCAGTGGCAAAATTAAATACTGTTAGAGTTTTGATATCTTTAGCAGCAAATTTAGACTGGCCATTACATCAATTTGACGTGAAGAATGCTTTTCTTTATGGAGATATTGAGGAAGAGGTGTATATGGATATTCCACCAGGCTACACCACAACATCCAACACCAAAGTTGTGTGCAAATTACAACGAGCACTGTATGGATTAAAACAATCACCTCGTGCATGGTTTGGTCGATTTAGCTTAGCCATGAAAAAGTATGGTTTTCGACAAAGCAACTCAGATCATACTCTTTTTTTGAAGCGACAACAAGGGAAAATGACTGCTTTAATAATTTATGTGGACGACATGATTATTACAGGAGATGATGCAGAAGAAATCTCTAAGCTTCAAAAGCATTTGAGTATTGAATTTGAGATGAAGAATTTAGGAGGACTAAAATATTTTTTGGGGATTGAAGTAGCCAGGTCGAGTCAAGGAATATTTCTCTCTCAGAGAAAATATGTGTTGGATTTGTTATCAGAGGTAGGCATGATTGATTGCAAACCGGCCGATACACCAATTGTTCAGAATCACAAGCTTGGAGAAAATGCAGATCAAGTGCCAACCAATAAAGAAAGATATCAAAGATTGGTGGGTAAGCTTATTTATCTATCTCATACTCGTCCTGATATTGCTTATGCGGTTAGTGTAGTCAGTCAGTACATGCACAATCCTAGTGAAGATCATATGGGAGCTGTATTTCGAATACTTCGCTACTTGAAAACTACGCCAGGAAGAGGACTCATGTTTTCTAAGAACAACCATCTCAATATTGACGGATACACAGATGCAGATTGGGCAGGGAATATATCAGATAGAAAATCTACATCTGGATATTTCACCTTTGTTGGTGGTAATCTAGTTACATGGAGGAGTAAAAAACAACAGGTGGTCGCATTGTCTAGTGCCGAAGCAGAATTTAGAGGAATGTCCAAGGGAATCTGTGAGCTTCTTTGGCTGAGAAAGTTATTAATTGAGATAGGGTTTGGTCCAAATACCGAAATGAATTTGTTTTGTGATAATAAAGCAGCAATTGCAATATCTCACAATCCAGTCCAGCATGATCGTACCAAACACATTGAGGTAGATAGACATTTTATTAAACAAAATATCGAAGAGAAGGTCATCAAGCTACCTTTCGTTAGATCAGAAGATCAACTTGCAGATATGCTGACAAAGGCTGTTTCAAGTAAAAGCTTCTATAACTCATTGGACAAGTTGGGCATTAGAGACATCTATGCACCAACTTGAGGGGGAGTGTTGACATGAGTTGTATTTCCTATATGGGAATGATTGACTACCATATAGTTAGCCTAATCAATGGCTTGTATAGGAATAATTAGTTGCCTTATAGTTAGCCTAATTATTAGCATAAAGATTTTTTTCTTGTTTTAGTTAGCATCTTTTGTGTATATACTTATGGTGTGATTCTTGTGTAAAGCAATGAAAAAATAAATAAAAATCATTCCAAAAAACCTTTTTGTGTAAGTTTTCAATTATAACAATGCTTATATTCAATCATTTATATATATGGCTTTGTGTCAATTATGTTATTAATAATATCTCAAAAAAAATTATGTTATTAATAATGTTCAGGTCACATTACCATTGTACAAGTGACATTGCAGAGATATGAGCCTCGTTTTGCCAATGTTTTTGAAATGTTAATATATATTGTGTTTGAAATTATGATATTCCCCAAAGACATATTTGATTGTCAGTAACATTTTTGAAAAGTTATTAGATATTGTGTTTGAAATTATGATATTTGCAAAAGGCATATTTTATTGTCAGTGACTTGCCATTAAAATTTTCCTGACATCATTTTGGAATGTTTACTGAAATGCTATTGTCCAAGAAATATTTTGTAGATATTTTATGTCATAATGTATCATGAATCTCTGATCTCTATGTATATTTCTAGCTATCTTGATTATTCTGTACGAATCAGTATTTTTACACGTTTTGTAATTATTTTTTTACTTACTAATACTTTTGCAAATTAAAAATTTTCGGAGTAGGAGCGCTGAAGTATTGGTGATCATAATAAATTTTGTACTAGAGAGAAAGATTTTAGTATATTCCGTGCAAAAGCATGGCTCAAAAATTAAGTATTGGTGATCATGGAATTTGTTTAATGTAAGGCTGTGATTCTCTTATGAACCATGGCTTCATAGCATTGTTCTAGTTACCGAGTTATATAATTTTTGAAATTGTATTGACCGTACAGATTTTGGATTTGTAGGTATACTTAAATTTGTAGTATCCTAATTGCAGTATATGAATCTGTCTCTTTTCTTCTGCTGGCGTGCTCTTTGGGACTACCCTTAATTTCCTATAATCTTCATTATATTTGATACCTGTCTATGACACCTATCACCTTCTTCAGAGCATGTTCCGTCATCATTGCTACTTTCACAAGTTCACCATTCAATCTTTAGACATCTTTTCTAGTTTTTGGTTTCTTACAAATTTCCAAGACAGACATCATATTTTGCATTGTAGTCTGCTGAAATTATCTTTTGCACTTTTTCTCAAGCAAAATGAAAAGCAAATAATAGTTTTTTGCCCTTGTAAATTCTTTTAATTAGCTAAATCGAGTTCATGCCTGAGCTTCATGCTCCATTGAGGATTTCTTTTAATGCATTTTCTCTCTATATAGTGTATCCATTCATATCATTGTTAGGAGCAATTACAGAACTGAATTTCTCTTTTTAGAACTGCTATTATGATTACAGTATTCACTGCATTTTCATTTACAAAATTAGGTGGAAGCAACAGAAAATGTGCGTGTGGCAAGGTCAGGTTCCAGAATGTCTCTTTCCCAAACTTCAAGTTCTTGAGCTCCATGACGATAAATCATTAGTTTTGCCACTTGACATTATTAATAGAATTCACAATTTGGAAGAGCTTTCACTTATTGATGGTTCATACCAAGAGGTACTTTCTAATGGAGAGATGCAGGGACAAGCGGTGATACTTGCACAAGTTATAAAAAAAAAATGAGTTCTCATAGGACTCGGCGATTTGAAATAGTGGAAACAGGACTTCAAATTGGATTTAATTCTTCAAAATATTAAAGCTCTACAAGTACAATTGCGTCACAGTTTGATTAATTTAATGCCGCCTCCAATATCTTTTCATAATCTATCATATCTTGACGTCTTTGGTCACAAAAGATTGATAAACTTAATATCATTCTTCATAGCCAAAAATTTGCTACAACTCAGAAATGAGTATAACATATGTTTGCGACTCGATCACAGATGTAGTGGTAAATGAAGGAGATATTACATAAGACAAAATTTTCAGCAAATTCAAGAGTTTATCACTTATAAGCTTACTAAATTTCCCAAGCTTCTGCTCTTGGAATTATACACTTGAATTCAATTGCAAACACATTCAATTGCAGGACGAAAATGATACTGGTAATTTTACACTATACAAACCAGACTATTTATTGAGACACACCACCCAAGCCATCCATACATACCGAGCCAATATGATCACCACCCACATCATACTACCTTCGCTGCACTTGGGCCTGAGATGCTTAGTTGGCCCAAATGTTACATTGGTCTAGCCCCTCTTGTTAAAGCCCAACATGTTATATTTAAGAAATTACTAAGGGATATATTCGTTGGAATTTAAACTAGTATATAAAAGACTTGATCTTATTAATTAAGACTTTAAAAAACTCATAAAAGTTTGAGTGTACTTAAAGATTCCGCTAAATATAGATATATTTAATTCAGACTTTAAAAAATTTGTGTGTTAAAAAGTCATTTGTAAGTTACAACCAATTTGTTTTTGCATAATTTCATTTTACAGCTTTACTTGACTTGTAAGAGTTAAATCTCGAAATATTATTTATCACTTGTTATGAATTATTAATACTTATTAAATTTCTGTTACAAGGCAACAACTCTAATGTAAAAAATTATAACCAATTGAACGTGACACCATAATTTCATTTTGCAGTTGTACTTAACTTACAATCGTGACATCTCCTAATGCCTATAAGGCTATTTGGCAAATTCCACTTTAATTATAGAAATTTAAATTAATTTACAATAGTAACCTCAATAGGAATTATAGAAATTATTACACTCTAATTATAGAAATTTTAATAAGTATAAAAAACTCATAAAAGTCTATGCATTTTGATTTTCATAGATATAAATTGTATTTATCTCTATTAAAATGAAAAAGATTAATTACACCAACATATTCTGACTTTTTCCCGAAAGGCTTAATATTCAACAATTTCATTTAATTACTGTAGCCCTCATTCTGTTAATCCATATCCGTTAGAATTAACGGTTGACCAAGAAATGAAGGGTAAAACAGTCATTTCAGAACAACCAAATTAAAAAAAAAAAAAAAGAAAAAAAAGATCTTAACATATCAGAAATCTCTAGTATCATCACCAACCCCCAACCCCACACAAACAAACAAACCCATCTTTAAAAATCAAACAAACCCCAAACTCGCCAACTGCAGCATCTCCAGAACAAATACGCCCCGATCTTTAAAAATCAAAACCCACATACCCGCAACCTTGTCATGCAAACAAACAAACAAAAACACGCCAATCTTCAACCTGCAACCTCGTTACACAAACCCGCAGCATCATTACGAACCCAACACTCTAGAACAGATACGCCTTAATCTTCAAAAGTCAAAACCTACAAACTCACAACCTCATCACACAAACCTGCAGCATTATTACCAACCCAACCTCTAACATTTCCAAAACAAACCCACCTCAATCTTCAAAATTCAAAACTCATAAACCTCCTATCTCATAAAAGTAACTTAAGTATCATGACTGGTTGAAGTGAGACAGTGGTGGTAAAAGGACATTACGGTTCGAGGACGTAGATAGAGACGAAGTTGACAGAGATGAGCAAAGGTGATAAGACGGAGTCGATGATCATCGAGATAGCTTTCGCGGCGGCGTAGTGGAGACCACGGTGGTCTCCACCATGGGAGACCCACGATCGAGACCAGATGGTCTCGATCGTCTCCACCATGGGAGACCCACCTAGGTTTCTGATGGTGGAGACCACTGTGGTCTTCATTACGTTACCAACTGGAGATAGAGATAGAAGAGGATTGGTTAGAGATAAAGAGAGAAGAGGAAGAGAGGAAAGAAAAACAGAGAGAGAGAGAGAGAAGAGAGAAAAAAAATTATTCATAGATATATTTTATTGTTTTAGAATAAATTATAGGGGTATTTTTGACTTTGCAAAATCAAATCTCAATCAACTGTTAAACGGGATGGGAAATCAATGTTCACAAGGGTAGCTACAATAATTAAGTGGATTTGTTGAATATTAAACCCTTATCTAAAAACCCATGGTATTTTACTGCAATTAACCCAAATGTAAAATATAATTTAAGCAAGGTGATGCATCGCTAATAAACTCCACAAATGTGGATTACATAATTGATGTTTAAACGAAAGAGAAGGAAAAGCTCCGCAATTTTTTTGAGAAACTCTCATATCATTTGTGTTTAAAAATTAAAATTAAAATTTTTCTATGATACTTGTTTGGTGGTTTGGTTTATTGATGATGATTGAAAATTGAAGAACATGATTGTTGGTTTTAAATTTTCAGAAGATGATGAAACCAATGTGAAATATATAAACAATGTACTTTTGGAATGGGGAGTTGAAAGCAGTTTATCCTCCATGGTTATAGATAGCGATGATGATGATTATTTGCATGAGATGATTTATGATGAGATCAGGGAAGATTGGTACATCTATCTCTATCGATTTGAGTAATATTTTTATGTCCATTTGTCTATATTAACAGCTTATATTTTATATTGATTTGTTTGTACATATGAATGATTTGAGTTAGAATTAATATTAGTTTCTTGAGTCATTCATGTCATGCTTGGTTTTACTTGTATTACTTATCATGTTAATCATTTATTTTATTTGTATGTTGAAAAGGACGCCTCTCAACATATTAGACAACAAAATGCTGACAATAAGAGGGTGGGCCTAGAATTACGCAAATCTTCAGTTGTTAAACAAAGAAAGTTGAGATCAAAGATTTGGGAGGACTTTGAGAAGTATACAGATGAAAATGGGAAGGACAGGGCCAGATGTAAAGTTTGTGAGAAGGACTTTGATGGTTCAAGCAAGTTAGGAACTACTCATCTCAGAAATCACTTCAAAAGTTGCCAAAGAAAGAGAAATGGAGATGCGGGTGGAGTTGAACCAGCCAACTTAGCAGGCAATTCAAGTAATCCGATTGTCATTCAAGAGAAATCTGTGATGGGTCAACAATTGAATCACTTGGATGCGGCAAGAATGATTATTAAGCAAGGTGATGCAAAGCTTATAAAATCCACAAACGTGGGTTACATAATTGATGTTTACAAGGAAGAGAAGGAAAAGCTTCGCAATTATTTTGAGAAACTTTCAAAACTCTCACGTCTATTGTGTTTAACCGTTGCAGAAGAATCTTTCGGGAATACTTGTTTCATGGTCTGGTTCATTGATGATGATTGGAAATTGAAGAACAAAATTATCGGCTTTAAATATTTTGATGACATGCCTATTGAGGAATATATGAAAAATGTGCTTTTGAAATGGGGAATTGAAAACTATATATCCGCCATCGTTATAAGGTATGGTTATGATTGTTGGTATGAGAGGATAGGTTGTGATGAGATCAAAGAAGACTGGTTCAGAATAGGTTGTGATGAGATCAAAGAAGACTGGTTTAGTACTCAAGGTTCACTCCTTTTCAATAACAAGTTGTTATGCAGTGAAATCTTTTACCTTCCTAGTGGTCAATGTAATAATTTGCTTTGTGTTATAATGGGGGGTTCTTTGCATAGCAGGCTGATCATGCTTTTTGATAAAATAATTTTAAATAAAAACTTTCGGAATGTAATAGATGTTGCAGAATTGCACAAGAAAGTCGCGTGGGGTGAAGACAGGGATATTTTGGGTGCCCTTAAGAGTGTATTGGGTCTCAAAGAAACATTTTTTGACTTAGACTATAGTGATCCTCATTTTGAAAATTTAACAAAAGAATGGGATGCACTAAGGGCAATTTACGAGTGTGTTGAAGACGTCTGCGTTTTTGTCTGACAATATTCCAGCAACTACAATACTGCAAATACTCATTTTCCCCTGTTTTGTACGATGTATAAGTGTTGTCAAGAATTGGGGAAATGTGACTATGTTTATGATAAGTTTACGATAAGAGCAAGCAATTATTGGAACGACTACAATTTAGTTCTAGCCGTTGCTTCAACACTTGATCCGCGATTCAAAATGGATATTGTGAAAAATTGGTATAAGAAGATCTTTGGTGATGAATGGGTGACAAACTTTACAGAATTCAAGGATTACTTTAACAAAATTTACTATGAATATGCAAGTGGCATCAACAAGTGTACTTCAGGAGTAGAAGAAAACAATTCTTCATTCTCATATGAAATGCTTGATCCTTTGGGGAAATTGTGTAAATCTTCTCATGAACTAGATCATGTCCAGCGGCTGAATCTGGAACTTCGTCTCTATTTCAAAGAGGTCAAATTTCCTTCAATCAAAGATTTTGATGTACTTGAATGGTGGCGAGCTCATGCTCGGTACTTTCCAACTCTTGCAAGAATGGCTCGTGATTTTTTTTCAATTCAAGTCTCATGCTTTACCCCCGAAGTTTCTCGAGATGAGAAGCATTGCTTATCAGATTTGGACATCGAAGAGGCTTATACATGCACAAAAAGCTGGCTATGTAAGGAATTATGATAAATAAATATGTTATTTTATTTTATTCTCATTTCCAACTGTTGAGAAACTCAAGCGGTTTAATTTAAGCATCATTTGGTTATCTAATGTTTGGGTTTCCATTTATCAATTGCATTGTGACTCAAGACATATGGATTCTCCTATAATACTATTGTAGTTTTTCTTATTAATTTGAAAGGCTTGCTAATTGTTTATGTTTTATTTTTATCACGGGCAGACTAGTGACTACATACAAGCATTTACTCTCTTTGTCAAGTTGAATTATTTTTTTTTTTGGGTGAAAATTAAAAAAAAAAAAAAAAAAAACCGTATATGTTACTTTCTCTCTCAAGCCAGAGGCCTTCACATTCACAATGCCAACGTTTTATTTTTATTTTTTTTTCCTTTATCAATTATTTTCATGGGAGGGATAAAATCGGGTTTTTTTTTTTTTTTTGAAGCCAGAGGAAATTAGGGTTATGATAGGGTATTTGAGTCATTTGAAAATGAAATAAAAAATAAAACTAATCAAAAAAAATTTTGATCCTAAGTGATTAAATATGGCAATTATCTTTAGAATAAAATATTTTTCATTATATATTCAAATCATTTTATAATTTTAAATTTGAGTTAAAACCCCAGTTTTTAAGTATAAAAAACCGTGTTTATTATTTAAACGCGATTTGACAAAAACTTTTTAAGGTTTGATCCATCACAAAAAAAAAATCCTATATTTTAAAATTTAGGTAAAAACCTTCTTATTATATAATAAAATCAACTTATAATATCAAAATTAGGTTAAACATCCTCCCATGTATGTAATACTCTTCTGGTGGGCGAATTAATTGTTCTTCAAAGCTGTCTTGGAAGTGGTTTGTAGATTGCATTACAACATGAGTAATATGGAGTGTGATAATCTTTTTGTTGTCCGGAGCTTGGTACTGTCCTCTTGCTATGACTAATGTTGTGATTAAAAGAACATTAAATTTTTCACTTTCTTCTATTGGTTATATTTTTGTTTCTTTCATTCCTAACGAAAGGAACAAAGTTGCATATTCCCTTTTTGTCATTGTTTAGCTTTGATACACCCCAAAAAAATATCGTACAAAGTGTTTATTATCTAAAAGGAGATTTTCCCAAATCTCATTGAAGTTTTGTCAATAGCAAAAACAACACTTTAGCTTTTTTTTTTTTTTTTTAAGCAATAATATTCATTAAATAGCAAAATCAAAAGCAATTACATTGACAATAGAAAGAGGAGAACAATTAATCCACTCCCTAGAACCTGGCATAGAACTGGTAACTTTAGCTAAACTATGAGCTACTCTGTACATAGATCTCCTAGGGGTGGCAATATGGGTCACAACACGACGGGTCGACACGAATTTGTGAAAAATAAATGTGTATGGGTTGGAGTTAAGAATTCGTGTCGTAATCGTGTCGACCCGCTTAACCCGTTTATTAAATGAATCGAATTGGGTTTGATTAAACGAATCGCGGGTTGACACGATTAAATTAGGGGTAAAATTGTAATATTAAAAAAATTTAGGGATTAGTATGTAATTATGCACATATATATAAAAATACTAACCAAAAGCTAAACCTAATCCATGATTTCTCTCAAAATTTCAGTAGCCGCCACTCTTCACTCACTCATTTTGTGAATAGTGCACTTGTTATCTTCTTCTTCGGTTCTTCCTACACAACCACACCACACGGTCCACACCCGACGACACACACCCTCAGCTCCTCCCCTCCTCCCACCACACCTGACGGTAGCGACAGCAGCAGCTCTTCCCACACCCAACGGCAGTGGCAGCTGCTCCCCTTCTCCACGGCCGCACCACACCCACACACGGCAGCTCATTCTTCCCACTGTCACCACCGGTCGCAGCTGCTCATCCTCTTCTCCACGGCCGCACCACACCCACACGACAGCTCATTCTTCCCACTGTCACCGCCGGTCGCAGCAGCTCGTCCTCTTGGAATCTCATAATTTTATTTCTAAATTTTAAAATTATAAAATGTAGATATCTAATGTCATTTTTTTTGTGATTTTTGTGTAGGTTGGAGGTCCCCTTGGAATCAAAGGGGGAAGAATTTAAATTATAATGTTTCGTGTTTGGAGAATGATAATGTTAAATAATTTTAATTTATATGGATTTGTATTGAGTTGGAGCATGATTTTATTTGTTATGGTTTTTAATTATGGATAATATGGAATGTTATGTAGTTGATTTAATGTGTTGGTTTTTATATGTTGAATTAAGTGGTTAGTTGTGAATTATTTATTTTATTTGTGTTTAAAATATTATTTAAGTTAAACGAATTAAACGGGTTAAACGAATTAAACAGGTTAAACGGGTTTAAACGAATTAACGGGTTGACGGGTTAACGGGTTTGGATCCTTTATGATTTCATTAATAAACGAATTAATCGTGTCATGTTGTGTCATTAGTTTATAAACGAATTCGTGTCGAATTAGTCAAATCCATAAACGAATCGAATCGAATCGAATTCAACCCGACACGCCAATCCGTTTTGCCACCCCTAAGATCTCCTAACCCATATAAAATTCAAGTTGATAATATCATAAGCAAAACATAAACAATCGTCAATAATTAAATCAAAGCCAGAATTATCCTATAAAGGATGTTGAATAGCTTGGAACACATTGAGATCATCCATTTTAACAACAACACTATTTAACTGTTTGCTCTTGATTCAACTGAGAGCTTTCTTAACTCCCATTGTCTTTGCCACCTTATGCTCAACCTGACCTATACAAAAGTCATTCTTAGCAACCACAAAACGCCCATATGCATTTCTCACTATCATACCAAAACCTAACCTATTCATGTTGATGAAATTAGCAACATCAACGTTTAACTTTGAAAATCCTTGATGCGGTTTAATCTAACAAACAACCCCACTTTCATTATCACCATAACAACACTTTAGTTTTAAATTTAGGTAAAAAGTACTCATCATATGCCAACATCAGCTAATAGTTTTAAAAATTCAATTTGAATTATCTCCTCATCTAAACGTAGTTTTAAACTTTTTGAAACATATGATTGATTTTTAATAAGATAAGAGATAACAATCATATTACAGTGTTTATAAGTCAGCTATTTGAAAAAGTTTAGGTGAAGAAGAATCCAAGTCCTCCAAAATTTAAGGGGTGTATTCAATCTAAAATTAATTGAAATTTAAAACATTTAAAAAGTTTTGGTGTATTCAATCCAGATTTAAATAGATTCCATTGAAATCTATGTATATTTAATTCAAATTTGTATAGAATCTATTAAAATTTAAGTTTATTTAATTTAGATCTGTATGTAATCCAATGAAATCTATATGCATTTAAAAAATTATTGATTTCACATATTTCATTTAATGGATGGATTTGGATAAATTTAAAAATGATTTTCATGAAGAAAAATGTTTATAACAAATTTTACTATCATCATGAAGGTTTATTGAATTTTTTAAAAGAATTCTAATAAGATCAATATAAAGTTTATTGAATTTGTGAATTCCATCAAAATCTATCATTAAAAAAAAAAAAAAAATCATCAAACCTTAATAAACTCTAGATTAAATATACAAATATAAAACCCTCTAAGTATAAAGTTTATTGAATTTGTGAATTCCATCAAAATCTATCATTTTAAAAAAAAAATCATCAAACCTTAATAAACTCTAGATTAAATATACAAATATAAAACCCTCTAAGTATAAAGTTTATTGAATTTGTGAATTCCATTAAAATCTATCATTTAAAAAAAAAAAAATCATCAAACCTTAATAAACTCTAGATTAAATATACAAATATAAAACCCTTTAAGTATTTTTTATCAAAAGCCATATTTATAAACACCATCTTGAATTTTATTTATTTAAAAAATAAAACCTCGGGGTGGTCCTGAGGGTTACTTTGCAAATCTCCCATTTAACAATTGTAAAAGATTTCTTGCTTCATTGCTTTTATATGGGCTTGTGATTTTTAATCAATTCAAATCTCCCATTAACCTAAGTCTTTCAATTTAAAAAGGAAATTGGATTCCTTGTTAAATTAAAAAATCCTAGCTTACCATTATAAAAGGGTATTTTATGTTGGTAATGAAAAATAATTTTTTTGGCTCCTAGAGCTAAAAACTTCCATTGATTAAAAACACCATAGTGCTACCCACCTCATAAGAAATCAAGAAAATTGTTTATTGATTTCTACAAAATTTCCTTTTATGAAAAGTTTTCGTGATTTGATTATTCGAGATTATACTCACATACATTTTCTTTTATGAAGAGTCATAGGAATGAAGATTAGGTAATGAAATCAATCTAACGAAAGAAACTGAAGTTCCTCATTAATCAAGGTAAGTTAAGATTCGATCTTGTGTCGTTAATTACGTTGTATAATCATTACTAGTATCGATTGGGTTGTTTTGGTTTATGAAAATTTTTTGAAATTCACGTTTTCACAAATATCTATTTTTAAATCTTTTCAACCAAAACCCTTCAATTTGCACCATATAGTGTCGTGAGCATTGGATGTGAAAGAAGCACAAAACCAGTACTCCTCATCGACTAGTTTGGTCGTACTTGCTTAATGCATTACCAACTATCAACTGCTATGGTTGGACCTGGCGTGCTGGTAGTGCATATGATGAACCCAAGCAGTGCGTTTGGGCATAATAGTGCTCGAATGGATGCAATAACCCATGTGGTATGGTGTTCACGATCGATGTGCTAGTGACTGGTTTTAAACCAGTTTTCATTGTGTTGTGGGTCTGTTTTAAGGGCTAGTGCGATTGGTTGGGTTGATAATGAGGGTAGTGCATTGGTCTGACACCTACAGTGGGTGCCAAAATCATACGATGAGGTAGCATCTTAGGGAGATATCAAATATGATATGTGAGCTTAAGTCTGCTGGATATAACCTTATTGACGAGCAGTAAGTACAGACAATGATCTGGTCTTTTTCTTCCAGCTCGAAGAATATGAAGACGAACATGATTTATAATAACAACATCAAGACATTTGATGACATCTTATGTCATATTGAATTGGAAGATGAGTGCCTAAAAGTGGCTAAATCTTCCGGTTAGTTTTACATGGCTGAGTCCAGCATGTGCAAAAGCTCTTACTTTAAGCGTAAGAGAGGGAACAAGAACTTCAAGAAAGAAAGTGGAAATCCCAATTTTAAGAAAAATGAGACTAGAAAGTGCAAGAGGGGCAAGCACATTAGTGTTATGAAGGACAAAGCTAAAATGACCTATTTCAACGGCGGAAGGTAAGGTCATTGCTCATGAATGGACTGAGCAAAAGAAGAAAAATGTACAATGTTACTGCAAGAAATTTAATAATGCTTATATTTTAGATTTTTCTAAAAATATAATTATTTTTTTCATATGTTTCAATGAATTATTTTCAAATTTTCTAAAAAGTTATTATTATTTTTTTGTAGTAATTAAATATTTTAATTGTAAAATGGTAATCTGTATTGGATTTTAATTGGTTGTAAACGATCTATTTTTTTAAAATTTAAATTTTATGTGACTTATATCGAATGTTTATTGGATTATGATGTATGATGACTTAATACATTTTAAGAGTAACAGTGTAAGGGATAACAGTATCTTTTTGCCCTTTTCGTCACTAACAGAATTTTGCAATTAGAGACTAAATTGAAGGATTTTCTGATAATTTAGGGTCACGGTAGGCATTTAACTTAAATAATAGATATTATCTCAAAACTTAAGGATTAAATTGAAATATTTTTTGATAATTTAGAGTCACAAGAGCATTTAAGAAAGCACGTTTAAAAAGTAGATATTACCTTAAAATTTAAGGACTAAATTGAAAGACTTTTCGATAATTTAGAGCACACATGAGGCATTTAAGAAAACACACTTAAAAAATAGATATTACGTTAAAACTTAGGTCGCTAAAATAAAGGAATTTCCGATAATTTAAAGTCTGGGGAGATATTTAAGAAAATACGCTTTAAAGGTAGATATTATATCAAAGTTTAGTTAGTAAATTGAAGTTTTACCTAAAACGAATGATCCGCAAATTGTTTAAAAAAAAAAAAAAAAAAAAAGCCCCGAAACGAATGATCCACAGCAGAGAGGACCATTCGAAAATTTCCACCGTAAAAGAGATGGGAAGCAGAGAGACAGTGAGAAAGGCAAAGAAGCTGGTGGAAAGAAGCATGAAAAGCAACGACGCCTCCCACGACGCCTCTCACGTCTGGAGGGTCAGAGACATGGCCCTCTCCCTTGCTCATGACCATGGCCTCTCTTCCAACCCGGACTCCATGCTCGTTGTTGAGCTCGCTGCGCTTCTTCATGACATTGGTTTCGTCTTCTTCTCATTATCTTTCCTATTTATTTTCTTCTCTTACAACGTATTGATAATTTCCCTTTACTTGCCAGGTGACTACAAGTATTTGAGGTTTGTATCTATCTATCTTTCAATAAAATATGCACGTGTAAATGTCTCTTGTGTTATCTGATGAGGTTTTGCTTATCATATATTTTTACTAGTTTTGGAAGTTAATTACTTGTTGGTTTTCTTAAAATCAACACCTTTAATCTGTTTAGTGAATGTAGATATTGGCAAATGTTAAAAGTGAAGTTGTATTCATATTATTGTTATCTGTATTCTCTAAGCCATTTTATGATGCTCATGTTTTTGTATACAGATATGAGTTAATTTAATTTAATTTAAATTTGCATGTAGAGATCCATCTGAAGTGAACATTGTTGAGAATTTTCTTGAGGAAGAGGGTTTGGAGGAACAACAAAAGATAAGAATATTAAGTATCATTAAGAGGATGGGTGTGTGATGAAAAACAGATTTTCAATATGAAACTAAAAAGATGATGATTGAATGATGAAAAACAGAGAGCTCCATTGATGAGCTTTTTATCATTGATTGATACACTAAAATACAAATCTAAATGAGTCTATATATTTGTTATTTACTGATCAGATTTCTTTCTAACTAACTGATTCTTGAGGGCCAATAGAAAACTGCCACATAGAGGTTTTTCTAACTAACTTGCTCCACAAGTTTTTGGTGTCCTGAAAGCTCAGCTAGACCAGCTTGATAAGCTGATTTGAAAACTGTTAAGCTTGTCTTCTGAAGCTGCACAGATCTATCATCAGCTGGCTCATAAGCTTCAGCTTGAGCAGCTTGTGCATCAGCTTGGTTTACAGCCTGTATACTCACATCCCCCCTCAAGCTGAAGCGTGGAGATTCAACCAGATTCAGCTTGGAACACAAGAACTGAAATCGAGTTGAGGGAAGACCTTTTGTCAGCAGATCTGCAGCTTGATGTTCAGAAGGAATAAAACGTGTGTCAATCAGACCAGCAGCAATCTTCTCACGGATGAAGTGAGTATCTATGTCTATGTGTTTAGTTCGAGCATGAAAAATAGGATTTTGAGCTAGAGCAGTGGCTCCCATGTTATCACACCAAAGAACAGCAGGCTTAGGAATGAGAATATGAAGTTCTTGTAACAAGGACTGCAACCAAATGATTTCAGTAGCAATTTGAGCCATGGACCGATATTCTGCTTCGGTGCTAGACCTAGCTACCACTTGTTGCTTTCTAGAACTCCAGGAAATAAGGTTTCCACCAAGAAAAACACAATTACCACTAGTAGACCTCCTACTGTCCAAACAACTAGCCCAATCTGCATCACTATATGCTTCAAGCTGAAGATGCTTGGTTGGTTTAAACCATAACCCTTTATGAAGAGTGCCTTTTAGATATCTCAACACTCTCTTACAAGCTTGCCAATGAACTTGTGTAGGAGCAACAAGAAATTGGCTAAGTTTGTTCACAATAAAAGAGATATCTGGTCGAGTATACGTGAGATATTGCAAAGCACCAATAGTGCTTCTATAAGCTGTAGGGTCTGAAAAAGAATCACCCTCTCCTTGAACAAGTTTGCAGCCAGAACTAATGGGTGTAGAACATGGTTTTGACTCAATCATATTTGTCCTTTTTAACAAATCCAGAATGTATTTGGACTGTGTAAGATACAGCCCGGTAGAGTCTCTATATGCCTCAAAACCAAGAAAATAATTAAGGCTGCCTAAGTCTTTAAGTGCAAAAGTATTATTGAGAGTAAGAATGACCTTATCAATAAGAGAAGAGCTGTTACCAGTAATGAGAATGTCGTCCACATAGACGAGCAAAAACAAAACTGAAGTGCCTTCATGTTTGATGAAAAGTGAAACGTCAGATATAGAGTTCTGAAAACCCCATGAGAGCAAGGCAGATTTAAGCTTGTGAAACCAGGACCTTGGAGCTTGCTTCAACCCATACAAAGCTTTGTTCAATTTACACACATAGGATGGATGAATAGGATCCTCAAAACCTGCTGGTTGTGTCATGTAAACTAGCTCATTGAGCTCACCATTCAAAAATGCATTGTTGATATCCACCTGTCTAATGTCCCATTGATAACTCACAGCTAATGTAAAAATGACTCTAATGGTTGAAGGTTTAACAACAGGACTAAAAGTATCACAAAAATCAAGTCCTGCTGTTTGGTGAAATCCCTTAGCAACCAATCTAGCTTTGTGTTTAAGTATTGATCCATCAGGATTATACTTGATCCTGAATACCCACTTACAGCCCACAACATTCATTTGAGAATTGGGTGGAACTAGAGTCCAAGTATTATTCTTTTGAAGAGCTTGAAACTCTTCACGCATAGCTTGTAGCCACTTTGGGTTGGGTAAGGCATCTTTAACAGAGTTTGGCTCAGTTTCTGTGAGATAGCATGATGGAAAATGACAAGTGGTGTGATAGACTTTCGGTTTTAAGGAGCCTGTCTTGGACCGAGTTATCATTGGATGAGTAGAAGCGACTTGTCTAGGAATGTCAGGAATGACAGTAGTTGACATAGGATGAGAAGGTTGTACTGATTTTCTATGATCAATGATGGAAGATGTAGTTGGTAAACATGGACTAGTGGCAGTATGTGAGTTTTGTGAAGAGAACATATCAAAAAGATTTGAAATTGATGAAGTAGAGGTGTCGGTTGATGAGTTAGATTGAAAAAGTGTGTGATATGGAAACTCTAACTCATTAAAAATCACATGTCTAGAAATAAAAACCCGGCCTAAAGGATGCAAACACCTGTATCCTTTATGAGAAGAGCTGTATCCAATGAAGACACATTTGCTAGAATGAAAATCTAGTTTTCGTTTTGAGTAATCTCTTAAGTAAGGATAACAAGTGCACCCAAAAGTTTTCAAGAAATGATAGTTTGGTTTTTTATTGAAAAGCTTTTCGAAAGGTGATGTAAAACTGAGGAGAGGAGTTGGAAGATTATTTACCAGAAATGCTGCAGTGGTAAAAGCTTCAACCCAGAATTTTAGTGGTATGTTGCTATGAGCTAGGAGTGTCAAACCCGTCTCAACTATGCTTCTATGCTTTCTCTCAGGTATACCATTCTGTTGGTGAGTATAGGGACAAGAAAATCTCATCTTAACACCTAAACTTGACAAGTATGGGATGAATGGTTGAAACTCTCCTCCCATGTCAGCTTGGAAACACTTAATTTTTCTCTCAAACTGAAGTTCAACATGACTCTTAAACTGTTGAAATACTTGTAAGGCTTCTGATTTCAGCTTCAATGGATATAACCATGTAAATCTACTAAATCCATCCACAAACACAATATAATACCTATACCCTTCTGTTGAGACAATTGGAGAAGGCCCCCATAAGTCACTATACACCATTTCTAAAGGCTTTGTGACAGTAATAGGTGTCCTTGTGAATGGCAATTTATGTAGCTTTCCTAACTTGCATGAGTCACAAAAAGATAAAGCATCAACTTTGAAAGGAAAACTCATTGTTTTAAGCACTTTTTGCAAGATTAAAGGTGCAGGGTGTCCAAGCTTAGCATGCCACAAAGTGGAGTTTGTTTTGGCAGCAACCAACGCATCAAACTTATGTTTGTAAGCAGAATTCAACAATGTAGATTGTGTGACTTTATTACAAGTATTTGACTGAATGAAAGCAGTAGTACCACTTGTTGGCCTTCCTGATTTTGATACTGCTCCACCAACTTGAAAAGCTGAACATCTTCTTGTATTTCCTCCAGCAAATTGTACCCGATACAGTCCATCCTTAAGAGTACCTTGAAGAAGGATTCTCTTGGTTGTTTGATCCTTAATCACACAATCAATTGGAGTAAACTTAGCATATGCATTGTTATCTTTTATTAGCTTTGAAACACTAATAAGATTCTTTGTAATTGAAGGCACACAAAGCACATCTTTAAGATATAACTCATGTTGTGCATTATGTGACTTCAATTTTGACTCTCCAACATGTGAAATATCAATTTGTGCACCATTCCCTACAAGCAACTTTTCATTACCTCGATAGTCTGTCCTGAGAGACAAATTGCTCAATTCTGAGGTCACATGATTCGTAGCACCACTGTCCAAATACCATGACTGATCTGCTACTGTTTCAGGAGAGGCAAAATAGGCTGAAGCAGATTGTTGTTGACTCCCATTTGTCGAATGTGAATTGTCATGAGTGAAGTCAGATGTTGATGGTCTAGAACTGAGGTGATAAGGTTGATAGTTCCCACTTTGAAGTTGTAGTTGTGGATGAATCATCAAGGCTTGATTTTCCTGACCTGCTCCAGATGACTGATTACCTCTGCTTGGAGCTTGGTATTGGTGATCAAACCTGTGGTAGCACTGCAGTGCACCATGTCCAGGCTTGGAGCACACTTGACAAAACACTCTATTCTTGTTATTACCACTATATCTACCTCCACCTCTTCTTCCACGACTTGCACCTCTATTTCCATTAAATCCTCTATTATAACCTCCTCGTCCACCATAACTAGGCTGATTTGAAGCAAAATGAGCAGAGTAATTACCAGCATTCACATTACTAGATGAATTCAGTTGATCTATCCTCTGTTCATGCATGAGCAACATGAACTGAGCATCCTCTAAAGACATTGTTTGATGTTGTGACGAAATAAAGACAACAACTGGATCGTATTCATGCCCTACTCCACTCATTAGACTTAAAATCAAATCTCTTTCTTTAACTTCTTCACCAGCAGCCATTAAGGCATCACCAATGTTCTTTATTTTTAACACAAAATCACTTATAGAATCTGACCCCTTCTTGATAGTTTGTAATTGTTGCCTAAGCTGCATGACTTTTGCTAATGATCTTTGTGAAAACAACTTTTCAATCTTTGTCCACACTTCAAAGGAGGTTCTACAATTAGTTACCTGACCGAGAATACATGGACTGAGTGTTGAGAGCATCCAAGAAAGCAGAAGCTGATCTGTTTTCCTCCAAGTCTGATACTCTTCGCTGACTTGCTGTTCAACTGAGATCTCTCCATCTTGATTTGTAATGATGTTCTCTATGAACTTCTTTGGCTCAATTTTGTGTCCATTGATGAAGTCTTCAAGATCCAGCGCTCGAATCGCAGGTAATACTTGAGTTTTCCAGTAGATAAAGTTTGTCTGATCAAGTTTGAGAGTTAAATTGAGACTCAACGATTTTGCGAGGCCGGTGAAATCCATTGATGAGTTTGCTGCAGATCTGTGTGTTGATTGTGTTGAATTTGAAGGTGATGACGGATCAGCCATTGACGTTAGTCTATGGCTCTGATACCATGTGATGAAAAACAGATTTTCAATATGAAACTAAAAAGATGATGATTGAATGATGAAAAACAGAGAGCTCCATTGATGAGCTTTTTATCATTGATTGATACACTAAAATACAAATCTAAATGAGTCTATATATTTGTTATTTACTGATCAGATTTCTTTCTAACTAACTGATTCTTGAGGGCCAATAGAAAACTGCCACATAGAGGTTTTTCTAACTAACTTGCTCCACAAGTTTTTGGTGTCCTGAAAGCTCAGCTAGACCAGCTTGATAAGCTGATTTGAAAACTGTTAAGCTTGTCTTCTGAAGCTGCACAGATCTATCATCAGCTGGCTCATAAGCTTCAGCTTGAGCAGCTTGTGCATCAGCTTGGTTTACAGCCTGTATACTCACAGGGTGTGTGTTTCAAATTTTTCTCTTTGTTATTTTTTTGTTATTTGCTTGTACTTCGTCATTATGTTGCTGCTATCTTTATTTTCGGATTGTGATGCATGATACTATGGCAAAATGGTGGTGGTTACTGCTTTTTATACGCTGATTGAAGCGATAAAATTTCATGGCTGTGGAATTATTGTATTCTTCTTGCTGTGCTTTTTGATTCGTACTCTATGCATTGTCTTGGAAATTGTATAAAACAATGTGATAATCTTTAGTTACTTGCATTGACTCTTTCGATTCTTTCTGTTGCCAATTTCGAGTATTTTTTTTTTTCTCTCCCAATTAACTCTGGTTTTCAATGTTAACGCTAGTTCTTGTTTCTGTTTTGATGTGGCAGAAATTAGATTTTGGACACTTTTGTGAGGTAACAGTTGTTTGCTTTTTGTCCAAAGTATTTGTGTTAGTAGTTGTGGGGAAGAAACAAATGAAACTAAAATCAAAGTATTAAAGAAAAGTAAATTTTACCAACTTTATTAATGAGTTGGTCCTAAGTTCTAACTTTTCCAAGCTTGAGAAGTTCAATTTTGCATGACCTCTGAACAAAATGGTAGTCATACTGCAATGTAGTGACATAAAACTAGAGGAAGACACTTTAAAGGCAAATTCATTTACATATTGTGGACATGTACATGTACACATGTATTTCTGCGCATATGCGAATGCATGTGGCAATTATGAAGTCAATGCTCAGAAGGTAGATCCTTTTACTGCTATAGTTGTATCTATGTTGCAGTTACAGCAACATCACTGCTTAAAGTGATTCTCTGCTGCTCTATTTAGATTTTTGTAACAATCCCTTTCATTTTTGCATAACTTAAAAACTTTCGTCACAATAATAATTGTGAACAGCATCTTTCCAAAGTTTATTTTTCTAAGTGTATGTGCAAACACTACACATCAAGCACACACTGACTTATGGACAACCTACCTTAAATGCTTGCATAAAGCTTTTTTGTAATTTTTTTTTTATCTTGTTTTTAGGTTCCCATTCTGTTACAGATTCACATCCAAATATTTTTGTTTATAATAGAATTGTGTTACGCTGGAAATTATCAGTTTTAGCTTCAAGCGCCTTTTTTTGACAGTCCTATAAGTTGAAAACTCAATGTAGTTTTGTCTTTCAGCTTCTAATCATTTTCCTTCTTTCGTGTTGTTGCTCTAAATCTACATTAGGTTAAAGCAGAAAAGTAATTGTGACAGACGTATTTTCCTTTCAGGTTTCAAAGTTGAACTTTACGGGCTTGCGAATTCTCTGGAATTTGGGTTGTGCAAGATGCCGATCGCCTTGATGCAATTGGTGCTATTGGTAATTTTTGGATTTATAACTGCTTCAACTTAAATGCCACATCACTGCAGGTCCTTTTTTTTCTAACATTTTCAATTGAAGTGAAGAAGTGCAAATGTATAGTCTACTAGAGTTTCATGGTTTTGTATTTGGATTTGTATGAATTGGGCATATTGGTAACGCCATACTTTGAAATCTGTGATATGTGGTTTAATGGTAGAGAGCGTTAATGTAGTTTGCATATGATATATGAGGTCTGGTGGTAGAGAGCACTGATGCAGTTTGTATATGAAATTTAGATTTGTATGAATTGGGTATGTTGGTAATGCTATATTTGAATTCTGTATGAATTGTATGATATATGTAGTTTGGTGGTAGAGAGTGCTGATGCAGTTTGTATATGAAATTTAGATTTGTATGAATTGGGTATGTTGGTAATGCTATATTTGAATTCTGTATGAATTGTATGATATATGTAGTTTGGTGGTAGAGAGTGCTGATGCAGTTTGCATATGATATTTGGATTTGTATGAATTGGGTATAGTGGTCATGTCGTACTTTGAAATGTGTGAGATGTGCTTTGATGGTAGAGAGTGTTAATGTAATTTGCATATGATGTATGCTCTGCTGGTAGAAAGCGTTCATTTAGTTTACATTTGTCATGCAGGTCTTGCAATTTATGATACAATGCAATACATTCGATCTCCTATTAATACCATTTGTTTGGGGCAAGCTGCATCCATGGCTTCCTTGCTTTTGGCAGTGGGTGCCAAGGGTGAGAGGCGGTCACTACCCAATGCGACTGTTATGATTCATCAGCCGTCTGGAGGGTACAGTGGGCAGGCAAAGGATATGACAATCCACACGAAGCAGATCGTTCGGGTCTGGGATTCGCTGAATGCTTTGTGTTCGAAGAACACTGGATAGTCTGTGGAGGTGATTCAGAAGAACACGGATAGGGATTATTTTATGACCCCAGATGAGGCCAAGGAATTTGGGATTATTGATGAAGTTATTGATGAAAGACCAATGTCTTTGGTTACTGATGCTATTGCCAAAGAAGCCGAAGAAGGCAAGGATAAAAGTTCAAAGTAGGATTTGATGGTAAGATCTTCTTGAGCTGTTTTCAATTTAATGTTTAACTTTTGTAGAACTTTTATCTAATAGTTGATGGTGCTTGCATTTGGAGTTATATGGATTTTTCTTGTTTTCGGAATTTGTAGGCTCCCCTTTAGTTCGGCTAATCTTCATTCTTTCTATTCTGATATTTCATTTTGTGATCAAATAAACTTTTATTGTCAAAATTGAGATTAATTTTACTAGATTGGATGTGCATCAGATTGTTTCACGTTGAGATCCTCTATTCATCTGTTGTCTTGTAGAACTTGGGAGTAACTATGATTATGGAGATGAAAAGGTTATCCAGCTTTGGTTTATAAAACTTGATTTTTCTTTCCAAATTTCCATAACACAGTTTTGTGTAGCATCGTGGTTTGCTGTTGAACTTTTACGGCTTTTCTGTTTAAAATTCATTTCAGTGGAAAGATATCTATGACTAGAGGAATTGTTAACAGTTACACATAGTTGATCTACGTTATTAGTTCTTGCCATTCAGATTATGCTCTTTTGCATACAGGCGCAGCATTTGGAAAAGGATTCTGTGGCTAATTTATATGTAAATCTAAAGTTTTGGCATTTAAGAGTTTATGTTTTGTTTGTTCCCTTATGATAATTGATGTATGTGGGATTTACATAGTTTCGAGAGTATGTCACATTTGCTCAATGAGTATGGGTCAAATGTGTTTCTAATTTAGTTTAGGAGCTATTGGTACCATATATATATATATATATATGAATTAAGTTAAGGTTTATTAATAGTCAAATTATTCCTATGTACTTTACAATAACTGGTGTTAACTAATGAGAATTTGATTATGTTCTAGCTTCTTTGAATAGTGTCTTTCTTCTGGTTCTCCTCTTGTTTCCTCAATTTCTAAACTCAAGTTACTGTCCAAACTCACTGAGTTATTGTGTATGTCAGTATTCATTGTACTACTCACATTAACTTTGTGCTTAACAATTCTTGATTGTCATCAACACCATTCATGTGAACCAAGATCTAGAATACTATTTCAAACAGAGAATTCTTAATTGCTTATTTTCAGAAGTGTCTTGTTTCGCATGTTTATAAATATATGTTATAGACAATTAGCGAAAACTTATAAATGTTTATAGGGTCTATGTCTTGAATTATTAAGGATTTTTGTGTGTTCTGTGAACTACTTGAAGCACTTGAAGATATGGGATGACTTTGGTAATAATTTTATTAGGTGCCAAAGTAAGGTTTCAAAATTTTATATCTCCTTTAGTTTTGTGCAGTCTCCTCCATCTTGGTCCAAGACTGGGTTGAAGCATCTCAAGGCTGATAACAATATAGTCTTGTGAACTTTTAGATATATTTTTATGCAACCCATTTAGATTTGAATTAAAGTCGTATTTTCAACATTCTTGCATCAATGGTGCTTCATATATGGGTGAAGGATTAGGTTTCAAGAGAAGAAGAGCAAACTTTTGGTACAAGAGATTGTGTAAAACCAGACTGTAAGAGATTTATATGGGATGCGCTTTTAGAAGAGGTTCTCTAGGTGCCTGCTACTTTAGTTGCTTTCCTCTAGAGATGGTGGGAGACTGGGAGGTTCTTTGGGGTTAGAAGTCATTTTGGTAATTGAAAAATAATTTAGTCTATAGTTGTTCTGCTTGAGCGGTCGCAACCCTTGTGTCAAGGACTCAAGTAAATATGGAAGAAATGATTTTTGGTCGTTGGACGTCTTTTTATACATACAGATATCAGTGGTGGGAGGCTTTTCTTTCTTTCTTTCTATTTTGTTTTTGGCTGGTGGGTGGATTCCTGATTCAGTTTTCTTTGTGTTATATGTTTCTTTTACTTTACAATATATATAATATTTTATTACAATAAATGAACTCGAATCTCTTCCCACTTTGGTGTGAATGGGATTGGACCCGAAACCTCTTGTACAAAGATAAGAAACATGATCAACAAAGCTAACGATAATATTTGTAGTAAACCAATGATGTGTCATGTCTATGGTTAAGGAAAAGTTGATTTTTACATGCTTGGAAACATTATGATGTCTGTCATTTTGCATTTGTGTGGATTCAAATGTTAATTTTTAGCTTGCTTCTCCCGTGAACATTTGGATGTTTTTCTTTTCTTTGTAGAGAAGTTTCTTTCCCTTTCCTCCTCTTCATTTTTATTTTACTTTTCCTTAAAAAAATGCTACTTCTATCTTGTTTCTTTCTCACTATAATTTGTTTTGGAATCTACTTCTCTTCTGCACCTTAGAAAGAGAAAATATCCTAAAGTAGGTTTTTGTTAAGGGCTGTTATTGTTTTTCTCCAAAAATATTATTGTAATTAAAGTGCCCCAATGCTACTTTAAAAAATATAAATCAAAACTATTTTCTCTACTACAATGTATTTTTGGTCACCATCTTCATCTGCGGTCACCATCTCCTACTTGACTTTGCTAGATCTGCAACTCATTGGACTCATCAGTCGAGGTACCCTTATCTTCTTCCAATCACCATCTCTAACTCGACTTCGCTAGATGTCCAACTCACCAGAGCTCTTTCGCTAGAGCTCTCTCTTTTTCTTCTTATTTTGTTAGGGTCGTGAGTCGACCTCCACTCACAAATCGATGGAAGTCGTTAGATTACTATCACTCAAAGCTTCTCGATGAGGAATGATTTGCTCTTTTGGGGAGCAAGTCCACCAGCATTGGAGTGGAGTTTAAGTATTTATTGATTTTTTTTAATTAAATGTAGAAATTATACATAGGTAATATTTGGGTTTGTTGGGGAGAAATTTTGTTCCAGAGGGGTTAAAATTTCTGAAATTAGTAGGAATGGGTAAATTTAATAAGTGCACTAATTTTTGACCCATTTTTGCTCTTCAACATTTGAGGAATATGGTTTCCTTGAATCACAGAAGAGGTTAAAAGAAAGAAACTTGGATTATCGGTTGGCAATAGTGCCTCGAGTAGTTTAGTTGTAGTTTATAATTAATTAATATTATTCTTTTTAAGAAAAATTTTGGTCCGTTATATGACACTTTCTATTCATATTATGTTATGTGGTATGAGATTATATGTGATTGGGTATCTATATATAATGTGAGTGGGAATAGCATTGTACTGTGGATACACTAAAGCATCATTTTTTCTTCTCTAGTTTTTTTATTTTTGTTTTTGGAAAATTTAGGTAATTATCAAATTGCACAAACATCCTATTAAACTATATGTACATTCAACTTTTGATTTTATTATGGGATATATCATTTTCCACCTAGTTTCATAAAATATTATGATTTTTACATCTAACAGTTTAAAAATTTGTCAAAATCCATCCCAAAACGTGAAATATTAGGAAAAAAAAAAAACTATCCTATCATTAGGAATCTATTAAAAAGAGTTGAAAAGACAGTCTTGCTCTTGATTATCAATTGAAATTCCTGTTTTACTCTCGAATATAGCTAAAACAATAATAAAATTAAAAAAATATATAAAATTTGAAAATTAAAATTTAACAAAAAATTTTACATCCCTATTTTGCAAGCCCACCCATGAGGACCCCTATCATTACCAACGGGAAACACCCAAAGCATCACAACCCATTTTCATCTTCAGCAAGTCCCTAAAACGAAATTCCCAATCGTAAGCAATCCCTAAACCAAAATCAAAACACTAGCCATCGTATTCACAACTCTAACCCCAATCACCTCTCCGATCACCAGTTGAATTAAAATTGATTTGCATCGAACCAAACCCTAATCCACCACCACTCTCGATCTACCAATCACCCTAGCGGCAAAGAAGGCGGTCGTACTCTTTACCTTCCAAAATACTAAAAGACCTCAGTGGACCATTCTTCACCACTTAAACTCACCAAACATCATAAACACAAAGTCAAACATAAATCCAAACATATAACCAAACACAAATCCCTAGTTGCAAACACCAACCTAACAACAAATCAATGAAAGAGAGACGTGAAAGAGACATCCTAAATACAAACAAAGAGCAATTTTAGGAGTTGACAATAAATATAATCATATTTATATTTTTTCTTTATTAGATTTTAAGAATCAAATCTTACCGTTGGATCAAATGGACGCCTAGATTTAAATGTTATAATATTTTATTATATCAGTGCACACTGATAGGTGGTTATTTATGTAGTCACCCTTGGTGGCTTCACTTATGGTGAAATGTAGGTAAGTCTCCTTGCTAGACCTTTATTAGTGGTTTACCTAAGGGGGTAAAGCCAATCAGGGCAATGTACTCCGTATTTGGGAAGAGATTGGCACAATCTCTCTTTAGATGTGAAGGAGAATCTCCTCCATGTTTGGGAGAAGAAATCTGCACTCTTTTCCTTTGCATAAAAGGAGATCATCAATCTCCTCCCGCATGCAAGAGGAGATTGACTACCACCAGTGGTTCAAGAACCTCCATTACAGATGGAGGTTTACTTTTTGTTTATTATTATTATTATTTTTATATAATTATTTTAATTTTTACATTTAAAATTTCTAGCAAGGGCATTTGTGGCATTCTAATAATGGCACTAACGGTAGGGTGTGTTCATATAATTAAGGGTGAACTAGCATCATAATTAAGGGTGAACTAGCATCATATATGTAATTATATAATGTCAACCTATCTTAGTGTAATTCACGCCAAAGAAAATTGTTTTAAAAGTAATTATTATATTAAATGAATATAATATTTAAAAAAGTATTGTATACATTTAATATAATAATTAATTATTAGTCAATTTCAACACATCTAAGGGTATCTCTATCTTTTAATCGTATTTTAAATTTTTTATAATTTAAAAAATTTTAATTTTTTTAATTGAAAGAACTTCATAACACTAAAAACATTAAAAAATAAAGTTAAAACAATAAATTTAATTAAAAAAAGAATAAAAGATGTTAATAATTGCTCATCTTCATCAAGAACCTAGAAACAACCCACAAACAAGCACACTATTGATTCACCATCTTTATCAAGAATGCAGAAACAAACGCTCAATTTAAATCATCCATCAAACCCTAACACCAAACTCCCAATTTACGTCATCCATCAAACCTTAACACCACATACCCAATTCAACCCGATTAAACACCCTGTTAGCCAACGATTAAAACCCACCCAAAAGTTGTTACTGCAAGCTCTAACTTGATTGTGCGAGTAACACCACTATTGAAAAGTGGTTTGGTTTGGAGATTGAAGGGGCTATTGGTGGCGATTCTATGGGCGAAAGTGGGGAGGAACTTGGCGGAAGTTAGTGACGCCGTCACAACCCTCTCATCCCATCACCGAACCACAACCCTCTAATCTTATGATTAGAGATAAGAGAGAAGAGAAAATAGCAAAAAACAAAAACAAAAAAACAAAAACAAAACAAAAAAAACAACCAACGAAGGAGATAGATGGAGATGAAGAGAGGTCCGAACAGAGGAGAGAGATAGAGTTGAAAGAAAAAGAGTGGCATGGGGAGAAGACAAGGGCAATTGGGGGCATTGCCGGTCTAGTGGATCGGTGTGGGGTTTGGTGGATAGTGAAGAAAAGGAGAGAAGGGAAGATGATGGGGCAGTCGTTATCGACGTGGAAGGGGTGGTGGTAGAGATCTGGTGAGGGATGGTAGAGAGAGAGAGAGTCCTGGTATGTATGATTGGATAGGCTGTATTGATTGGAGAGAGAGCCCATGTTTTTTAATTTTTAATTTTTAATTAATTTATAATCTAAAATTATTATTTTTTTCTTTAACTCAAAAGCATTACGGTCTTTTATGTCACTTTATTAATGTCAATGGTTAGTTTTAAATGTAAATGACTAACGGGGATAGTTAAATTATAATAAATCAATAAAATTTGGTACACCTCAGAAACGATTTTAATCGGACAGTTAATTTGTAATCAGTTCTAAATTAATTGTTATATTAAATGAATAGAATATTTCAAAAAGGCAATGGATCTTTCCCTCTTTATCATAATCAATTAACTGTTGTTAATTATTAGTCATCTATCATAGGGATGTTAGTGTAAGTATGTCATACTTTAGAGTTAAGTGAAATTATAGTTGCCATGACAATTGACAAGTCGTTACTGCAATTGGTCTTTCCTTTAAAAATAATAATAATAATAATAATAATAATAATAATAATAATAATCTGTGATTAGAAGCTGATAAAAACGGTGACCGCCATGTATGAGCCACATGTACATCACGTGACATTACCATCTGTCCAAACAATGGAAATACTTGAATATTATGAAATACTTGGATAATCTATTACCAACAAAAACTCAAATTATATACCACAGTGTGCATTAACAATCATATGAGAAGATTTCTCTCAAATATTATGAAATTAAATACAATTTGATTCTAAAAATTAAATATTTCAATCACGTCAATTGTTTTTTTTACATACCTTTAATTTATTGGATTTTAAAAACTTTCTTATGTTCTCTTTTTTTAAAAAAATCACGAAGTAGCCTGATGATTCTCTCTCTTCAGAAAACCCTCCAAGACCACCCTCTTCTTATATACCTCCGAATTCAAACCGGATCACCCGACTGCGATCCAGAAGCTCCAACCATATTTTCATTTATTTTTCCGAGAAAATAAAGCCATGCAAACGTGCAAAGAATCACACGTGCTCTTCCCCATATCAACAATATGACTAGTGTCACCATAACAATCAACAAACCACCCACCACCGGATCATCCCTCCTTTTAGACGGCGGGTCGACCTGTTTTCACGGGTCGGATCCAGAAAGAAACGGACTCTAACCACTTGGCGTTCCAACCCGATTTGAGAGAACGGGGTTGTCTGAATCCGGTTTTTATGGGGTCTATTATTTTCCGGCGCTTATGGCACGTGCCATTCATGTTGTCAGATGATTGCCGACTACTGACGGTTATGTTCTGTTGGCGTACTGTGTGTCTTGTCTGAACAAAAAATAAAGACATAAGTCAGATGCTAAATTGCGCCGACTGCAACTGACATTCTGCTAAAATACGCCAACACACGATGATACAGATCATATTACCTCTTGATCTGGTGCCACTTTAACAATAACTGGGATTTCGTTAAACGACGCCGTTTGTTTATTGATGTGTGATGGTTTGCGTTGAGCCCGAGCTGCATTTTTGAGCTTGGAAGAGAAGCATTTGAATATTCAATTTGATGGATTAGATTGACGGATTGTTTTCTCTGTGCTGCTGCTGTTGTCTTCTAATGGAACTGTTTTTCTGCTTGCCGATTCTTTTACCCGAAACCACGATTTCTTGTTACCGAAACAACAGACGAAGCAGCCAATGGAAGAAGAAAGAAGAGACTAGTAGAGTCGGCATGGAGGACTTTGAATACCTGCAAATTTTGGTTATCGGGGTCGCTATGACTACTTAATTTGTATGACTATTCTTTATTGGTGAATAACGATTAAAATATTATGTAATACTTTTTAAAATATTAGGTAAACGATTTGAAAAAAATTATAATTCCGTTTTATATCGAATGGGTTAGCTATTTGTTTTTTTTTTTCTTTACACTGACACTTTATGAATAAGAGCACGGTTGAGAATCGTTGAGATAAATCACTATTTGTATAGATTGTATGCCTACTTACATGTCAATAAGACACTTACACTCACATTTTATGTATTATAAAATAAATATGGAACTCGAATTCAGATTGGATGACTACTCTCACGTTAAGAGGAGATTCATACTCATACTTTATATTTTAATAAAATAAGGATAAACTCCAACCCTTAACCTTTTAGAGTCAAAAGAAATATTTAACCATTCCTACTAATGGATGACGTGTAAGTATTTTGTGTGTTTAATCAGTCAAAATCAATTATTATTTATATAAAAATTTTATTTCAATTATAAAAAAAGAAAAGTATTTATATAAAGATTGATATATATATATATATATATATATATATTGAAAACGATTGTAAAATAGTTTTGATTGAATTGACATTTACTAATAAAGTGGATGGAATGCAAACGTGTTAAAGAAAGGAAAAACATTTGGTAGTATGGAATTATAAAATATATAGAATTTAGATAAGCATAGAATAAAAGTGTCTGGGACTTTGGAGAGAGGACTTGGACTTGGTGGTGGTAGAGTGGCTGTTCTTACATGTTTACATGTTGTCCGCGTTTGCATTGCAGCCTTTCTAGGGTTAAGGGTCGGCTTCATCAACACGACACATAACACTTACATGCAATTCTGTTATATATAGTTAGTCAAATTTCGTTTCAATTTGTGGCATGAGTGTTTAATCGTTATGGCGATACGCCACCTGCCATACCTGTATCATGCTTGCCGGGCAAATTACACAGACCCACTGAAGTTTGATAAAAATGCACAAAAATGATGATGTTTGTTAATTTAACTCGTACTCTTACTACTTGAGATTTCAAAAACTTAGCACAAGCCTCCCCTGCTGGTGGTCAATCTTGGTTAAGTCAAATTATTAAGGGTAAAATAGTCAATATACAGTTTATAAATATTTTAATTTAATATATATTTTATTTAAAAAAAAAAAAACTTTAGATTATTATAAAATAATGTAATTAATATTAAAAAAAATTAGACAATAAAAAGTCACATTTTTTACTCTTCTTCTTCTTCTTCCCCATCATTATCAATACCTATGGAGATCCAACTTAGATTCGTCTTCTTCTTCATCTTTTTTTTTTTTTTTTCCTTGTTCATCATCAAAGAAAATATTAAAGAAAAACCAAAAAAAAAAATTAGAAACCCAGACCTCCCTAGTCCATTTTCATCATCTTTTCTTCTTCATCTTCATCGTCTACTTCTAGGTTTCCAACCCAAACCAACTTCTACGACTGGGTTTCTAGATCAGAACCTAGACGTCGATCTCAAAGCTACCAATCCTCGCCAGTCCATTGCCATTGCATCTATGTCTATGTCCATTGCCAGTCCTTTCGATTTCCCTTCCCTCTCTTTGCTCTCACTAGGACTGGGTTGATGATTTTGCGATTGATTGTTGCTCCCAGATGTTACTGTTGTTGTGTGTGTGATTGATTGATTGTGTGGGCTGATGATTTTATATATGCTGTTGATGATTGTGTTGATTGTAGATGGTGCTGATGATGATGTTCTGGGGTATGTTTGATGATGATAGTAGTGGTTTGATAATTTTACAGATGGTGTTGATGAATGTGTTGATTGTAGATGGTGTTGATGATGTTGCTCTTGGGTCTGTTTGATAATGATGGCAGTGGTTTTTGTTTGAAGATAGTAGTGGTTTGATGATTTTACAGATGGTGTTGATGCTTGTGTTGATTGTAGATGGTATTGATGATGATGCTCTTGGGTCTGTTTGATGATGACGATAGTGGTTTTTGTTTGTGTTGATGGTTGATGATGATGGATCCTTGTTTCTGTTGTTTTTGCTTTTTTAATTAAATTAAAAAATTTATTATATTAATTTTAAATTTATAAAAAATAAAATGTTGATTTTATATTTGATTTAAAAGATATTTTAGTCTTTTTGTATCTTTGACTGTTGACCGTGAGAATTTACTAATGGTTGACTAATAGTAAAGGAGGTTTATGCTGAGTTTTTTGGAATTTTAAAGGAGGTCATTGTGAATTATTCAAACATCGTCATTTTTATGTAATTTTGCTAGAGCTTAGGGGAGTTTGTGCAATTTGTCCCATGCTTGACATGCATAATATCATTTTTATATTAACTTTTACGTTTTTTTTTTTTTAATTTTTTATAATTTAAGATCATCATATTCGTTGTGATGGATATAACTGAATTTGTATTAAGATGGATTATATGGGATAGTATTAGATAAAAATTAATGTTGTATTATGTGTGGATTGCCTATTTGCCTTGCACTCAATCTAAGGACGTAAAAAAAGGAGGAAATTTCACTTGAGTCTCTAGCATTTGGTGAAATATTACTTTTTAACTCAAAATGTGTTTTTAGTCCTTATCATCCTAAGGTTTGAGAAATTCATCAAATTAGTCTCTCTGATAAAAAAACTAATAGCTAACTATCATAGAATATGTATAAAGACTAAAATATCCTCAGTCACTTTACTTTTATTTTAATTAACAAAAAATTAAAAATAATTAAAAATACTTTTTTTTTTCAAAATTTAATTTAAAAAACTAAAAAAAATTAAAAATTTTAAAATTAAAAATAAGAAAATTGAAATATTTACTGTCTATAATTGTTACGGATGATAGAGATTGTGAGAACAAATTTTAAAAAATCAAAATTTTAAATAAAAAATTTGCAAAAAAAAAGGTTCAAGATTTGGGTTGAGCCCAAATCTTTAACGGTTGAAGATTTGGGTTAGAAAACCCAGATCTTCTAGTTTACAAACCCAGATCGTAATTTTCTAGTTCCAATTAGAGAATTGCAAAAGACTTGCCAAAAAAAAGAAAGAAAACAGTTATTGGGAAAAAAAGAACTAGAGCATGAAGTTCTACATTCGATGAACTCAAAACTACATGTACCCAGATTTCCATCTACATCAACCAACCGACCAAGCTACCTTCAACCACAAAAATCAACATTCATCTGCCATCTATTCAATATCTACCTACATCTCAATCAAAAATCATTTATTTAACCACAAATTTGAATTGGGTTCTATTGAATCCAAAACATGGGTTCAATCGAACCCAGAACTAGAACAGTTCTGGGTTTGATTTAACCCCACCTAAAACCCTCTCAATATCACTATTTTTCTCCAAATTAACACCAACCCGAGTATTCTCTTTTTCTCTAAATTAACCCATTTTTCTCACTTCCAGTAGCCCTTTTAATATTCAAATCCCTAACCCCTATTCTTTCAACATAAACCCTATATTTCTAGAAATCACTATACCTAGAAATTTTGACACTAACTCTGATACATTAGAGGCAACAGCTGGAGACAGATATGCCAAAAAATGTGAGGAGATTTCATTGGCTCAATGCAAGGCAAGAAGGGAAATAAAGAAACCCAATAGATATGCTAATTAGCAGCTGTTGTTTAAAGGTATTTTGGTTGTAACTAAAGTTGTAACTATATTTGTAACTGAATTCTATTAGTTAGTTTGTAGTTGTGAGTCTTTTTGTACTTTGAAGGGCATAATGAATAAAAGGAATCAAAGAGAAGAAAGAAAGGTAGATTGTGATGTCTTTCATTTCCCATCTCTCAAACTTTTTGTTTAATTTCTCTCAGATTAGTTTTTTTTTTTCTTTCTTAACTCCGAATCTCTGCATCCTCATCAATTAGTGCTTTCATCTCTTGTCCATGGCAACCAACACTAGAACTAAATCCATGGAGGATCGTTTGGACAAGCATGATCAATCATTTCAAGTGGTACAAGAAGAAGTTTCGTAGGTTCAATCGAAAATGGGTACGATGATGGCTAGAGTTTTTGACCGATTGGATCAATTGACATACAAGATTACAACGATGAATGCAAACCTTGAACAACAATGTCAAAATCCTTTGTCTTCGACAACGTCTCTATTTCAAGAGAATCATGGTGGTTCGTAACTTTTAAGAGGAATGTTTGGATTTCAGGTGCATCCACTACACATCGATGTTCCAAGATTTGATGGTGGTGACCTGGAAGGGTGGATCTTTGAAATCCAATAATTTTTTGACAATTTCAAGGTAGCAAAATAGGAAAGATTGCAAGTAGCTCCCTTTTACTTCAATGGAAGGACATTAGCATGGTACTAGTGGTTTATTAAGAGTACCATCATTGTTTCTTGGAAAGGGTTTTTGGAGTCTTTGGAAGTGTAGTTTGGGCCATCAGAATTGGAAGATTATCAAGGGCAACTATCTAAGTTGATGCAAACAGGATCCGTGGTGGAATATCTGAATCCTTTCTTTTGAGTTGTTTTGTGTCTAGATTGAAACCGATGATTCAACCTAAGGTTGTTGCATTTTAACCTACTATTCTAACCAAGGCGATGGCGTTGGCTAAAATCCATGAGCTGAAATTACAACACAAAAATAACCCACCTAAGCTTTTCTCTCTATTACCATCTATTTTAGCCACACCACAAAACAAAACCAGTATCAACACAATCACATACAAGAAACCATTAAACACTGCTAATTACCCAAATTCCAACAAAACCAATGCTAGTACCAATACTAATACCAATACAAAAAACTCGTAATACCAACCAAAATCCAATATAAAAAAACTATCTCAATGCCAAATACAAGCTCAACGTGAAAAATTTCTATGCTTTTATTGCGATGTAAAATAAATTTTTGGCTACAATTGTTGTAAAACCTCGAATTTTCCATTTTGGTAACATATAATACTGTATGGTGAATAGTGATTTCGAATGAATAGTAACTCGATGAATAGTAAAATTTTCGACTGAGACCTTAGGAAGTTGAAAATCTTCAGAATGATAAATAGAGTCTAGGGAAACTGAAACGAAGCCAGAATGAGTCCGTTTGAGTATAACTGGAAGCATTCCTGGATTCGATCAAAAATTTCATAAGGATTTTCGAAAAATTCTGAAAATTTAGCGAAGTGTCAAAATGAATGCTAAAATGCTCAAGAAGTACTTTAGAGACCTAAATGACCTTTTCGAAAGTAATTCGGATTGAAAAGAAATCAATCCAGAAATCACTAGAAGTGATTAAGTGAATTTACAGAGAGCCGTTAAGGGGCATAGAATGACTTTTAAGGGTCATCAAAGTTACCAGGAGTATGTAGGGAGTCTAAATATAGGTCTCGGTGAATTTTGAAAGGATTTCAAAAAAGTGCCAGAAAAGCCGAATTCGGGCGTTCCAAAAAAGTCACATTAAAAGAGATAAGGAAAAGATAAACATGTGAGGCAAGCAAGCCGTGGAAAAGTGACATGTGGCTTAAAGGATAGGCTTGAATGAGTTTGTGGTGGATAAAATGACAAGTGGACCACTTAAAAGTTGACAAATGAAAAGTAAAGGGGTCAAAGTGATATTTTGACATTTTTAAGGGACAAATTGATAATTTTGAAGGCCATATATATATGAGGAATCATGAAATAGATGAGAGGAGAGGTGTGGTTGATCAAGAAGCAAAAACCGAAGGAAGAAAATGAAAAGGAAAGAAAAACCGTGACAAGAAAATGAGAAGAAGGAAGAAGAAAAAGAAAAGGAGAAGACCAAGAGTTTCAAGCAAATTCATCCACCTTTTGCTCTCATCATCATCAACCCATAGCCAAGAAGAATTAAAGCTATTAGGTGAGTGAAATTTAATTGAATTTATGGTTAGTTGTTGAGGAAATTTAATGGGTTTTTATGGTTTGATGATTTCTTGAGTTATTGATGGAATTTTTGACATGAATAGAGGTTGATTATCTTCAAATCAAGCTTGAAAGTGGAAGGAAGTTCAAAGCAAGAGTTGGTCAAGGTTGTTAGTGAGGTAAGAGTTAGGGTTTTGATGATTTATGGAAATAAGTTTAATTTAATTGATTATTTTTTATGTTAGATGTTATTTGAGATGTGGTGATGTTTGATGCAATTAAAATGAAGAAAAGTTAATTGAATGGGTTTGAATGAATTGATGGGGTGGATGGCAAAAAGGGGGTGTGTGTTGAGATGTGATTAATTTTTTGTGTTTGTTGAATTTGAGTGATGATTTTAATGGTTTTGAGTTAGTTAGTGGAGAGAAAATTGAAGAAAATGTTGATTATGTATGACTTCAAATTTTTCTAATACAAAGGGAAATTGTGTTTTAGTTGAATTCATGAGAATTAATGTTGTTATGTGAGGTTTGGATTGTGAAATAAAATGAATGGAAACTAATGGAATGAAAATAAATGAAGTTGGATGAAGTTAGTATTTGAAATTTAAGGGTATTGGCTAGAGTTTATTATCAAATGACTATAACTACTCAATCTAATAGTTGGGATGAGTTAATGGAGAGTTAGGAGGATGTTAGAATAAAAAATGGATGAAAGAAAATCAAAGGATTGGTGGCTGGGTAGCATTCGGCCAAAGGGGGTCATTTTTGACCCAAAATCCAATTCAATCATTCTAAAATATTTACATGATGCTAGATGTGTTTCTAGGTAGGATTAAGTAAGAACGATGAAAAGAAGAAGAAATTTTAGGGCCATTATCTAGTTGGAACCAAGATATGAAGTTAGTAGTTGGAATAATGTCAAATTGAGTTAGATGAGCTAAAACCAATTAAATGAATTTTATATAGTTAAAATTGGCAAATTCTAACTTAGAATGTCTCTTGTAGGTGGAGAAGAAGTGATGGAAGCAAGGGAGAACCTTTGAAAATCTTCTTAGCAAAGAATAAAGCAAGGACTGAGTATAAAAATTATATTTTTATCAAATTCTACTTTCAGTTTGCTTTAAACATCAATTTAAGCAGTTAAGAAATTTATTTCACTTAGTAGTATGTGTATTTTTAGAGATGGAAAAGAAATGAATGCATTTGATGTATTATTGAATTATGAATTGAAAGTTCTAGCGCTATTAAATTTTATGATTTATAAAAGAAATAAATTTCAAGTTATTATAGTTTTATGTTAAATAGATTTCATATTTTTAGCAAAAGTATTTTTGCTAAAAAATATTTTAAAAGATTTCATATTAAAAGTATTAAATTTTATGATTTATAAAAGAAATAAATTTCAAGTTATTATAGTTTTATGTTAAATAGATTTCATATTTTTAGCAAAAGTATTTGTTGTTTAGTTTTCTAAAATATATCAAGTAAATTTTCAAAGGCCAATGACATACCCAAGACCAACAAGATTGTAGAATTAGACCCGGCCGAAATACCCTGTACGTGTAGGGAAGACGCAAGTGTAAGGGGGCGTATCACTAACAGTGGTACATTGAGTCTAGCGAGTGAGTTGTTTAGTTTTCTAAAATATATCAAGTAAATTTTCAAAGGCCAATGGCATACCCAAGACCAACAAGATTGTAGAATTAGACCCGGCCGAAATACCCTGTACGTGTAGGGAAAGACGCAGGTGTAAGGGGGCGTGTCACTAACAGTGGTACATTGAGTCTAGCGAGTGAGTTGTGTCACCTTCTACACTTATAGGGTGTTATCTCACTATGTGTGGCGATGTAGAATTCCGCGGCATAGCTAGTGAAATGTCTTTAAAGTCATGGTGAGCAACACTAGTTTAGTCGCCACGTGATGTCACATTGAGCGGCTCTAGTTTAGTTGCCTTGTGACCCCACTGTCATCGTACGACGCTAGTTAGTCGTCATGGGAGTTATAGCTTTCTTGGGTTTCCGTTGGAGCATTTAGAAAAGAGACCAAGCAACAGAAATGATAGATTTTGAGTTTAAACCATTTCCGAAAGAAAAACGACATTTAGTAAGTTATATATTCTAAATACCCATTTAGTGATTTCTAATGAAATATTTATACTTTACGCTTGACATTAATTTTGGAAAGTTTATTTTATTGTTAGCAGATTTATATATTTTATGCTTGTTATGAAATAAAATGTTTATAAGCATGGGAGAGTGATTTTTATGAAAGGTAAAATTTTTATAGTAGAAAAAAAATTAATGTACTCATTGAGCTCTTTTAGCTCATCTTCTCTGCTTTTATGTTTTTCTAAAAACCTCTCTAGGTGCAGGCCTTAGTACCCTAACAGCCAAATCTTCTGCTACAGATTAGATGGGTCCCGAGCGGTGATGACATCTGTGATCATACTTTGCATATTGACATGTTTTGCAAATTCATGTTTTATAATCAAGTTTATGTATGTATGTTTTAATTCAAATGTTTGGTGTAAATTATAACCATACTTTGTAAACGTAAAAGTATATATCCATGTAAATTTTGTTTTACAAAATGTCTAGTATGCTGTGAAAGTAAAGTTTATGTTGTTGATTTTGCCAATGGAGATGTTTGGGTTGTGGATGGATTGAAGTGGACCGGAGGTTCATTTGGTAGTTGAGAAAATGAAATTTTAGAAGTGTATAAACTCTTATGCAGGTTTTGAGTTTGGTAGATTTTGAATAAAACAGAGGAAACTCTATCCGTTTTTGTAAAAATTTTTAAATGAGATTTAGAAAATTAGAAAAGTTAAAAAGGGTTCGCTCTGTGGAATCTTTCAGATTTGCTAGCGTGAGTCAGAAAGGACTCCGTTGGGGTACCGGGCGGGGCTGCTAGAGTCTAAGTTAAAGGACTTAGGGCGAGTCTCGTCAATTGTAGAGCATCAATTCATGTGTTGATTGTTCCAAACTCAAAGGAGGTGAGAAGAAGGTCGAAATCAGGTCTTAGAGACAATACCAACGCAGAGGAGTTACCGAAGAAGCATGTGCAGATTAGTCTTCACTCTACGTCAGGCTTTGTTATGTCTCAAACCTTGAGATTTAAAGGGTTCATTAGAAAATCTGAAATAGATGGAGGTAGCACACACAACTTTTTGCAATCTCGAGTTATGTCAATGTTGAATTTACTGGTTTCAAAGGATAAGCAATTTGGTGTGATGGTAGGAAATGGAGACACATTGAAGTTTGAAGGACTATGTCCAACAGTGCTAGTGTAGCTTCAGAAACACAGTTTTAGGTGAATTTCTACATTCTACCACTTCCGGGAGCTGATTTGGTACTTGGTGTTCAATAGATGCAGCTGCTTGGTCCTATTTTACTTGACTACCAAAACTCATCAATGGAATTTTTTTAGGAAGGTGAGAATATTCAGCTGCAAGGCGAGAAATAGTGGACAGATCAGGCAATGACGTTAAATCAGTTTCGACGGCTGCAAATGAATAGATCAATGTCATTAATGTTTCATATTACTTTAATGCCTGCAAATGTTGGAGAACAAGAGGAAAGTACAAAGGCAGAAATCAAAACTCTGTCACATGAATTGATGATATTTTTTAAGAGCCTAAAGCATTACCTCCTCATAGGCAGATGAATCATGAAATACATTTATGCCCAAATGCAACCCTAATAAATATCAGACCCTAATATATCCACAATTTCAGAAAGGTGAAATTGAAAAGTTGGTGTAAAAAATGCTTCAAACAAGTATTATACTGGATAACATTAGCCATTTTTATTCTCTAGTATTGTTAGTTAAAAAAATGATGAAACTTATAGGTTTTGTGTAGACTATAGGGCTTTTAACAACATAACAGTTTAAGGATAGATTTCCTATACCTACAGTTGATGAACTTATGGATGAATTGGAGGGGCTCTCAATTTTTTCTAAGCTTGATATAAGAGCTGGTTATCACCAAATAAGAGTCAAACCATCAGATGTCGATGAAACAACCTTTAGAACTCATCAAGGGCATTATGAGTTCTTAGTTATGCCATTTGACTTAAATAATGCTCCTATTTTCAAGCAATGATGAATTTGATTTTGAAGCCATTTTTAAGAAAATTTGTGGCTGTGTTTTTTGATTATATTTTAGTAAATAGCTATAATTTTGATGAGCATTTGTTGCATTTGAGGTTTGTTTTTCAAACACTAAAAAAGAATCATTTTTTTTTGTGAAAAGAAGTAAATGTTCTTTTGGAAGGAAGTCAATTGAGTATCTTGGCCATATTGTATCATGTGAAGGTGTTAGTATGGATCGAGAAAAACTAAAGACGATATTGGATTGGCTTGAACCCCAAAATTTAAAAGAGGTTAGAGGTTTTTTAGGATTAACAAGCTAATATAGAAGGTTTGTAAGAGGATATGCTTCGATTGCACTATCTTTGACTGATCTTTTAAAGAAATACTCCTTTAAGTGGAGTACAGTGGCATAAGAGTCATTCGAAGCTTTAAAGAAGGCCACGGTCTTGGCACCTGTATTGATGTTACCTAACTTTGAAAAAGATTTTGTACTAGAAACAGAAGCGTTGGATGTAGGAGTAGGAGCGATTTTGCTTCAACAAGAGCATCTTGTTTCTTATTTTAGTAAGAAATTATCTTTTTGCATGCAGAAGACGTCGACTGATGTGAGAGAACTATATGCTGTAATTTTAGCAGTTAAGAAGTGGAGACAATATTTGTTGGGTCGCGGGTTCATTATTCAGACTGATCAGAAGAGTCTCAAAGCTTTGTTGGATTAAGTGATTCAAACACCGAAGCATCAACATTACCTAGCTAAATTGTTGGTATATCAATATACGATTGCTTACAAGCCTAGGAAGAATAATTGAGTTGCAAACACTTTATCCAAACACCTTAATGAAGTGACAATGCAGTTTTTAGCTTTATCTTAGGTTCGGTTTCAACTCTTAGACCATCTGAGGGACAAAAATATCATTCAGAATTTATATGTAACCATGAGTAGTGATCCAACAAAGTTTATTTACTAAGAGGATTCTTTTGTTCAAAAGAAAGTTGTTGTTAGATTTTTCCTCTCTGTTAGTACAATAGGTCTTGATTGAAGCACACATTTCTTTGGTTGGAGGACACGGTGGAATCTAGAAGACAACAACAAGAGTTTCAACTGCTTTTATATGTGAGGATATGAAAAAATGCATTCAGTAGTATGCACAACATTATGCAATCTGTCAGCAAACTAAGTACTAGACTCAATCTCTTAGAGGGTTGTTGCAATCATTACCAGTGCTAGAAAGAGTATGGAAGACTTAACTATGGACTTTATAACTAGCTTACTTGTATCACATGGGTACTCAACTTTTTTGAGTTGTTGATAGGTTGTCTAAACAAGCGCATTTTGACCCTTAATCAAAGACTTATTCAACGCCTAAAGTTGTTGAATTGTTTGCTCAGATGATGTGTAAGTTGCATGGAATGCCTCGTACGATTGTCTCATATTGTGATTTTGTGTTCCTGAGCAAGTACTGGTGTGAGTTGTTTACTTTGAGTGGAACAATATTAAAACGGAGTACCGTATACCATCCACAGACCGATTATAACACCCAAAATTTCATAAATAGTGTTTCCGAAGGAATAGTATTTTCAGAGGAATAGTATTTTCAGATGAATAGTATTTACAGACAAATAGTACTTTCAGATGAATAGTATTTTCAGATGACTAGTATATCCGGATGAATGGTGTCATCGGATGAATAGTATTTTTGGATGAATAGTGACTTTTTTGAAAATGGACCAAGTGAATCACAAGTTTCAGAATAGGTATTAGAGTATAATGAAACTAAAACGGAGTAAAAATGAGTCCGTTTGGGTAGTTTCTGAAGGTTCCGGAAGTTACCCGACGAAAACGCCCTTATGGACAGGATTGTGAATAATGTTAACCTAAACTCTGTTTGAACTTTTTTCGAAGCCATGGATTGCGTCCTAAGAGATCTAATTAGAGTATTGTAAAGTCAATTTGATGAATGAGTGATCATAGAATTAATTTGGAATTTATTTCGGAATGAATTATAAATGGTATTAAGTGAATAGTAAGTATGACAAGGGACTAAAATGAAATATGTTTATCTACTTGGGGCCAATGTGGAATTAAGAGAAAGTGAGTTATGGATCAAGGTGAAACAAGTTTGCATGACATGGGCCAAGTTGAAATAAATAAGAGTTAAGGGCAAAAATCTAATTAATTAAGGGACATGATGGTCATTATGGAATTGTTAAATATATAAATAGGTGGACTTAGTCAATTTTGCTCCACTTTCTCGCCAAAACACACAAAACACACACAAACACAAACTAAAAGCCGAGAGTTGAGAAAGGGAGGAAGAGAGTGATCGGCCATGCATGAAAGATGGTGAATCAAGCTTGTTCAATCCATTTTTAAGCCTCCAATCAAGTGATCAAGCTTCCCTAAGCTAGAAGAACAGGCTTGAAACAAGATTAAGGCAAACTAAGGTGAGTTTTATGTTTTTTTAAAAGTGTTTCCATGATGTTGGTGATGATGTTTTTGTGATGGTTTGATTTGATTTTCTTATGGGGTTTTTATGTATGATTGTAGTGGGGTTTTATGGCACGAAAAATAAGTATAAATCATATGGAAGGATTAAGTTTGATAGGTTAGGGTTTTGGTGGGACAAACCATGAAATTGAATGGTGGTTGTTTAAATGAAATAAGTGTCCACCAAGTGTTTGATAAAATGCCTAAGTGAAGAAAAATGCAAAATTTGAATGAAATAAAGTGTTTATGTAATAGGCCATGTAAAAGCATATTGAGGGAAGTATGGAAACCAATGGTATTTGATGATATTAAGTGTGATTCCATGTTGAAAAGGTGATAAGGAAACTTATGAAAAGCTTATAATAATGGTAGAAATTAAATCGGATAATTTAGCCATTATAACTTAAGGTGAAGGGCATTAATGGATACCATGAAATATCACCCCATGTATGTGTTTTCATGCATTAAATGAATATGTTTAAGTATGTATGACATTAAGGAAACATTAAGGAAAGAAGAAATGAGAATTAGAATGAAAATGGTGAAAATGGCATTGAAAAAGTGATGAAAAAATGTGGTTTTTCCTAGTTTTCGCCACTTGTTTGTTGGAATTTTTTAGAGCCATTTTACGAGTGATCTAAATATGAGTTAGGGAGATGAATGGAGAAAAAATAAGGCCAAGAGCAGCCCTAGAATGGGCTGTGAACAGTACTCGGCCGAGAGAGGTCTCAAAAATTTGACTTTTCGTTTCGAGCTCCAGAAAATTATTTCGGGCATATGGGGATGCTCCTAGGGGTATATAAGTAAGGTCCATGCAAAGAAAATGGAATTTTAAGGCTTCGGTTAAGTTGAAATTAAGTAGGGAAGTAAGTTGGTAAAATAGTGTTTTAATGAATTAAGTGAGTTCTAAGCAATGTAATGAGTTTTGTATGGTTAAGGTTAGTCTATTCTAAGTGAATATGTGATGTGTAGGTAAAAAGGAAGGAAGCGGAAACGGAGAAGGCTATTAGAGCCCTTTAAGGAAACTTGAACCAAGGTGAGTGCTTTACATCGTTTAAAATTGTTTTTGATTGAATTAAGAAACTTTTTAAGTAACTGAAATGTTTTAAGGGAAATATTGTGAGTAAACTTTATTTTAAAAGATTTTAAAAGTATTTGGTATTTCAAATTGATAAGTTGATTTAATAAATAATTGCATGAGTTTATTTTAAATGTGTTGATATAAGCATGAATTTAGAGCTTAAAATGATGTTATTTTGTGCTTGTGCACTTATCAAAGAAATTATAGTATTTAATGCATTGAGAAAACGAGTTTTAGTGCTTATTGCACTCAGAAATCAGACTTTGGTATTTTACGAAATCAGAAAAGAGATTTGTGCTTTTGCACCAAAAAGTTAAAGTAGAAAAAGGAAAAGTGTTTTCAAAACCAGAAAGTATCCCCTCAGGGATTTTCAGAGATTACAGACTAGTTTAGACCCGATCAGTCTATCCCACTTCAGTTGGCACAGTCCTGGGAAGGGATAAGTTACTAACTTGGGGGGACAAGTGTCAGAGTCTGTCAGTCGAGTCGCTATTACTGATGTGGGGTAGTGTTTCGTGTGCTATGGTTAGCGCTAGGCAATTCCACACATGGCCACGAGATGTCTCAGAGCAGGCGAGCTATGGTTAGCGCTGGGCAATTCCGCACATAGCCGTTAGACTTGAGAGACCCCAGATTAGGGATACTATGGTAATTTTAAAAAGATATCAGGAAACAGTTTAAAAAGAAAAGCAGATTTGAGGCAAAAGAAACTTTATAATTATTATTTAAGTTATTTATGATTTACAGTTGTAAGTTTTGTATTTAAATACGTGCTTGCGTTTATATATAAACTATCTTGTTTAAATTGAGTTCTAAGAGATTTAAATTTGAAACGCTTTAGAAACAAAGAATAGTTTTCAAATGTTTTTAGAGGAGGAAGTTTTGAAAACCAGATTTTCAAAGAAAAGATAAATTATCACTCACTGAGCTTCTAGCTCATTATTTCTCTGTTTTATATAAAAACCTCCTCAGGTACTCTCAACAGGTAGCCAATCAGTAGCATTACCTTCAGCGGGTGAGCCAGCGCGACACGACGTTATTTGATCAGTTCATTTTGTTTCATTAGTTATATTTTCATGTAAATCTCTTTTAAACTGTATAAGTAATTTGAAATTTGTAATTATTTGTTTATAATTGTTTTTAAATTGCTTTTTGATTTAAATGTGGTTTATTAAATTGTGTTTGGATTTTATTGTGTTGAATTGAAAATCAAATGCGTGATTGAGGCCTACGGGCAACCAGAAGTTGGGTTGGGTCGCGTCACTGATGGCCAGTCTGAAGTGGTCAATAGAGTTTTAGAACAATACCTGAGGTGTTTTGTAGTAGAGCAACCAAGGCGTTTGTCAAAAATCTTGCATTGGGCTTAATATTCATACAACATGACATTTCATTCTGCAGTAGAAATGATGCCATTCAAAGTAGTTTATGAGAGAAATCCACCATCACTTTTGGATTATATACTAACTACAACTAATGTGGAAGTAGTGGACCAGTTATTAATTGATAAACAAGATTTGTTGTTACAGCTCAAGACAAATTTACTCAAAGCTCAAGCTACAATGAAAAAAAAAAAAAAAAAACAAAGTAGACCAGCATAGATGGGAGATTCAGTTTGATGTAGGAGATTTGGTGTTGATAAAGTTGCTGCCACTTAGACAAATAACTGTGGCTAAGAGATCATCCAAAAAGTTAGCTAAACGTTATTTTGGTCCATACAAGGTTCTAAACATGTTGGACAGGTATAATACAAGTTGGAATTGCTAAATAACACTCGAATTCATGATGTTTCCCATGTTTCTTTGTTAAACAAATTCCGTGGAGATGTTGTAGTAAAGCCGCTGCCTTTGCCGTGTGACATGGTTGCTATTCATCTCATTTTGGAGCCTAAGATGGTTCTACGAAGGCAAGTTATGCAACAACGGGACCAAAATATGGAACAACTTTTGATTCATTGGAAGGATATTGCTGCTATTTTGGCTACATAGGAGGATTTGAGCTTTATCAAGGCAAGTTACCTTGATTTCAACCTTAAGGACAAGGTTGAGGTGGAAGAGGGAGATATTGATACGTTAGAGGCAGGAGCTAGAGACAAGTATGCAAAAGAATGTGAGAAGATTTCATTGGCTCAAGGCAGGGCAAGAAGGGAAATAAAGAAACTCAGTAGATATGCTAATTAGCAATTATTGTTTAGAGGTATTTTGGTTGTAACTGAAGCTGTAACTGAATTTCTAACTAAATTATATTAGTTAGTTTGTAGTTATGAGTCTTTTTTGTACTTTGAAGGGCATAATGAATAAAAGGAATCAAGGAGCGAAAGAAAGGATTTTGTTGTCTTTCATTTCATTCATTTCCCCATCTCTCAAACTCTCTATTCTATTTCTCTCATCTTAGTCTTTTTTTCTTTCTTTCTTAACTCCCAATCTGTGCATCCTCATCAAACTCTTACCTCTCGGGATGAATGATGTGAAACGCTAGATGTCATCCCAAGCAAGCTTTTCGACACATGGCATTAAGTGGATAATGGGCTTGTGAGAGCGAGTAAGGGGTGCAACAGTGTTTTCCCTGCCGAAAAATTATCTTTTGAGGGCTGCTTTATTGGGGATTGAATTCGGAGTTAAGGTTTTGGTGGTGGCGCTGCAGTCTCTTTGTCGATTAGTTGATGAAGAAGAAGACGAGTTATGTCCATTTTTAATGTGTTTAGTTTTTTGTTTTTAATGTGCTGAGAAAATAAGATGGAAAAGAATTTGGGATTTTGTATTTTTGTTTTTTAATATTATATTTTTTTTTTAGTTTTTATTTTTAATTTTCTTATAATTTTTTTATTAAACCAAAATTGTACACTTATCAATCAAATAGCTAGCAGAATGAAAGGACCAAAATACCCTTTTAACTATTAATTTTGTCTAATAGTTAGTTAACGGAAAAACCAATTTGATGAATTTCTCAAACCTTAGAGATGACGGATGTTTAAAACACATAAGTAAAAAGGTAATATTTCACTAAATGTTAGAGACTAAAATGAAATTTTTTCTAAAACAATTCAAATTTGTGCAGATCCTATCTCCTTCCGCCCTAAATGGGACGAGATTGAAAGTAAAATAAATGGGTTTTAGACAAGTTTAGGATTGATATTATAACCTGTTTTGAAGATAGGGCAGGTATGTGGGGTTAACTCCTTTGCCCTGACTCCACGTCCAACCTCGTTTATTGTTTACTTAGAGCAAAGATTCTCTATTATCTTTTTTTTGTTATTATTATTATTAAGTTTTTGATAATCTAGTGACACATTAACATACAAAATAATAGATGATCAAAATTATTACATTTTTTCTCTCTCATACACCATTCAAATTTAAATTTCTCTCATAAAAAGATTATCACTATATTAATATTGACAAAAAACCCTTGCTTATTTATTTATGTATTAAATAAAATATAATATATAGTTTATTAATTATTTAAAACTTAATATATTAATATTTTCAAAAAAATTGCACAAACATTCCTTGATTTTTGGAAAATTCCATAGAGACATCTCGTCACCGCCATTTTGGAGGAGATCATATAATTTTCTTGAGTCTCTAGGTTCTAGAAAAGGACAGATAGATCAATTGCTTTTTCTTTTTTTTTTTAAATAATTTTTTAATATTAACTTACGTTATTTATTTATTTTTTAATTAATTTTCAAATCCATAAAAACAATTCTGGGAGAAGACATGGCATGCTATCATTGGCTTATTTTTTTATTTGTACAATGAAATGTCTATTTTTTCCTTCTCACCTTTAACTTCCCACTAGTCAACCATGTGGTCTACGAAATCTAGGGGATCTTTTGGTATAGGTGCAATTTCACCTAAAGTAAGGGTGTGCAAGTTTTCCTTATATTTTTCATTAAAATATATTTTTAATTACTAAATATGAATAAATATTTCATAATCAATAAAAAATAATGTATAAACTATGAATTTATCTAGTATTAATGTTTTTGATAAATACAACAATTTTTTAATATTTTTTTTTTTTAAAAAAAAGAGATGTATCTCTATGATCCATCTTTAATTGATATGAATAATTGAGATTAAAAAAAAAAAAAATCTCCACCATTTTCATCTACATGGAGATTTCTATGGAGATGGAAATTGATCTCTCCCTATTAGCCATGGAGATCCCATCATCATTATCTTCATCGCAATGGACATGGAGATCATTTTGGTCCATTATGATTCAGACCAAATCTAGGTTCGGTCGCAAATCGAGGCCTTGATTTGCTCTTCATATAGAAGAAGAATCGGTGGATTGATCTCCAATTTTTTTTTTTTTTTTTTAATTTTTCATAACATATTATTTTTTTATCTTCTCTGTCCATCACGATGATGGATGATTTTTTTGTATTTTTATTTTTGAAAATATCATGGTTTTTAAGAACTCTCAAATATGGACACTGAAATTCCTACTTTTTTAATTTTTGTAATTTTGCTTTTTTCTGTAAATGAACATTTTTTTTCCCATTATCTAGGGACAAAATCAACAAAAACATTTTTAACTGTTGATGGGCATTTTGATGATTCCAACTGAAACATTTAGTCGACCATTAGTTTTTAATTTTTTTTTTTTTTTTTACTAATGAGATGGGGTATGGTGTAATTAACATGCAAAGTTAAATTCGTGTGTCAAAATAAACCTTACAGGGATAAAATAATTAATAATACATACACACATGCCCCTCTATTATTATGAATTAAATTGGATTATCTTGCTTCAAATCAACAAATTGAAGTTGAACAAACTAAAATTCAATTAAATATCATTGGATTTGTTTTCATACATTTCCTTCGATTCACAGTGAGAGCAAGAATGATGTGAGCAATGAGGAGCATGGTCTAATTAGGTTTGATTAATCAATATTTTTAGCAGGTTTTGAATATTTGTTATTTTGTTTGTCATTACACTTTAAGACATTATGAAGATTCTATCTATTATAATTTAATTGAAAGATTTGATACGATCATGTTGTGCATAAGCTTGAACTCAATCAAAACCTAACCTATTTTATAAACTAATGAATCTTATAAATTACGAAACATATATAAAAAAATAAAAAAAAAAATTAAAAAAAAAAAATCCCCAATGTAAACAAATATTGAATTATTAACGGATGACATGGAAATCCAATGCTTATAGATCCAAAATGTGACTTACATGTAGCTCTAGTCAAAACATCACCATCTTTGTATAACCAGAATGGATTATAAATGGAGATTGGCTGGTTGATGTAGTGACATCTACCTTCCTTGCCTTGCTTATCCAAACAAGTGTTTGATTCAATATCATGGGGCCACCTTAAGAGTGACAATTTTTTTACTAATTGAGGGTAGCCTTCTGCTATCTTGGAAATAGATTTTCGGACTGCTCAATAGACATCTGACTTAGCATCAAGAGATTTATAGATTTATATATATATATATATATAGTAATTATGCTATCAATACCTCCTAATTTTGTAAAAGTTAAAATCAAACAATTTCAAATGTAGATTAGATCTAATAGACCAAGAAAAAAAAAACAAATATGGAAATGAATAATTATATCATATTAGATTAATAAAATTTTACAATTCACTTCAGTGTATCATTATATTAGAGTAATAAATTAGGAATTTTATTACTCTAATATAATATAATTATTTATTTATATTTTTGTTTTTTGTTTTTTTTTTTTCTATCCATTAGATATCGTTTATGATTGAGATTGTTTGGTGTTAACTTTTATCAAGTTAGAAGGTACTAATGATAAAATTACTTATATATATATGTATTATAAATGTACCATTAATTTTTATATTTTTTAAGGTTTTACTTGATTACATCTATAGATAAGGAAAAAATTATTTGTTTTACACCGATTCTTCCTTTGTTAAGTGTTATTTGTTAATGGTAAATGATATTAGAGGCAGGGCCAGCCTTAGTTAAAGTTAGTGGGAGGCCCTAGATGAAGTTATGATGCGATATTATTCTTTCCAAATAAATTCGTATTATTTAGAGGACAAATTACATAATGCAAGTTAAAAATAATAATAATAAAATAAAATGTAAAGTGAAATAGGTCTTAAAATATAATTGCAAGAATAAAAAATAAAAAAAAATATTATACTTTTCAAAAGAAAAATCTTGAGAAGAAGTGCCATATCACATCTAAGACTTGATATGCTCCTTCTATCCATCTTTTTATCAGCATGCCTGCAATGCATTCAAATACTCAATTAAAATATACTTTTCTTGCATTTTGAGATGCAAAATCACTAATTAAATTTTCATCCCAAATGTTTCTCAATAAAAATGATGACCAATTTATTTAATCATCGGTTTTTTTTTTTTAATAAATAACCTTTTTTTTTTTCAGATATAAATTGAACACTAACCTTTATTTTAAAATTTTATAAGAATAACTATTTTTGAACAAAAATACACTTTAAAAATAAAAAATCTAAAAAAAATGGTTACTTTTCAACTTCAGTCTTAAAAAGGGTTATTCCGTAATCTTCTCTTAATTTTTCTCGTGACATAGTTGACTGTAAAAATGATTTTATAATTTCTATTTCAAAAAACTTCTCTCCAATAAAGCAACTGTAATAGTTATGGTTAACAATATTCTATAAGCAATCCTTAAATTTTTGTACAAAATTTTAAGAATTGTTCTTGTTTCAACTTGGAAAACTTCCTTCAAAACTGTTAACTCAGAAAATAAATCCAAATCATCAATATCAAAATATGTGTCTTGTTTCAAACAAACTTTCAAGATTAAGACAATTAAACAATTATCATCTAAAGACTTTAATTTTTCCAAATCATGCCAAATTATCTTGATGCTTATATTTTTACCATTTGACTCTAGGATAAATATCCTTTATGTCTAAAATATTGAAAACAATAATATGTTAAAAAATAAACTCTCATTTACTACGTTGGAGATAATGTTAATTTTTTAGATAAAAGTTTGATTTATTACAATAATAATTTAAATAAAAATTTAGCCTTTCTAAATAAAAAAATATAAAATTATTTTGGGGCCCTTCAAAATTTTGGCTAAATATGTGGCCGTAGGCAATGGCCTTACTGAGGCCGGCCCATGGAGGTGATCTTCCATTTTTAATTTTAATGGCAATTACATATCAAATAAGGTTTTGTTGAGGTTTAGTCATTTTGCGACTTTTTCAAAGGTGACGAATTTCTAACTTTTATAAGCACTAACATTGTAGTCTCTAATACATCTATTCATAACTAAAATTGTTAGTGCATTTTTCTTTCATATTTGTGTTAGGATTTATGCCCTAAGAGTTGTAATTTGTAAATATTCATATAAATAATAAATAAAATATGTTTATTCAATTTATGTGCATTTATGAAATATTTGCTCCATACGAATGTCATCAATTATCCATGATTATTTATGTAGCTTCAAACTAAGTATATGAGTGTTATATATAAGAAGCTACAGAAAACAAATAAAGCTGTGTATTTTGTTTGTGATAAATATATAGCTATGGTCTATTTTGCATTTGATACGATGATTTTATCTAGGATCGTTCATGTGTCGACATAATAATGGAGATACCTTATATAATAGAGATTATATAAGACTCGACTACGATAAAAATTAATTTCTTATTAATATCCGTTTAACAAAGAAATTCATATTTATCAACCTAATGATTATATATGAATTGATCTTAATCCTGAATGTATTATAGACTCTTATTTGTTGGGTCATATTTTTTTATTTACATAGGTGAGACCGTTATAAAGTGATGATCAATGAGCTTCGTGTTTTAGAGATATGATTTAATAGATTACTAGGAGTATCTTCCATAATATTGGAACCCACACCTTGTAAGAAGTAGAAGAGTAATTCCCTTAAATGTTTATTTTGGTATTAAACAATGAGAGCATTTGACTTTTTGTTTATGAGTAAATAGAAAGATAAATTTATAAGTTGTTATGGATATATTGTTCATTAAATAATCAATGATACTTAATAGAACGAGATATAATTAGAGAGGTATCACAAACTTTAATGACCTAGTTCTAATTATGAATTACTCGTAGAGGGTCAAACCATATGAAATGATTAAATCGATAGACATTGAAAATTCAGATTGTGTAAAACATCTACAATTTTGAGAATACAATCTTGAGTTTTTAATGTAGTAAATTTAAGATTAATAATAGTAAATTGTTTAATTAAAGAGATGAATCAATAATTTTGATATTACTAAAACTCAAATCATAGTTCCATTTAGTCCCTATACTAGCTTACAACCACATAAAAATAGGGAAAAATATAACTGTATTGTCCAATTATTAGTGTCACATAAATTTTATGGACACATTCACAAATTATATAAATAATTTGATTATTTCAATATATGTAATTATTTAATCAAGAATAAAAATCATTTTAGTCTCTAAGTTTTTGAAAAAATATCAAATTTTTAACTATGTTTCGAGAAAAAATAAAATCATCCCTAATGTTTCGAGAAAACGTCAAATTAGTCCCTTCGTCAATCAACTGACTATCAAACTTAACGGAAAACATGAAAATACTCATTTACCCTTGGACTCAGCTGAAATGGATAAAAAGACCGTCCACAATTTAATATTACAATAATACATAATTACGAAAATACCCTTGATGGGTTTTTAAGTATTCTTTGTTAAAATTACAATTTTATCCTTGGAGTCATTTTTTTTTATGCAGCTTTTGCTTGTATAACACTGTTGGATGTATAATTGATTATAGTAAAGTTACCATTTTGCCCTTGAGATTGTGACACTGCAGACTTTTATTAATATTTTTGTGAAAGTTGACTTTAACATTATAATTATTAAAATAACTAATGGCAAGCATGGATAATTGATGACAATCGTGGATTGAAGGCAAGAATAATGTATTGGCTAACAAAACATTAAACATAATGAAATGATTAATTAAATTAAACATTGATTTAGACTTCTTCCAACACCTTTCAAGAGGATTAGGCTATCCACAAGTAAAATCAATCCTGACATTGCTAACAGCAACATCCTCTTCCCTCAATATCACTCCACCATTTTTCTGCAAAATGAAAAAAGGCACAACAAATATTAGAAACTCAAACTCTACTCTTTCACAGAGCACACAAGCACACATATATTTAGCACATACAGCGTATTTACCAGGGAACAAACAATATCATGTGTAGTAACATCTTTGAAATGTTCTAATTTGTCTTTGGAACAGCATACTCGTTACAAAACTGCCACCGAAAAGAAATTATATATGTTCATCTTCAAAACAAATTATTGGATAACAACAGCTATTAGTGAATACACATTAGAAAGTACGAGAAGAGATCTATAAGGTAAAATCCATTCACATATCATCATATTCTGTTACTTAGGAACAAAACAATAATAATCAACAAAGCCTCCATACCTGCTACAAATTCCTTCTACGGATGACTAGCAAAACACCAACAAAAGATCCCAAGATAAGCACACAAATATTTAATATAATATTTTAACATTTTAATATAATGATACTTATCCATTACACAATATATCTCATAATTTATATATATATTTTTTGAAAGGATATCTCATAATTTAAAATTGAACAAAGTAGAAGAGAAATTTCCTTCCACAACGGTTGGTAAACACAGCTTCTCTCTTCTTGGAAATTTCCTTCCATAATGGCTGGTGACGTACCATTATGGAAGGAAATTTCCAATGAATCACTTTTTAATAAACTGGAGAAAAAGATCTCTCAAAAAAAAAAAAAAAAAAATTGAAGAAAAAGACAGCCTTCATTTTTTTTTTTTTTTTAATTCAGGGTTGAGAGCCTCTATATTTGACTTTGGGTGTTCTTGCAATTATTATATGCATAACAGTCATATATACTGTCTAACAATGAAAAGATCAAACAATAAGTGATATTGTTTAGTCTAATTTGCAAGGAAGCTGCAGGTATCGTATCTCTGGTTCAAACAAAATTTAGGGGATTGAAAGACGAGCAATCTACTCATTTCCTTCGCAAGTAAGTAGATCAGTCATTCTCCTGTTAATGAATCATATATATAACCTATTGATTTCTTGTTCTTTGTATATTAAATCCCAAATCTTAACTTAATTTTGCTTTTTAGATTGCATAATTTTCAGATCATTCATGTATTTATAATCACCACTATTTTTAATTTTTTTTTTTTTTAAATTTCATTTGAGCTTCTGAAGTATCGAAAATAATCAAGTTTTCATAGTTCTTTTGGAAATAACTCTTTTTATCTCTAAATTTTCTAAAATCCATAAAAAAAATTCAAACTGTTAGTTAACTAACAGTCAAATCAAACGAAAAAAATAAATAAAAAGATTAAATTACCCCTCATACCTAAAATGATTATTTTACCTCTAATGAAACCCAAATATTACCTGTCATTTGACTAATAAAAAGTTGACACATGCATAATAATATGACTATTGTTTTTTTTTTTTTTTAAATGTGATTATTGTTTTTCTAAATTAAACAATAATTAAAAAATTAGGCTAAATTAATAAAAAAATACAAAAAGAAAAAAGAAAAAAGAGAAAAGAGAAAACCAAATCTATTTTTTACCAAATCATCGTGGACGATTTGGTGCAAACCAATCGTGGATGATCTAGTTCACACCAAATTGTCCACCAGATCATCCATGATCTATTGATGACCAACGATCTATTTGCTATGATTATGTTTGTTTAGCAAGTTGTGAAGATCACCTAACTTTTTAAAAGTTGTGTCACATTACCTTGTATAAATATATAGAAGTTCTTATGATTATGTTTGTATAACAGGCTGTTAAGTGCAATACTATGTCTTGTTGGCCTAGTGGAACCTCAACATCCTCAACTTTACCTCCCGATATACCTAATGAGAAACAGGTGTACATTTATCTCTGTCGATTTGAGTAATATTTTCATGTCCATTTGTCTATATTAGCAGCTTACATTTTATATTGATTTGTTTGTACATATGAATGATTTGAGTTAGAATCAATGTTAGTTTCTTGAATCATTCATGCCATGCTTGGTTTTACTTGTATTACTTATCATGTCAATCATTTATTTTATTTGTCTGTTGAAAAGGATGCCTCTCAACATATTGGACAACAAAATGTTGAAAATAAGAGGGTGGGCATAGAATTAGGCAAATCTTCAGTTGTTAAACAAAGAAAGTTGAGATCAAAGGTTTGGGAGGACTTTGAGAAGTACAAAGATGAAAATGGGAAGGATTGGGCCAAATGTAAAGTTTGTGAGAAGGACTTTGATGGTTCAAGTAAGTTAGGAACTACTCATCTCAGAAATCACTTCATAAGTTGCCAAAGAAAAAGAAATGGAGATGGGGGTGGAGATGAACCAGCCAACTTAGCAGGCAATTTAAGTAATCCGATTGTCATTCAAGAGAAATCTGTGATGGATCAACAATTGAATCACTTGGATTTGGCAAGAATGATTATTAAGCAAGGTGATGCAAAGCTTATAAACTCCACGAACGTGGGTTACATAATTGATGTTTACAAGGAAGAGAAGGAAAAGCTTCACAATTATTTTGAGAAACTTTCAAAACTCTCACGTCGCTTGTGTTTAACCGTTACAGAAGAATTTCCTTGGCATGCTTGTTTGACGGTCTGGTTCATTGATGATGATTGGAAATTGAAGAACAAGATTATCGGCTTTAAATATTTTGGAGGCACGTTCAATGAGCAATGTGTGAAAATGTGCTTTTGGAATTGGGAATTGAAAACGATATATCCGCCATGGTTATAGGGGATGAGTTTGATACTTTGTCTTCGTTGATAAGTTGTAATGAGATCAAAGAAGACTGGTTTAGTACTCAAGGTTCACTCCTTTTCAATAACAAGTTACGCATTGAAAGCTGTTTCTTTCCTTGTGATCAACCTGATAATTTTCTTCTATTTGTAGTCCGGGATCGTTTATGTGACAGGCTAAAAATATTTTTCATAATATAAGTAATAATGAAAATGTTCGGAATGCAATAGATGTTATAGAATTGTCGGAGAAAATCTTGTGGGGTACAGGCAATGATTTTTTGGGTGCTTTTAAGAGTCTATTGGGTCTTAAAGAAACATTTTTTCACTTAGAGAATAGTCATCTCCATTTTCAAAATTTAACAAAAGAAGAATGGGATGCACTAAGGGCAATTTACGAGTGTCTTGAAGGCAATGGCGTTTTTCATCGACCATATTGGAACAACTACAATACTGCAAATACCCATTTTCCCCTGCTTTGTAGGACATATAAGTGTCGCAAAGAATTGAGGAAATGTGGTATTGACGATGTTGATGATGAGTTGATGGAAAGAGCAGACAAATTTTGGAATGACTATAATTTAGTTCTAGCCATTGCTTCGACACTTGATCCGCGATTCAAAATGGATATTGTGAAAAACTGGTATAAGAAGATCTTTGGTGATGAAGGGAAGACTGAATTTACAAAATTCAGGGATTACTTTAACAAAATTTACTATGAATATGCAAGTGGCATCAACAAATGTACTTCAGGAGTAGAAGAAAACAATTCTTCATTCTCATATGAAATACTAGATCCTTTGGGGAAATTGTGTAAATCTTCTCATGAACTGGATCACATCCAGTGGCTGAATCCGGAACTTCATCTTTATTTTGAAGAGGTCAAATTTCCTTCAATCAAAGATTTTGATGTACTTGAATGGTGGCGAGCTCATGCTCGGTACTTTCCAACTCTTGCAAGAATGGCCCGTGATTTTTTATCAATTCAAGTCTCATGCCGTCCTCCCAAAGTTTCTTGGGATGAGATGGATTGCTTATTAAAGTTGGACATCGTAAATGCTTATAAATGCACAAAAAGCTGGCTATGTGAGGAATTATGATAAATAATTATGTTATTTTATTTTATTCTCATTTCTAGTTGTTGAGAAACTCAAACGGTTTAATTTAAGCACCATTTGGTTATCTAATGTTTGGGTGTCCATTTATCAATTGCATTGTGACTCAAGACTTATGGATTTTCCTATAATACTATTGTAGTTTTTCTTATTACTTATTAATTTAAAAGGCTTGCTAATTATTTATGTTTTATTTTTATCATGGCTGACTTGTGACTATATACAAGCATTTACTCTCTTTGTCAAGTTGAATTAATTTTTTTTTTTGGGTGAAAATTAAAAAAAAAAAAAAACCGTACATGTTACTTTCTCTCTCAAGCCAGAGGCCTTCATATTCACAGTGCCAGCGTTCTTTTTTTCTTTTTTTGTTTCCCTTTATCAATTATTTTCATAAGAGGGATGAAATCAGGTTTTTTTTTTTTTTTTTTTTTTTTTTGAAGCTGGAGAAAATTAGGGTTATATAAGGGTATTTGAGTCATTTGAAAATGAAATAAAAAATAAAACTAATCATAAATGTTTTTTTTATCCAAAGTGATTAAATATGGCAATTATCTTTAGAATAAAATATTTTTCATTATCTATTTAAATCATTTTATAATTTTAAATTTGAGTTAAAACCTCAATCTTTAAGTATAAAAAACTGTGTTTATTATTTAAACAGGATTTGACAAAAACTTTTTAAGGTTTGATCCTTCTTAAAAAAAAAAAATTCCTATATTTTAAAATTTGGGTAAAAACCTTCTTATTATATAATAAAATCAACTTATAATATCAAAATTAGGTTAAACATCCTCCCATGTATGTAATACTCTTCTGGTGGGCGAATTAATTGCTCTTCAAAGCTGTCTTGAGAGTGCTTTGTAGATTGCATTATGATGTGGGTGTGGGGGATGATAGAAAAACTGAAATGAGAAGAGAGAAAGAAAAATAAAACTGGAGATGAGAGAAGAATTTGGGAATGGATATGGGAAAGTTTAGAAGAAAAGAGATACGAATAGAGACAATAAAATTGGAGTGAATGACTAAGATGCTCCCTCTCAGTTCACAATGCTTTTTATTCATTCCTCTCTGTTACAACAAACTTGCTACAATTATTTTTTTTTAGTTACAACTTCCACTAATTTATGTTGCAAACCCAAGTCTTTTGCCTAACACACCATTATTACTTATTCTAAGAATCTCGAAGGCCTCTTGATTTCTCTCCTTGGTCTACTTATTACTTCATTCTGCTCTTCCACATGTGCATTTGTCACTTTATTCACATCAATACACCCCCCATTGACAACAACCTTGTCCTCAAGGTTGAAATCAGGATAATGGTTTACAAACTCCAAAACATCTTCCCACGTAGCAGCCTCTGCAGGTAAACCAGTCCACTGAATCAAAAGTTGGTTACATTGCTGTCCTTGCTTGGTTATGACTCTACTCTGTAGCACTTCTTGTGGTTCCAAAACCGGCTTAGAGTTGATGCTGTCTTGTGGCAACTACATAGATTCCTCCTTAGCATCTCCATGAAATTCTTTCAATAGTGAAACATGAAATACATCATGAATTCTAGCTGTACTTGGCAACTCCAATTTGTACGCCACCTATCTAATGTGTTTGAGAACCTTAAAACGACCAAAATACCTTGCAGCTAACTTGTTTGACTCCCTATTAGCCACATATATCTGTCGATAAGGTTGTAACCGTACCAATACCATATCTCTAGGTTGGAACTGCATATCACGCCTATGAGCATCTACAGCTCTCTTCATTACAGCTTGAGCTCTCTCTAAATTGTTCTTGAGTTGTTGTAGCACCTCCTGTCTATCTATCGACATCCTATCTACCAATTCTGTTGAAGCTGTCATTGGAACATAATCAAGTAGTGAAGGAGGTTCACGACCATTTACTGCTTTAAACGAAGTCATTCCTGTCGAAGAATGGAATGATAAGTTATAGCAATATTTAGCCCAATGAAGTATTTTGACCCATCTTCTCGGATAGTCTGCCACAAAACATCTCAAATATTGCTCCAACACTCTGTTAACCACTTTAGACTGACTATCCGATTGCGGGTGATAAGTCGTACTCCTTTTAAGAACAGTATCACTCAAAGCAAATAATTCACACCAAAATTTGCTCAAAAACACAACATCTCTATCAGAAACAATAGAGCGTGGTAAACCATATAGCTTACAAACCATTTGGGTGAACAACTCAGCAACTTTAGAAGATGAATAGGTATTGGTTAATGCTCCAAAATGAGCTTGCTTTGAGAGCCTATCGACCACCACTAGAATAGTTGTATAACAATGTGAATTAGGAAGACTCGTTATAAAGTCCATAGACAAGTCTTCCCAAATCCTCTCAGGAATCGGTAACGACTGCATCAACCCTGTAGGTGCACAATTCTGATATTTTATTTTCTGACAAACTGAACATGTCGTGACATACTTCTGAACATCCTTTTTAAGTCCCTTCCATGTGAACGCAGCACATACCTTTGCTATCGTTTTTTGAATTCCCCCACGGCCTCCCATCAATGTTGTATGACACTCATGTAATACTTGTTGTACCAAAGGTGAATTTGGATTTAACAGCAACTTCCCTTTGTCCAGCAATAACTCATCCCGTGACTTATATTCATTTAATTCATCTGAATTTGCAGCCATTTGCTTGTATAAATTCTAAAAGAACTCGGAAGTCATATTCTCTTGTCTGAGCAAATCTAAAAGTTCAAAACGCAACTGAGACAATGCCAAAAACTGCATTCCCACATCATCAGGTTGTCGTGATAGAGTATCTGCTGCCCTATTCTCCTTGCCTAGCTTGTAAACAATGGTATACTGATATCCAATTAACTTGGCTAAGTATTGTTGTTGCTCCGGTGTTTGAACTACTTGATCTAACAGAGCACACAAACTTTTTTTATTCGTTCTGATGATAAAATGTCTTCTAAGAAGATACTGACGCCATTTCTTAACTACCTCTATTATCGCATATAACTTCCTTACATATGCAGAAGCTTGCTGCATTCGGAGTGAAAGCTTTTTGCTAAAGTAGAAAATTGGGTGTTCATGTTGCATTAGCACTGCTCAAATTCCCAGGTTAGAAGCATCTGTTTCAACTACAAAATCCTTCTCAAAATTTGGCAAAACTAACACCGGTGCTGAGCTCATAGCCGACTTCAGTTTATCAAAAGCTGCTTGTGCAATAGGGCTCCACTAAAATGCATCCGTTTAAAGCAAATCAGTAAGTGGTACTGCAATGGTAGCATATGATCAAACAAATCTTCGATAATAGCCCGTTAAACCTAGGAATCCTCTTAACTATTTAAGATTTTTTGGTAAAGACCAATCTAACGTAGCTTGCACTTTGTTTCTATCCATGCTGACTCCCATACCTAACACAATATGGCCTAAGTATTCTACTAAACTTTGCGCAAATGCATATTTACTCTTTTTCACCAAAAACTGATTGTCAGTCAACTTTTGTAAAACCATTCAGAAATGAATCAAATGCTCTTCCAGACTAGGACTGTACACCAATATGTCATTAAAAAAAAACGGCTACAAATCTCCTAAAAAATGGCTTTAAAATCATATTCATTGTTGCTTGAAATGTAGAGGGTGCGTTAGTTAAACTGAATGACATTACTAAAAACTCATAATGCCCTTGGTGTGTCCTAAAAGCCGTCTTGTGAACATAAGCTGGTTTCACTCTTATTTGGTGGTATCCTGCTCTTAAATCCAACTTAGAAAAAATTGTTGAACCGCCTAATTCATCCATTAATTCATCAGCAGTTGGAATTGGAAATCTATCTCGCACCGTGATGTTATTTAGAGCCCTATAGTCAATACAAAATCTCCAAGTTCCATCTTTTTTTAAATTAGCAAAACAGGAGAAGAAAATGGTGATGTACTTGGTCGAATGATACCTGATTGTAACATCTCAGACACTTGTTTCTCTATTTCTTCTTTTTGAAAGTGTGGATAGTGGTAAGGTTTGACATTTATTGGAGTCAAATTCGGCAGTAGATGAATCTCATGATCCATTTCTCGATACAACGGCAACATTTTGGGCTCATCAAATACATCTTCGAACTCCTGCAGTAACCGTTATACATCAACATTCAATTCAACTTCCTTCAAACCCTCCTTCTCTTGTAGCAATGTAATCTGGAACATAGAGGAAATAACACCTTTGTCTTGCATCTTTCGTAATTGAATCATTGACATCTATTGCTGACAACATTGTTTGTCACCTTGCAAACGAATTATCTCATCATCACACGAGAATTCCATGATTAGCTTCTGATAATCAATTAAAATGGGCCCCAAGAGTTGTAACCACTAGACCCCTAACACCAGTTCAGCTCCCTGAATCGGCAAAATATAAAAATCAACCAAGAAAACACGCTTTTGAATTTGCACAGGTACCGCCGTACACAATCCCTCACATTTCAGCGTTTCACCATTGCCTATCATAACCTCAAATTGTCTATCACTAGTGATTGGCAAATTGAGCATCGAAACCACCTTTGATTGTAAAAAATTATGGGTGCTTCCCCTATCAACTAAAATTTGTACCTCTATTTTCCCAATTGAGCCTCTAAATTTCAGCGTTTGAGGCATCAAAATCCCTGACATAGCATGTAAACTGATCTGGGGTGTGCCACTGATAACATCTATAGCTTCGTCACTCTTCTTTGCAATGCTTGACTCTTCGAATTCTTCAAAATTAATTTCATCAGAATCAGGAACTATCAATATATGTGCTGAAGCTCTACAATTGTGGGCAAAAGTATACTTCTCATCATAGTAGAAGTATAAACCTTTTTCACGTCTGGCTTGAATTTGGCTCTGGGACAACTTATGGACATTGTTTTTGGGTTGGTTATTGGTGTTGTTGTTGGTTGAATTCTAGCTAGTATTCGGTAAAGGTTTGGAAGTGTTTGCATGTATTGGTTTGGTAAAGGTTGTTGAAGAATTAAAAGGTTTTTGTTATGGGTTTGGCAATATAGGTGGATAAGGGGAGAACAGTTTGGGTGTTGTATTTCGTTGTTGAAGTTTGAGTTCCTGAATTTTTGCTAAGGCCATTGCCTTAGTCAAGTTTGTAGGTTGAAAAATGCTACCTCATGTTGAATGGTAGGTTTTAAACCAGAAACAAAGCAACTGAGCAAGAAAGATTCTGACAACCCATTTACCTTGGTGGAAAGATTCTCGAATTCCTCTTGATACTCTAGTATTGACCCTGTCTGTACCAACTTAGATAACTTCCCTTGATAGTCCTCCAACTCCGATGGACCAAATCTCACTTGAAGAGATTTGGTGTTCTTTTAACGCCACTGATACCAAGCCAACGCCTTCCCATCAAAACACAACGGAGCAATTTGTAATCTCATTTCTTCAGATGCATTGTGAAAATCGAAATACCATTGGATCTTGAAAATCCAACCTTGAGGATCTCCACTTTCGAATCGCGGTGCATCAATCTTTAATGGCTTCAAATTCATCGCATTACCCCCTACTTGCATTTGCGGAACTCCATTATCGTTGTGAGTTAGAGTTGATAAAGATGATGAAATCTTTTGTTTCTGCTGTTGGCAGTCAGCGCACATAGTGGAAAACTTGAAAGAAATGTCATGCAATTGAGAAACCATTCCCTGCACCTCCTCATGAACTTCTTGAATCGATTGATCCTGCTTATCCATCTGATCCTCCACAGTCTTGATTCGAGTGGTCGTTACCATGACCTTGATGAAAGCACCAATTGATGTGGGTGTTGGGGAATGATAAAGAAACTGAGATGAGAAGAGAGAAAGAAAAATAAAATTGGAGATGAGAGAAGAATTTGGGAATGGATATGGGAAAGTTTAAAAGAAAAGAGATGAGAATAGAGACAACAAAATTGGAGTGAATGACTGAGATGCCCCCTCTCAGCTCACAGTGCTTTTTATTCATTCCTCTCTGTTACAACAAACTTACTACAATTATTTTTTTTTTAGTTACAACTTCCACTAATTTCTGTTGCAAACCCAAGTCTTTTGCCTAACACACCATTATTACTTATTCTAAGAATCTCGAAGGCCTTTTGATTTCTCTCCTTGGTCTGCTTATTACTTCATTCTACTCTTCCACATGTGCTTTTGTCACTTTATTCACATCACATTATAACATGAGTAATATGGAGTGTGATAATCTTTTTGTTGTCTGGAGCTCGGTATTGTCCTCTTGCTATGACTAATGTTGTGATTAAAAGGATATTAAATTTTTCACTTTCTTCTATAGGTGATATTTTTGTTTCCTTCATTCCTAATGAAGGGAACAAAGTTACTCATTCTCTTTTTGTCATTGTTTAGCTTTGATTCACCCCAAAAAAATCTCGTACGAAATGTTTATTATCTAAAGGGAGATTTGCCAAATCACATTGAAGTTTTGTCAATGGCAAAAACAACACTTTAGCATTTTTTTTTTTTTTTTAAGCAATAATATTCATTAAACAGCAAAATCAGAAGCAATTATATCAACAATAGAAGGAGGAGAACAATTAATCCACTCCCTAGAACCTGGCATGGAACTAGTAGCTTTAGCTAGATTATGAGCTACTTCGTTCACATATCTCCTAACCCATATAAAATTCAAATTGACAGTATCCGAAGGTGAATATAAACAATCATCAATAATTAAACCAAAACCAGAATTATCCTACAAAGGATGTTGAATAGCTTGGAATACATTGAGAGCATCCATTTTAACGACAATATTATTTAACTGTTTGCTCTTGATTCAACTAAGAACTTCCTGAACTCCCATTGTCTCTGCCACCTTATGCTCAACCCGACCTATACAAGAGTCATTCTTAGCAGCCACAAAATGCCCATGCATTTCTCACTATCATACCAAAACCTATCCTATTCGTGTTGATGAAATTAGCAACATCAACGTTTAACTTTGAAAATCCTTGATGCGGTTTAATCTAGCAAACAACCCCATTGTCACTATCACCATAACAACACTTTAGTTTTAAATTTAGGTAAAAAGTACTTATCATATGTCAACATCATCTAATAGTTTTAAAAATTCAATTTGAATTATCTCCTCATCTAAACTTAGTTTTAAACTTTTTGAAACATATGATTGATTTTCAATAAGATAAGAGATAACAATCATATTATAGTGCGTATAAGTCAACTATTTGAAAAAGTTTAGGTGAAGAAGAATCCAAGTCCTTCAAAGTTTAAGGGGTGTAATCAATCTAAACTTAATTAGAATTTAAAATATTTTAAAAGTTTTGGTGCACTCAATCCAGATTTAAATGGATTCCATTGAAATCCAGATTTGTTTTCATACATTTCCTTTGATTCACAGTGAGAGCAAGAATGATGTGAGCAATGAGGAGCATGGTGTAATTAGGTTTGATTAATCAATATTTTTAGCAGGTTTTGAATATTTGTTATTTTGTTTGTCATTACACTTTAAGACATTATGAAGACTCTATCTATTATGATTTAATTGAAAGATTTGATACGATCATGTTGTGCATAAGCTTGAACTCAGTCAAAACCTAACCTATTTTATAAACTAATGAATCTTATAAATTACGAAGCATATAAAAAAAAAAAAATCCCCAATGTAAACAAATATTGAATTATTAACGGATGACATGGAAATTCAATGCTTACAGGTCCAAAATGTGACTTACATGTAGCTCTAGTCAAAACATCACCATCTTTGTATAACCACGATGGATTATAAATGGAGATTGGCAGGTTGATGTAGTGACATCTACCTTCCTTGCCTTGCTTATCCAAACAAGTGTTTGATTCAATATCATGGGGCCACCTTAAGAGTGACAATTTTTTCACTAATTGTGGGTAGTCTTCTCCTATATCTTGGAAATAGATTTTTGGACTGTCCAGTAGACATCTGACTTAGCGTCAGGAGATTTATAGATACATATATATATATATATATATATATATATAGCAATTATGCTATCAATACCTCAGAATTTTGTAAAAGTTAGAATAAAAAAATTTCAACTGTAGATTAGATCTAATAGACAATATATATATATATATATATATATGGAAATGAATAATTATATCATATTAGATTAATAAAATTTTACAATTCACTTCAATGTATCATTATATTAGAGTAATAAATTAGGAATTTTATTACTCTAATATAATATAATTATTTATTTATATGTTTGTTCTTTGTTTTCTTTTCTATCCATTAGATATCGTTTATGATTGAAATTGTTTGATGTTAACTTTTATCAAGTTAGAAGGTATCGATGGTAAAATTACTTATATATATGCATTATAAATGTACCATTAATTTTTATATTTTTTAAGGTTTTACTTAATTACATCTACAGATAAGGAAAAAATTATTTGTTTTGCACTGATTCTTCCTTTGTTAAGTGTTATTTGTTAATGGTAAATGATATTAGAGGCAGGGCCAACCTTAGTTAAAGTGAGTGGGAGGCTCTAGATGAAGTTATAATGCGATATTATTCTTTCCAAATAAATTCTTATTATTTAGAGGACAAATTACATAATGCAAGTTAAAAAAAAAAAAAAAAAATCTAAAATGTAAAGTGAAATAGGTCTTAAAATATAATTGAAAGAATAAAAAATATTATACTTTTCAAAAGAAAAATCTTGAGAAGAAGTGCCATATCACATCTGAGATATGCTCCTTCTATCCATCTTTTTACCAACATGCCTGCAATGCATTCAAATACTCAATTAAAATTTACTTTTCTTGCATTTTGAGATGCAAAATCACTAATTAAATTTTCATGCCAAATTTTTCTCAATAAAAATGGTGACCAATTTATTTAATCATTGTTTTTTTTTAATAAATAACCTTTTTTTTAGATATAAATTGAACACTAACCTTTATTTAAAATCTTATAAGAATAACTGTTTTTGGACAAAAATACACTTGGTAAAAATAATAAATCTAAAAAAAATGGTTACTTCTCAACTTCAGTCTTAAAAAGGGTTATGCCATAATTTTCTCTTAATTTTTCTCGTGACAGAGTTGATTGTAAAAATGATTTTATAATTTCTATTTCAAAAACCTTCTCTCCAATGAAGCAACCGTAATAGGTATGGTTAACAATATTCTATAAGCAATCCTTTAATTTTTGTACAAAATTTTAAGAATTGTTCTTGTTTCATCTTGGAAAACTTCCTTCAAAACTGTTAACTCAGAAAATAAATCCAAATCTATTTCAAAAAAAGAAAATAAATCCAAATCATCAATATCAAAATATGTGTCTTGTTTCAAACAAACTTTCAAGATTAAGACAATTAAACAATTATCATCTAAAGACTTTAATTTTTCCAAATCATGCCAAATTATCTTGATGCTTATATTTTTACCATTTGACTTTAGGATAAATATCCTTTATGTCTAAAATATTGAAAACAATACTATATTAAAAAACAAACTCTCATTTATTAAAAGAATGCTATCATTTAAACTTTCATTTACTACGTTGGAGATAACGTTAATTTTTTAGATAAAAGTTTGATTTATTACAATAATAATTTAAATAAAAATTTAGCCTTTCTAAATAAAAAAAATATAAAATTATTTTGGGGCCCCTTCAAAATTTTGGCTAAATATGTGGCCGTAGGCAATGGCCTTACTGAGGCCGGCCCATGGAGGTGATCTTCCATTTTTAATTTTAATGGCAATTACATATCAAATAAGGTTTTGTTGAGGTTTAGTCATTTTGCGACCTTTTCAAAGGTGTCGAATTTCTAACTTTTATAAGCACTAGCATTGTAGTCTCTAATACATCCATTCATAACTAAAATTGTTAGTGCTTTTTTTTTTTTTTCATATTTGTGTTAGGACTTATGCCCTAAGAGTTGTAATTTGTAAATATTCAAATAAATAAAAAATAAAATATGTTTATTCAATTTATGTGCATTTGTGAAATATTGCTCCATACGAATGTCATCAAATTTTTATAATTATTTATGTAGTTTCAAACTAAGTATATGAGTGTTATATACAGGAAGCTACAAAAAACAAATAAAGTTGTTTATTTTGTTTGTGATAAATATATAGTTACAGTCCATTTTGTATTTGATACGATAATTTTATCCAGGATCATTCATGTGTCGACATAGTGATGGAGTTACCTTATATAATAGAGATTATATAAGACTTATGAATTGTTCTCAATTCTGAATGTGTTATAGACTCCTATTTGTTGGGTTATATTTTTTTATTTACATAGATGTGACTGTTATAAAATGACGATGAATGAGCTTCGTATTTTGGATATATGATTTAATAGATTACTACGAGTATCTTGTATAATATTGGAATCCACTCCTTGTGAGAAGTAAAAGAGTAATTCCCTTAAATGTTGATTTTGGTATTAAACAATTAGAGTATTTGACTTTCTGTTTATGAGTAAATAGAAAAATAAATACATAAGTTATTAGGGATATATTGTTCATTAAATAATTAATTATACTTAATAGAACGAGATATAATTAGAGAGGTATCACAAAGTTTAATGACCTAGTTCTAATTATGAACTATTCATGGAGGGTCAAACCATATGAAATGATTAAATCGATGGACATTGAAATTTCAGATTGTGTAAAACATCTACAATTTTGAGAGTGCAACATTGAGTTTTTAGTAGAGTAACTTTAATATTAATAATAGTGAATTGTTTAATTAAATATTTGAATAAATAATTCCGATATTACTAAAACTCAAATCGTAGGTCAATTTAGTCCCCATACTAGCTTACAACCATATAAAGGTAGGGAAAAATATAATTGTATTGTCCAATTATTAGTGTCACATATACATTTTATGGACACATTCACAAATTATATAAATAATTTGATTATTTCAATATATGTAATTATTTAATCAAGAATAAAAATCATTTTAGTCCCTAAGTTTTTGGAAAAATGTCAAAATTTTAACTATATTTCGAGAAAAGATAAAATCATCCTTAATGTTTCGAGAAAATGTCAAATTAGTCCCATCGTCAGTCAACTGATTGTCAAACTTAACGGAAAACGTGAAAATACTCATTTACCCTTGGACTCAGTTGAAATGGATAAAAAGACCGTCCATAGTTTAATATCACAATAATACATAATTACAAAAATACCCTTATGGGCTTTTAAGTAATTTTTATTAAAATTACAATTTTATCCTTGGAGTCTTTTTTTTTTTTTTTTATGCAGCTTTTGCTTGTATAACACTGTTGGATGTATAATTAATTATAGTAAAGTTACCATTTTGCCCTTGAGATTGTGACACTGCAGACTTTTATTAATATTTTTGTGAAAGTTGACTTTAACATTATAATTATTAAAATAACTAATGGCAAGCATGGATAATTGATGACATTGTGGATTGAAGGCAAGAATAATGTATTGGATAACAAAACTCAAATGTTTATTGGATTATGGTGAATGATGACTCAATACATTTTAAGAGTAATAGTGTAAGGGGTAATAGTGTCTTTTTGCCCTTTTCATCATTGACAAAATTTTGCCATCAGAGACTAAATTGAAGGATTTTCTAATAGTTTAGGGTAACGGGAGGCATTTAATTTAAAAAGTAGATATTACCTCAAAACTTAAGAACTAAATTGAAGAATTTTCTGATAATTTGAAGTCACAAGAGCATTAAAGAAAGTATGATTAAAAAGTAGATATTACGTCAAAACTTAAGGACTAAATTGAAGAATTTCTGATAATTTAGAGTCACACGAGGCATTTAAGAAAACATGCTTAAAAAATAGATATTATCGTCAAAACTTAGATGACTAAATTGAAAAATTTTCTGATTATTTAGAATCACGAGAGATATTTAAGAAAACATGCTTAAAAGGTAGATATTATGTCAAAATTTAGGAAGTAAATTGAAGGTTTACCTGAAACGAATGACCCACAGATTGTCAAGAAAAAACAAAGGGTAACCGAAGCGAATGATCCACAGCAGGGAGGACCACCGAAAAAGAGATGGGAAGCAGGGAGATAGTGAGAAAGGCAGAGGAGCTGGTGGAAAGAAGCATGAAAAGCAACGACGCCTCCCACGACGCCTCTCACGTCTGGAGGGTCAGAGACATGGCCCTCTCCCTTGCTCATGACCAGGGCCTCTCTTCCAACCCGGACTCCATGCTCGTTGTTGAGCTCGCTGCGCTTCTTCATGACATTGGTTTCGTCTTCTTCTCATCATCCTTCCTATTTATTTTCTTCTCTTACAACGTATTGATAATTTCCCTTTACTTGCCAGGTGACTACAAGTATTTGAGGTTTGTATCTATCTATCTTTCAATAGAATATGCATGAGTAAATGTCTCTTGTGTTATCTGATGAGGTTTTGCTTATCATATATTTACTAGTTTTGGAAGTTAATTACTTGTTGGTTTCTTAAATTCAACACCTTTAATCTGTTTAGTGAAGGTAGATATTGGCAAATGTTAAAAGTGAAGTTGTATTCATATTATTGTTATCTGTATTCTCTAAGCCATTTTATGATGCTCATGTTTTTGTATACAGATATTAGTTAATTTAATTTAATTTAAATTTGCATGTAGAGATCCATCTGAAGTGAACATTGTTGAGAATTTTCTTGAGGAAGAGGGTTTGGAGGAACAACAAAAGACAAGAATATTAACTATCATTAAGAGGATGGGTGCGTGTTTCAAATTTTTCTCTTTGTTATTTTTTGGTTATTTGCTTGTACTTCGTCATTATATTGCTGCTAGCTTTATTTTCAGATTGTGATGAGATAATATGTATAAATGGTGGTGGTTACTGCTTTGTATACACTGATTGAAGCGATAAAATTTCATGGCGGTGGAATTATTGTATTCTTCTCGCTGTGCTTTTTGATTCATACTCTATGAATTGTCTTGGAAAACGCGATGTATAAAACAATGTGATAATCTTTAGTTACTTGCATTGACTCTTTCTATTCTTTCTGTCGCCAATTTCAAGTATTTGTTTTTTCTCTCTCCCAATTAACTCTGGTTTTCAATGTTAACACTAGTTCTTGTTTCTGTTTTGATGTGGCAGAAATTAGATTTTGGACACTTTTGTGAGGTAACACTTGTTTGCTTTTTGTCCAAAGTATTTGTGTTAGTAGTTGTGGGGAAGAAACGAATGAAAGTAAAATCAAAGTATTAAAGAAAAGGAAATTTTACCAACTTTATTAATGAGTTGGTCCTAACTTCTAACTATGCCAAGCTTGAGAAGTTCAATTTTGCATGACCTCTGAACAAAATGGTAGTCATACTGCAATGTAGTGACATAAAACTAGAGGGAGACACTTTAAAGGCAAATTCATTTACATATTGTGGACTTGTACATGTACACATGTATTTCTGCGCATATGCGAATACATGTGGCAATTATGAAGTCAATGCTCAGAAGGTAGATCCTTTTACTGCTATAGTTGTAGTGATCCTCTGCTGCTCTATTTAGATTTTTGTAGCAATTCCTTTCGTTTTTGCATAACTTAAAAATTTTCGTCACAATAACAATTGTGAACAGCATCTTTCGAAAGTTTATTTTTCTAATTGTATGTGCAAATACTACACATAAAAGCACACACTGACTTATGGGCAACCTACCTTAAATGCTTGCATAGAGCTTTTTTGTAATTTATTTTATTTTATTTTTTTTATCTTGTTTTTGGGTTCCCATTCATGTTACGGATTCACATCCAATTATATTTTTGTTTATAATAGAATTGTGCTATGCTGGAAATTATCAGTTTTAGCTTCAAGCGCTTTTTTTTGGCAGTCCTATAAGTTGAAAACTCAATGTAGTTTTGTCTTTCAGCTTCTAATCATTTTCCTTCTTTTGTGTTGTTGCTCTAAATCCACATTTGGTTAAAGCAGAAAGTAATTGTGACAGACGTATTTTCCTTTCAGGTTTCAAAGATGAACTTTCCGGGCTTGTGAATACTGAGAATTCTCTGGAATTTGGGGTTGTGCAAGATGCTGATCGCCTTGATGCAATTGGTGCTATTGGTAGTTTTTGGATCTATAAGTGCTTCAACCTAAACACCACTGTTCTTGTATTGATCTATCCAATTAAACTTCTCTGGTGAGGATGTCCAGGTTTAAACAGAATCGGCACACTGCATAAATGTGTGGAGCTGAGTGCAAAATTTGTGATATTGCACATTAGCTTTGTGCGGTTAATGTGATGTGTAAAGTTTGCACATTATAGTGAAGTTTGAACACTAACGTGTGACTTGAATGCAAGTTTAAGTGTTTAACACAAGTTTTATGAATTCAGACATTTGCATTAGGGAAAGACTTTTTAATATAATCATAAAACATAATAGGCTGCCAGAAAAGAGTAGCTTTTGATCAAAACCGTTATAGGCCATGGGACAATATATATGTCTTCTGACTTGAAGAAATAATTTCTGATATAATTATTATTATCTATGTTGGCTTTTTTTCTTCCTGAGGCAGCCTAATGTTTATATTATTTTTTCTCCAACTGGGTCGTTGGAAAAGAAGAAGTTCTTACCTTTTGTCGATACAATATGCTTTTCGTGTTCATTTGATAGGTAATTTTGTTGCAAACTGCTTGTTATGGTGAAAAATTTTTTATTTTTTGTACGAAAAGAAGACCTTATATCAGTCTCTAATTTCAGGAATTGCTCTCTGCTTTACTTTTGGCGGAAGTAGGAACAGAGTGCTTCATGATCCCAACATCCTGCCATGTTTGGATTTATCCAAAGGACAGTACATCAAGAAAGAGGAGCAGACTACAGTGAATCATTTTCATGAGAAACTTCTCAAGCTGAAGGATTTAATGAAAACAGAGGTAAAATGTTTGAATTTCAAGTGTTATACTATACCCTACATCTCCTGATTTTTTTTCGCTATTTGTTTGCGCTGAATTTACAAGCCTACAACAAACTATATGTATGTAAATAGTGGAAATTTAAAAAACAAAGGCACAAGAAAAAATGTGTTAATTCATTTTGATCCAAAAAATAAAGTTTTTAGGCCTAAACGTAGAAACAAATAACTCTTTTTTTGGGCAAAACTAAATTTTTCTCTTTCATTTAGGCTAAAATGAATTCGTCTCCCTCTTGTATGTATTGGGTGTATGTATCTAGTAAGTAGTAACTTAGTGAGAAGTTTATAGCTGTGTGGGTTCTGAACATTGACTAAAACTATCAGGCTGGGCGGAGAAGGGCTGAGAAAAGGCACAAGTTCATGGAGGAATTCTTGAAGGAGTTCTATGAAGAGTGGGATGGGAGAGCTTGAATATCGTATTGTTCCTTGGGCTTGTCTTGTAAATTAATGGGCTTTGTGGTTCTGGCCCATCTTGATTATATGAGGCTAATTTTTTCCCGAACATATAATGATTGGAAAATGTGTATTTATAGAGTTTCATAGCTTTTGGACATACAGAAATAGGCAAATATGGTTCAAGTGTACTGGGACATAGACAACGAATTAAGTGATTTGAAAAATAAATGATGAATTAGTTGATTTGTAGTGAACTATTAGAAGACTTAAACACTATACTGAAGTTGCATAAGGGTTAAGATAAGTTCCTTTTTTTTTATTTTATATCATATTTTTGGCTCACTATCTGTAGTTTTCTGGTCTTTGATAAGTTATGCATTATTATAACAATGCTTATATTCAATCATTTATATATATGGCTTTGTGTCAATTATGTTATTAATAATATCTCAAAAAAAAATTATATTATTAATAATGTTCAGGTCACATTACCATTGTACAAGTGACATTGCAGAGATATGAGCCTTGTTTTGCCAATGTTTTTGAAATGTTAATATATATTGTATTTGAAATTATGATATTCCCCAAAGACATTTGATTGTCAGTAACATTTTGGAAAAGTTAATAGATATTGTGTTTGAAATTATGATATTTGCAAAAGGCATATTTTATTGTCAGTGACTTGCCATTAAAATTTTTCCTAACGTCATTTTGGAATGTTTACTGAAATGCTACTGTCCAAGAAATATTTTGTAGATATTTTATGTCATAACGTATCATGAATTTCTGATCTCTATGTATATTTCTAGCTATCTTGATTATTCTGTATGACTTAGTATTTTTACACATTTTTTAATTATTTTTTTACTTACTAATACTTTTGCAAATTAAAAATTTTCAGAGTAGGAGCGCTGAAGTATTGGTGATCATAAATTTTGTGCTAGAGAGAAAGATTTTAGTACATTCCGTGCAAAAGCATGGCTCAAAAATTAAGTATTGGTGATCATGGAATTTGTTTAATGTAAGGCTGTGATTCTCTTATGAACCATGGCTTCATAGCATTGTTCTAGTTCCGGAGTTATGTTACTTTTGAAATTGTATTGACCGTACAGATTTTGGATTTGTAGGTATACTTAAATTTGTAGTATCCTAATTGCAGTATATGAATCTGTGTCTTTTCTTCTGCTGGCGTGCTCTTTGGGACTACCCTTAATTTCCTATAATCTTCATTATATTTGATGCCTGTATATGACACCTATCACCTTCTTCAGAGCATGTTCCGTCATCATTGCTACTTTCACAAGTTCACCGTTCAATCTTAGACATCTTTACTAGTTTTTGGTTTCTTAAAAATTTCCAAGATAGACATCATATTTTGCATTGTAGTCTGCTGAAATTATCTTTTGCACTTTTTCTCAAGCAAAATGAAAAGCAAATAATAGTTTTTTGCCCTTGTAAATTCTTTTAATTAGCTAAATCGAGTTCATGCCTGAGCTTCATGCTCCATTGAGGATTTCTTTTAATGCATTTTCTCTCTATATAGTGTATCCATTCATAACATTGTTAGGACCAATTACAGAACTGAATTTCTCTTTTTAGAACTGCTATTATGATTACAGTATTCACTGCATTTTCATTTACAAAATTAGGTGGAAGCAACATAAAATGTGTGTGGCAAGGTCAGGTTCCAGAATGTCTCTTTCCCAAACTTCAAGTTCTTGAGCTCCATGAGGATAAATCATTAGTTTTGCCACTTTGACATTATTAATAGAATTCACAATTTGGAAGAGCTTTCACTTATTGATGGTTCATACCAAGAGGTACTTTCTAATGGAGAGATGCAGGAACAAGCGGTGATACTTGCACAAGTGAAAAAAAAAAAGAGTTCTCATAGGACTTGGCGATTTGAAATAGTGTAAACAGGACTTCAAATTGGATTTAATTCTTCAAAATATTAAAGCTCTACAAGTACACCCCCAATACCTTTTCATAATCTATCATATCTTGACGTCTTTGGTCGCAAAAGATTGATAAACTTAATATCATTCTTCATAGCCAAAAATTTACTAGAACTCAGAAATGAGTATAAAATATGTTTGCGACTCGATCACAGATGTAGTGGTAAATGAAGGAGATATTACAGGACAGAATTATTTTCAGCAAATTCAAGAGTTTATCACTTATAAACTTACTAAATTGCCCAAGCTTCTGCTCTTGGAATTATACACTTGAATTCAATTGCAAACACATTCAATTGCAGGACGAAAATGATACTGGTAATTTTACACTATACACACCAGACTATTTATTGAGACACGTCAACCAAGCCATCCATACATACCGAGCCAATATGATCACCACCCGCATCATACTACCTTCACTGCACTTGGGCCTGAGATGTTTAGTTGGCCCAAATGTTACATTGGTCTAGCCCATCTTGTTAAAGCCCAACATGTTATATTTAAGAAATTACTAAGGGATATATTCGTTGGAATTTAAACTAGTTTATAAAAGACTTGATCTTATTAATTAAGACTTTAAAAAAACTCATAAAAGTTTGAGTGTACTTAAAGATTCCGCTAAAATATAGATTTATTTAATTCAGACTTTAAAAAATTTAACAAATTTAAATGTGTTAAAAAGTCATTTGTAAGTTACAACCAATTTGTTTTTGCACAATTTCATTTTGTAGCTTTACTTGACTTGTAAGAGCTAAATCTCCAAATATTATTTATCACTTGTTATGAATTATTAATACTTATTAAATTTCTGTTACAAGGCAACAACTCTAATGTAAAAAATTACAACCAATTGAACGTGACACCATAATTTCATTTTGCAGTTGTATTTAACTTACAATCATGACATCTCCTAATGCCTATAAGGCTATTTGGCAAATTCCACTTTAATTATAGAAATTTAAATTAATTTACAATAGTAACGTCAATAGGAATTATAGAAATTATTACACTCTAATTATAGAAATTTTAATAAGTAGAAAAAACTCATAAAAGTCTATGCATTTTGATTTTCACATATATAAATTGTATTTATCTCTATTAAAATGTAAATGATTAATTACACCAACATATTCTGAGTTTTTCCCAAAAGGCTTAATATTCAACAATTTCATTTAATTACTACAACCCCCATTCTATTACCCCACATCCGTTAGAACTAACCGTTGACCAAGAAATGAAGGGTAAAATAGTCATTTCAAAACAACCAAATTAAAAAAAAAAAAAAAAAAAAAAATCATAACATATCAAAAATCTCTAGTATCATCACCAACCCTTAACCTCACACAAACAAACAAATCCATCTTAAAAAATCAAACAAGCCCTCAACTCGCCACCTGCAACATCTCCAGAACAAACACACCTAGATCTTCAAAAATTAAAACCCACATACCCACAACCTTATCACACAAACAAACAAACAAAAACACCCCAATCTTCAACCTGCAACCTCATCACACTAACCTGCAACATCATTACCAACCCAACACTCTAGAACAGACACGCCCAATCTTCAAAAGTCAAAACCTACAAACTTGCAACCTCGTCACATAAACACACAGCATCATTACCAATCCACAACCTCTAACATCTCCAAAACAAACACACCCCAATCTTCAAAATTCAAAACTCACAAACCTCCTATCTCATAAACGTAACTTGAGTATTATGACTGGTTAAAGTGAGATAGTGGTGGCAAAAGAACATTACGGTTTGAGGACATAGATAGAGACGGAGCTGACACAGATGAGCAGAGGTGATAAGATAGAGTCGATAATTGTCGAGACAACTTTTGTGGCGGCATAGTGGAGACCACGGTGGTCTCCACCATAGAAGACCCACGATCGAGACTAAATGGTCTTGATGCTCTCCACCATGGAAGACCCACTGGGGTTTTCGATGGTGGAGACCACTGTGGTCTCCATTACGTTGCTGGTCGGAGATAGTGATAGAAGAGGACTGGTCAGAGATAGAGAGAGAAGAGGAAGAGAGGAAAGAGAGAGAGAGAGGTAGAAGAGAGAAAAAAAATTAATCATATATATATATTTTATTGTTTTAGAATAAATTATAGGGTTATTTTTAACTTTGCAAAGTCAAATCTCAATCAACTGTTAAACGAGATGGGAAATCAATGTTCACAGGGGTAGCTACAAGAATTAAATGGATTTGTTGAATATTAACCCCTTATCTAAAAACCCATGGTATTTTATTGCAATTAGCCCAAATGTAAAATATAATTTAAGCAAGGTGATGCATCACTAATAAACTCCACAAATGTGGGTTACATAATTGATGTTTACACGAAAGAGAAGGAAAAGCTTCACAATTTTTTGGAGAAAACTCTCATATCATTTGTGTTTAAAAATTAAAATTAAAATTTTTCTACAATACTTGTTTGGTGGTTTGGTTTATTGATGATGATTGAAAATTGAAGAACATGATTGTTGGTTTTAAATTTTGGAAAGATGATGAAACCATTGTGAAATATATAAAAGAAATGTGCTTTTGGAATGGAGAATTGAAAACAATTCATCCTCCATGGTTATAGATAGCAATGATGATTATTATTTGTATGAGTTGATTTATGATGAGATCAGAGAAGACTAGTTTACTACTCAAGGTTCACTCCTTGCCAATAACAAGTTATTATGCAATGAACCATTTTTTCCTTATTTGTGATGAACATAATAATATTTTTCTACTTGTAATCGGGCATTATTTATATGAAAGTTTGAAGAGACTTTTTAATAATTTAAGGTATATGTCATCCAAGAATGAAAACTTTAGGAATGCAATAGATGTAGCTATTAAGTCCCTGGGTAAGGAAGAGACTGTACAAGTAATTCTTAAGCACAAAGAATTGATGGAGCCGCACATATAGTGTCTATATATACTACTTAATAAAGTCGGTAGAACCGTGCATATAATGCATAACAATAAATAAATAAAGTCAAGTAATTAGATATATAATGCATGATAATAATGATAAATAAAGGTAGTGCAATAATCGAGTTAGTAAAGCCGTACATTGATTGGGTTTGTATAGTCAAACTTCTCAATTAGAGCATCAAGAACTTTAGGTTTGATAAATTAAAATCTGAAACTTCAGGTTGTGGTTGAATTTATATAGAACTTCATGTTCTAAATTATGTTGATAGCGTGTTATAAAATAAATAAAAATAAAAACAAATTGGAGATGAGAACAAGGAGAGAGAAAGAGAGAGAGAGAGAGCGAAATGGAGGAGAGTAAACTTGTTCATTTCATTCAAACTTACGCAAAGACGTGTGTATATAGAGCAAGTAAGTCGCAAACCGATTTTGGAAGGCTCTTATATTGCATACATTCAAGCAACACAGAACAAGTGGGGTGGGCTATGGGGGCCCCTTTATGGACCACGTTTCCTTCCTCTGATGACTAGCAGACCACCAACCAAAGGTCCGAAGGTAAGCACACAAATATTTAATATAATATTATAACATTTTAATATAACTGGTGCTTATCCATTACACGACATATCTCATAATTTAAAATTGAACAAAGTAACATAGCATTCCTCTTTTTTGAAATTTCCTTCCATTGAATCACCTTTTAATAAAGTGAAGAAAAACATCTTTCAAAAAATGTTTAAAAAAAAAAGGTGAACAAATGCCAGTTACATATACTGTCTAAGAATGAAAATATCAAACAATACAGTGATGTTGTTCAGTCTAATTTGCGAGGAAGCTGCAGGTTTCGTGTCTCTGGTTCAACCAAATTTAGGAGATCGAAAGACAAGCGATCTACTTATTTCCTTTGCAAGTAAGTAGATCAGTCATTCTTCTGTTAATGAATCATATGTATAAACCTATTGATTTCTTGTTCTTTGTTTATTAAATCCCAAACTTAACTTTAGTTTGCTTTTCTGGTACAAACCGATCGTGGACGATCTGGTTCGCACCAAATCGTCCCACCAGATCATCCATGATCTGGTGATGAGCAGCGATCTAGTTGCTGTGATTATGTTTGTTCAGCAAGTTGTCAAGACCACCTAACTTTTTAAAAGTTGTGTCACATTACCTTGTATAAATATATAGAAGTTGTTATGATTATGTTTGTTTAACAGGCTGTTAAGTTCAATGCTATGTCTTGTTGGCCTAGTGGAACCTCAACACCCTCAATTTTACCTCCTGATATGCCTACTGAGAAACAGGTACATCTATCTCTATCGATTTGAGTAATATTTTCATGTCCATTTGTCTATATTAGCAGCTTATATTTTATATTGATTTGTTTGTACAGATGAATGATTTGAGTTAGAATTAATGTTAGTTTCTTGAATCATTCATGTCATGCTTGGTTTTACTTGTATTACTTATCATGTCAATCATTTATTTTATTTGTATGTTGAAAAGGACGCCTCTCAACATATCGGACAACAAAATGCTAGCAATAAGAGGGTGGGCCTAGAATTAGGTAAATCTTCAGTTGTTAAACAAAGAAAGTTGAGATCAAAGGTTTGGGGGGACTTTGAGAAGTATGCAGATGAAAATGGGAAGGACTGGGCCAGATGTAAAGTTTGTGAGAAGGACTTTGATGGTTCAAGTAAGTTAGGAACTACTCATCTCAGAAATCACTTCATAAGTTGCCAAAGAAAGAGAAATGGAGATGGGGGTGGAGATGAACCAGCCAACTTAGCAGGCAATTTAAGTAATCCGATTGTCATTGATGAGAAATCTGTGATGGATCAACAATTGAATCACTTGCATGCGGCAAGAATGATTATTAAGCAAGGTGATGTAGAGCTTATAAACTCCACAAACGTGGGTTACATAAATGATGTTTACAAGGAAGAGAAGGAAAAGCTCCGCAATTATTTTGAGAAACTATCAAAACTCTCACGTCGCTTGTGTTTAACCGTTACAAAAGAATCTGTCTGGAATGCTTGTTTGACGGTCTAGTTCATTGATGATGATTGGAGATTGAAGAATAAGATTATCGGCTTTAAATATTTGGATGATATGGTCATTGAGGAATATATGAAAAATGTGCTTTTGGAATGGGGAATCGAAAACGATATATCCGCCATGGTTATAGGGGATGATTATGATTATTTGTATGAGAGGATGAGTTGTAATGGGATCAAATAAGACTGGTTTAGCACTCAAGGTTCACTCCTTTTCAATAACAAGTTGTTATGCGGTGAAATCTTTTACCTTCCTAGTGGTCAATGTAATAATTTTCTTCGTGTTATAAGGGGGGGTTCTTTGCATAGCAGGCTGATCATGCTTTTTGATGATATAATTTTAAATAATAACTTTCGGAATGTAATAGATGTTGCAGAATTGCACAAGAAAGTCTTGTGGGGTGAAGACAGGGATATTTTGGGTGCTCTTAAGAGTGTATTGGGTCTCAAAGAAACAGTTTTTGACTTAGAGAATAGTGATCCTCATTTTCAAAATTTAGCAAACGAATGGGATGCACTAAGGGCAATTTACGAGTGTGTTGAAGACATCTGCGTTTTTGTCCGACAATATTCCAGCAACTACAATACTGCAAATACTCATTTTCCCCTGTTTTGTACGATATATAAGTGTTGTCAAGAATTGGGGAAATGTGACTATGTTTATGATAAGTTTACGAAAAGAGCAAACAATTATTGGAACGACTACAATTTAGTTCTAGCCGTTGCTTCAGCACTTGATCCGCGATTCAAAATGGATATTGTGAAAAATTGGTATAAGAAAATCTCTGGTGATAAATGGGTGACAAAATTTACAGAATTCGAGGATTACTTTAACAAAATTTACTATGAATATGCAAGTGGCATCAAAAAGTGTACTTCAGGAGTAAAAGAAAACAATTCTTCATTCTCATATGAAATGCTTGATCCTTTGGGGAAATTGTGTAAATCTTCTCATGAACTGGATCATGTCCAGCGGCTGAATCTGGAACTTCGTCTCTATTTCAAAGAGGTCAAATTTCCTTCAATCAAAGATTTTAATGTACTTAAATGGTGGCGAGCTCATGCTCGGTACTTTCCAACTCTTGCAAGAATGGCCCGTGATTTTTTTTCAATTCAAGTCTCATGCTTTACTCCCGAAGTTTCTCGGGATGAGAAGCATTGCTTATCAGATTTGGACATCGAAGAGGCTTATACATGCACAAAAAGCTGGCTATGTGAGGAATTATGATAAATAAATATGTTATTTTATTTTATTCTTATTTCCAGCTGTTGAGAAACTCAAGCGGTTTAATTTAAGCATCATTTGGTTATCTAATGTTTGGGTTTCCATTTATCAATTGCATTGTGACTCAAGACTTATGGATTTTTCTATGATACTATTGTAGTTTTTCTTATTAATTTAAAAGGCTTGCTAATTGTTTATGTTTTATTTTTATCACGGGCAGACTAGTGACTACATACAAGCATTTACTCTCTTTGTCAAGTTGAATTATTATTATTTTTTTTTTGGGTGAAAAAAAAAAACCGTATATGTTACTTTCTCTCTCAAGCCAGAGGCCTTCACATTCACAATGTCAGCATTTTGTTTTTATTTTTTTTTCCCTTTATCAATTATTTTCATGGGAGGGATGAAATTGGGTTTTTTTTTTTTTTTTGAAGCCGAAGGAAATTAGGGTTATGATAAGGGTATTTGAGTCATTTGAAAATGAAATAAAAAATAAAACTAATCATAAATTTTTTTGATCCTAAGTGATTAAATATGACAATTATCTTTAGAATAAAATATTTTTCATTATATATTCAAATCATTTTATAATTTTAAATTTGAGTTAAAACCCCAGTTTTTAAGTATAAAAAACCGTGTTTATTATTTAAACGGGATTTTGACAAAAACTTTTTACAGGTTTGATCCATCACAAAAAAAAAATTCCTATATTTTAAAATTTAGGTAACAACCTTCTTATTATATAATAAAATCAACTTATAATATCAAAATTAGGTTAAAAATCCTCCCATGTATGTAATACTCTTCTGGTGGGCGAATTAATTGTTCTTCAAAGCTGTCTTGGAAGTGGTTTGTAGATTGCATTATAACATGAGTAATATGGAGTGTGATAATCTTTTTGTTGTCCGGAGCTCGGTACTGTCCTCTTGCTATGACTAATGTTGTGATTAAAAGAACATTAAAATTTTCACTTTCTTCTATAGGTGATATTTTTGTTTCTTTCATTCCTAATGAAAGGAACAAAGTTGCATATTCTCTTTTTGTCATTGTTTAGCTTTGATACAACCCAAAAAAATCTCGTACAAAGTGTTTATTATCTAAAATGAGATTTTCCCAAATCTCATTGACGTTTTGTCAATAGTAAAAACAACACTTTAGCTTTTTTTTTTTTTTTTTTTAAGCTATAATATTCATTAAACAGCAAAATCAAAAGCAATTACATTGACAATAGAAAGAGGAGAACAATTAATCCACTCCCTGGAACCTGGCATAGAATTGGTAACTTTAGCTAGACTATGAGCTACTCTGTACATAGATCTCCTAACCCATATAAAATTCAAATTGACAATATCATAAGCAAAACATAAACAATCGTCAATAATTAAATCAAAACCAGAATTATCCTATAAAGGATGTTGAATAGCTTGGAACACATTGAGAGCATTCATTTTAACAACAACACTATTTAACTATTTGCTCTTGATTCAACTGAGAGCTTTCTTAACTCCCATTGTCTTTGCCACCTTATGCTCAACCTGACCTATACAAAAGTCATTCTTAGCAACCACAAAATGCCCATATGCATTTCTCACTATCATAACAAAACCTAACCTATTCGTGTTGATGAAATTAGCAACATCAACGTTTAACTTTGAAAATCCTTGATGCAGTTTAATCTAACAAACAACCCCACTGTCACTATCACCATAACAACACTTTAGTTTTAAATTTAGGTAAAAAGTACTCATCATATGCCAACATCATCTAATAGTTTTAAAAATTCAATTTGAATTATCTCCTCATCTAAACGTAGTTTTAAACTTTTTGAAACATATGATTGATTTTTAATAAGATAAGAGATAACAATCATATTACAGTGTTTATAAGTCAGCTATTTGAAAAAGTTTAGGTGAAGAAGAATCCAAGTCCTCCAAAATTTAAGGGGTGTATTCAATCTAAAATTAATTGAAATTTAAAACATTTTAAAAGTTTTGGTGTATTCAATCCAGATTTAAATGGATTCCATTGAAATCTATGTATATTTAATTCAAATTTGTATAGAATCTATTAAAATTTAAGTGTATTTAATTCAGATTTGTATGTAATCAATGAAATCTATATGCATTTAAAAAATTATTGATTTCACAAATTTCATTTAATGGATGGATTTGGATAAATTTAAAAATGATTTTCATGAAGAAAAATGTTTATAACAAATTTTACTATCGTCATGAAGATTTATTGAATTTTTTAAAAGAATTCTAATAAGATCAATATAAAGTTTATTGAATTTGTGAATTCCATCAAAATCTATCATTTAAAAAAGAAATCATCAAACCTTAATAAACTCTAGATTAAATATACAAATATAAAACCCTCTAAGTATAAAGTTTATTGAATTTGTGAATTCCATCAAAATCTATCATTTAAAAAAAAAAAAATCATCAAACCTTAATAAACTCTAGATTAAATATACAAATATAAAACCCTCTAAGTATAAAGTTTATTGAATTTGTGAATTCCACCAAAATCTATCATTTAAAAAAAAAAAAAAATCATCAAACCTTAATAAACTCTAAATTAAATATACAAATATAAAACCCTCTAAGTATTTATTATCAAAAGCCATATTTATAAACACCATCTTGAATTTTATTTATTTAAAAAATAAAACCTAGGGGTGGTCCTGAGGGTTACTTTGCAAATCTCCCATTTAAATATTGTAAAAGATTTCTTGCTCCATTGCTTTTATATGGGCTTGTGATTTTTAATCAATTCAAATCTCCCATTAACCTAAGTCTTTCAATTTAAAAATGAAATTGGATTCCTTGTTAAATTAAAAAATCCTAGCTTACCATTATAAAAGGGTGTTTTATGTTGGTAATGAAAAATAATTTTTTTGGCTCCTAGAACTAAAAACTTCCATTGATTAAAAACACCATAGTGCTACCCACCTCATAAGAAATCAAGAAAATTGTTTATTGATTTCTACAAAATTTCCTTTTGTGAAAAGTTTTCATGATTTGATTATTTGAAAAGTTTTCATGATTTGATTATTCGAGATTATACTCACATACATTTTCTTTTATGAAGAGTCATAGAAAGGAAGATCAGGTAATGAAAATCAATCTAACGAAAGAAATTGAAGTTCCTTATTAATCAAGGTAAGTTAAGATTCGATCTTGTGCCGTTAATTACGTTGTATAATCATTACTAGTATCGATTGGGTTGTTTTGGTTTATGAAAATTTTTTGAAATTCACGTTTTCACAAATATCTATTTTTAAATCTTTTCAACCAAAACCCTTCAATTTGCACCATATAGTGTCGTGAGCATTGGATGTGAAAGAAGCACAAAACCAGTACTCCTCATCGACTAGTTTGGTCATACTTGCTTAGTGCATTACCAACTATCAACTGCTATGGTTGGACCTGGCGTGCTGGTAGTGCATATGATGAACCCAAGCAGTGCGTTTGGGCATAATGGTGCTCGAATGGATGCAATAACCCATATGGTATGGTGTTCACGGTCGATGTGCTAGTGACTAGTTTTAAACCATTTTTCATTGTGTTGCGGGTCTGTTTTAAGGGCTAGTGCGATCCGCTAGGTTGATAATGAGGGCAGTGCATTGGTCTGACACCTATAGTGGGTGCCAAAATCATACGATGAGGTAGCATCTTAAGGAGATATCAAATATGATATGTGAGCTTAAGTCTGTTGGATATAACCTTATTGACGAGCAGTAAGTACAGACATGGTCAAACCAGGTCAAACCTGTAAAAAATCAAATTAAAAATTTTCTATTTGATCAAAATACAATCATATGACCACAAATCACCATCAAACCTATCTCATACAATATTCAAAGTCACTTTAACATAATTACATAGTTACAAATACTAGATATGTAACACTCCTAATTTTATACGCATGAATATTACTATTATTATCCTTATTATATTATTATTATGATTAATTAAATTTGATAAATAAACGTAGATTAAGTTAGTATATATAGATTGTAAGCCTCAAGTCTATTTCGGGTTTTCCAGTAATAGTCTCTAAGTGATATTTTGGGACCCTAAATGATTAAGGAAAGTATCTGAAGAATGTAGTAAGCTCTTAGATATTGATTGAACCCAATTGGAGGATAAATAGGAGGGTAAAATGACGAATGACCTTAAGAGATTATTAAAGTGATAAGGGATTAAATTGAGTATAAGTTTTAATATTTGTGGTCAAAATAGAATTAAGTTAAAAGTTAAGGGAGAGATCGATATTTTCTCAGGACATGACCGTCATTTTTAAAATTGATTGGGCAGGAAAATAGAAGCTAAAACTTGTTTTGACTCACAAAATTGAGATTGAGTCGGTCGTCGAACCAGAGAAGAAGAAAGAAGAAAAGAAGAAAAGAAAGAAGAAGAAGAAGAGAAGAATAAGAAGAAGCTGCCGACCAGCCACCACCGATCGAAGATGATGATAGACGGCAACGTTGGCTGTGACGGCGATGACGATGGACGAGATCGACGGCAATGACGAGCAGAATCGCAGAAGCACTGAAGCAGAACACAGAACAGAAGAGGAACTGAGGAAGAATGAAGAGAAGAACTGCTGAGTGCAGGGGAGAAGAACTGTCGAGTTGGAAAAGCGTCGAGTTGGACTCAGTTTCTCCGAGTTGGGCCGAGTTACATCGAGTTGGGCAGAGTTAAGGCCGAGTTGGGCCGATTTTTGACTCCGACCGATTTGTACTGCCGATCCGGTGATTCTCAGATCGGCAACCGGTTGAGCGACGATTCTTCGGCGAGAAATCGGCCAACTCGGCCGACTTTTTATTCAATGATATTAACGGATCTGTCACTTTCTTAACCGTTTTACTATTCCAATTGACAGTCGGACTTTTTTGGTTAATATTTTCAAAACCGGTGGTGGTTTGATATTGTTTTTATTTTTAGGGGGCAAATTAATAATAACCCTAATTTAAAATTTAAACATTTACTTTTTTAGTTGCCTTTTAGAAAAAAATTTACTCATATATAATGTCATTGTTTTTATTTAAATACATAAATTTTATTAATTCTATTATCCTTTTTAATCATATTTTAATTATAAATAACTATTACGAATAATTATTTATGTTTTTTTTTGTATTATATTAAATAAAATTTCATAACGATTAATAATAAATGGATCTAAATATCAAATTATTAGTTTTTAAATAATTTTAATGATATTCTCGTAATTGTTGTAGAGATAAAAAATGACATGGCCCAAAAACCAAGCCCAAAGCCATTGATGACGCCGACGCGCGGCAAAAAGGACTAGCCTAAGCCCAAAGAAACTCAGCGGCCGTTTCTTGAACTAGCATCTGACAATCATAAAATCAACAAAAGATCCGTTGCAAAAGCAAAACTAGCGGCTTGGAATATTTGAAGTGGACTCGCAAACCCTAATGCTTTGAAACGCATGGACATGTTTGGCCACCTAGTTGTGATCACAAGCAAACTTCAACATCTCGGCGTGGATTTTCATCTGAGAGTAAAACCATTTATGATTTTTTTGTTTTTGTTTTTCCTAAGGGTTTGATGGTGTACTCTAATTATATGATTTAGGCTTGGGAATTTGGTTGGTTTGAAATTTATAATCGATAATGTCTGATGTTGGGCATTACAAGTTGAAGAATGAATGAGTCTTCATTATTATTGAACTGCGGACAAGTAAAGCTATGAGCTGTTTCATCTCGGATTAAAATATTGATTGATTTTAGACTCACGAAGACTGTTTTAGATTCATTCTTATGGGAATCATACCCGTTGAGTAGGAAAAATAACTCTATGTGTTTCCTACTGCAAGATACCATCCTGCTATCCTGCTACGAGTTTACATTTGCTGTTTTGCTGCTTCTTGCTCTTGTAGGTGGCTCTTAGGATCTTACTTGAAACCATGAGTACATATGGAAGTCGTCCAAAGTTTTCTGACTTTGCTAGGGCTGGACTCAAAAGTATCCTGCCCTCCAACGGCCCTTGTGTTTTCCACCAACGCAAGGTGACTATTGATTTTGAGGCCGTTGATAGCTGCTTGGTGCAACACAAAGATAAGGATGAAATTGCCTCTCAATGTTCTGAGAATGGTTCTGATTGGTCTCACACATCTGATATTGATGCTGATGATCATGTCCATACGTCGGATTCGGATGAATTTGAAAAAATAAGACGGACAGTTTCATATTTCCCACGATTACTAGAACTGCCACCACGGCTTCATAGCCTCATAATTGAAAATTGTGTTGGCCTTAGGTCTCTACCAGAGGAAGTGACACATGGCAAACGTTATCTTCGAGATTTGTTTATACACAATTGTTGTAATCTCGAGTCCTTTCATAGAGGCCATCCGCCTACTGGCTTGAGACTTCTATATGTCGAAAATTGCAGAAAATTAAAGTTCCTGTCGCCAACAAGGAAAATGCCCAAGAATACAGTTCTTGAATCTCTGAGCTTAAAGAGCAGCTGTGATTCTCTAAGGTTTCTGCCATTGGATCCTTTTCCAAACCTCAGAACTCTTACTATTTTCGATTGTGCAAATTTTAGTTCCATCTTGATTTCCAAGGATCACGTGGCACTTAACAAATTGAAAATCCAGCACTGCCCCAACTGTTATCATTTCCAGAAGGAGGATTGTGTACCCCCAACTTGAGTTCAATTGACCTCACCAATTGCAAGAATCTTAAGGCCCTTCCAGACCAGCTATACAAGCTCACCTCTCTCGTGATTTCAGATATAAATGGATGTCCAGAGTTAGAATCAATTCCAGAAGGGGGTTTTCCTTGTAACCTGTCTTCATTGCGCATTACTTCTTGCGACAAACTCACACCTCGAGTTGAGTGGGGAATGTTTAAGCTTGAGAAGCTTAGGTACTTTGGTATTGAAGGTGGATGTAAAGGTTTGGAGTCCTTTCCCGACCAAAATCTGCTACCCAGCTGCATCACTGAGTTACGGATCAGCAAACTACAAGATCTTAGATATTTAGACTACAAGGGGCTCAAACATCTTACGTCTCTAACACTGACAATCAGCAGCTGTAAATGGCTTCGATCCTTGCCTTATGATCGCATGTCATCCTCCCTCACTTCCTCGTACGTCAGTGAGTGTCCTTTACAGAAACCAGCTTTTCAAATAAATGTTAGGCTGAAGAAAATCTTGTGTGGAATAGACCACATTCGTCATGTACAAATAGATAATAAGGTAATATGATGAGTAAGTGTTGAAAAGCTTTAGTTGTTGTGCAATTTTGATTTATGTTATCTTGCAAGAATACAGAAATTTGTTAACTATCAATTTCCAGTGACTTTCAACCTTTATGATGCATTACTACATGATTTTTTTTCCGTTTCTGTGTACTGCATCATCTACTGAAATCTTTTACACAATGATGCAGGGGCATGTGGACTTGTACAGTTGGAACTAAGGACAGAAGCACTGACTATTTCTGTTATGGGGATGCAAGAGAGGTTCTGGATCAGTTGATGTTTTACAAATGCTCCTTGGAGACACATGCATCATGGATCCATTTTGTCACATGGTCATTGTATGGCAGGTAATGAGATAAACATTTTCTGGAGCTCTACAAATAGCTTTATGAATTAGGATTACCACTTTTTCTTTTGGCCTTTACTTTTATTATTGGCTAACATGGGCCCTTGAGATAGGACTGCAGGCTGTCTCATGGAAATTGACTAGTTTCATGTTGCTGGACTCTTTGTAGACTAAGGCTGTATATATATTTATGTTAATCTATTAAGGCTTGCTTTAAAATGTGGTATGGTATCTGAGGTGATGAACTTGGTGCAACCTCTATGTTATTTTGTTCATCTTGCACGCTTGAGAGTAATCTGGTTTTCGTGGAGTGGTCCAAAATTGAATTGCAATCTTTATTATCATCCTTGACTAATTTAATTGATAAGTGGTTGCTCTAGGGCTGATTTTAGGGTCTGAACTTGTAAATATCATTGATGTCTGCTCATGTGTCGTTTACACACATGATGATCAAACAGATTTAGCTGTACTAATCAAAGAATAGTGTATGAATGCTCAACCTAACGTTTGACATTGTTTTCGTCTTATGCCGGCAATTATTCAGAAATAGGATCATCTATGAAGAAGAAAATAATAAGAAAGGTTTAGTTTTTGAGTCATGAGTGATGCAATTTTCTTTTAAAATCACAAGGGAAATCCAACATATTAGCACCAACATCATTGAGTTTTAATGATGCAATATGTTGGAGGAATATAGTAAACCAAAACATGGAATGAAAATGGTTGGAAAGAGAAATAAATCAACACTAAATGAACAATAAATTGTACAACTACTTAGAAAAAGAAACTGAATCATTTTTAGATGAACAAATGAAAGATATTTAAAAACATAAAATGAGGTAGGACTAATGGGGCCACTTAAAAGCATTTCTTGATGGGTTGAGCCTAGGTGTCCAGTAGATTGCCAAAAAATCAATGAATCATTTTAAAATGCACTGGATCTATTATCCTAAACTTGTATATATGATGTGTTTTGATTTTGGAAGTATTTGTATCGCTAAAACTTATGATATGTTTTAGAATTATTTAGTATCGTTAAAATTTCTGAACTGTATTCAAAATGAGTTTTGAATAAGAAAAGTGGTTTAAATTTTTTATTTCAGAGTAGAAAAACAATTTGTCCTCATATAAAAAATGATTTTGTAAAATACCATAAAATATAAAGTTTCTTTGACAAATATAAAATTGAAATTGTTTACTATATCTTGCTTCATCTACTATAGTTAAACCACCAAATAACGCAACTACCCTAAATCAGTATTAGGAAGTCCAATGCAGTTTCTTTCACAAGTTTACACAATGAAATATGCCAACACTATTTTTTTTTTAGGGGAAATTAAACTGTTGAGTTTGATTTTGGGTTTCCATCTTGGTGATTTTGAGTTTGATGATAAACAAATGAGTTTAAAAACGCAGGTGAAAGTGGGGGTTTGTTGTAGTTTGGGTTTTTTTTTTTCCTATTCTTGTAAGTTTGATTTTTTTTTTTTTTTGAAACCTACTTGAAACCCAGATCTTTGATCGTTTGTAAATTTCAGTTGAACCTAAATTTTCAACTGTCAACGCAGATCTTTAACCTTTTTAGCTTAAAATTTTTGTTTTTTTTGAAATGTTTTAAATTTTGATTTTTAAATTTTTTTTTTTAAAAAAAACTCTATCGTCCATAATTGTAATCGACGTTAGGGTTTTCAACTTTTTTATTCTTAGTTTTAAAATTTTAATTTTTTTCAAAATTTTAAATTAAATTTTAAAAAATAATTATTAAATTTATTATTTTTGTTTTGTTTTAATTTAATTAAAATTAAATTAAATTAAGGGTATTTTGGTCTTTGCATGTGTTATGTAACAATTGACTGATAGTTTTTTTGTTAGAGGAACCGATTTGAAGAACGTCTCAAACATTTGAAATGATGGGGAGTAAAAATACATTCATAAATAAAAAAGTAATATTTAGTCAAAATTTAGGGACTAAAGTTAAATTTATTCTTCTTCTTTTTCTTTTCTGCAGATGTGCTTCAAATTTGTTGGTACAGTTAATTAAGAAAGAGAGTTTTGTTTATTGGAGACGAAGACTGAAATTGTACCAGCATAAAATTTAGGAGATTTGACTGTCATATATTTTGTGAAACTTAAGCATGCAGCAATTATATAAAATTCAAAGATATCTAGAATATTAATATGTATTTTAAACTCTTGATCTCCTCTGTACAAATAACATTTTAATCACAACATTTTTTCCTTTATACGTTTTTTATTCTAATTTTTTAAGGACTAATTACCTTGATCCACATTGCTTTTACCAATATCTCTAAACATCACATTTCAACCTTCATTCGCTGATCATGTGCAGTTGTGTTCTTTTTTATCTTTGGTGCTCACTACTTACCGTACCTGACAAGTTTTAATGATATGTATTGGTATTAACTTCACACTACAAAAAAAGATTATATTTAAACTTTTTTGTCACAGATTTGTATGCATGACAAATAGTTAAAATTTCTGGTTTTTTACCATGGATAGTTTTACAACAGCTGTAACCCGCAATAAAACTTTTTACCAAGACACCCTTTGGCACTGCTGTTTTATTTATTTCTTCCACGACTGAATACCCTTTTTTAATGATAATTTGATAACCATTTAGTACTGCTCATTGATACATCTATTACTGCGAAATCACAAAGCTGTCTCAAACAAATATTGATAAAAAGAGTTGTGTCAAAACTCAAAACAAAACAAATATAAAGGCTTCGCCAAGATAATTAATGCAAAAATTGTGGTACATCCTTACACAACCACCCAAACGCAAAACCACATAATTCTGGATTGTTGCATTCTTTATCATACAACTTTGTCATTATTAAAGTATTTAAATACTATTATTAGATCATTTTAGTAGTTTGAAACTTAAACTTAAGTGATTATTCGCATAAATTAGAAGCCAAATTAACTGGGAGTGATTGCATGCAAAGAAGTTGGGTTAGTTCTTTAATCTTTTGTTTCTATATAGTCATTACAAAGGAGAGAAACAATTATAATTTCTTTTCTTTAGACACGGTTGATATTCTAGACTCAATCAAGTTTAATAGGCACATGGTTTGTGGTTCTGTTTCTCTCACCATTTGTATGAAGGATGGAGGCTTCACAAATGTACATGCTTGCTTTTGCATTTTCTTAATCTACAGGCTACCATATATATGTCAATTGTTTATTAATTCCTATTGATATTACTACTGTTACCGTGTAAATAATAAGAAGTGTTCCTTCCAAATTTCTATACTTGGCAGCATGCAAATGATTTCATCAAAGGATTACAGGAGTTAAAGGTCTGAAGAATTAATGTTTTCAATTTGGTAGTTATTTTTATTTTTTCATTAAATTATACTTACATCCTATCAGATTACACAGTGATTGAATATCATTATCTTGACAAACCTAAAAATGTTATTTCACAATCTAGTTCTATAATTGTACAATGTAATTAAACATCAACGAGTTAATGACTTGCAAAAAATGTCATGTTATTTGTAGGAACAAATTGTATCCAAAGAAAAGCACCATCTAAAGGCAAACAAATTCCAAATGCATTGAGAGCCATTTACTATTTGTTATACTAACTCTTGAAAAATGTACACAATTTCTAAAATTTTCACCAACAAAAACCTGTGATTCCCTCTACTATACAGTATCAACAACATCGTTCTATCCTTCAATTAACCACAGTTGCAGCTGCTCTTTTTTCTGGGTGCCAATGTTGGGTTCACACCGTCTCAGAGGGCACGGAAGCAACTGATTTGTGCGGCCTAAAGAAGAGATATAGACTCGACAGCTCCTCTGCAATCCTTAATAGTTTTTGGGTCCAAAATCAAGTAAAGGCAAAATTTGGATCCTAGTTGGGCTAGCGCAAAAGAGTACACACTTTTTTTTTTTTTGACATAGCAAGTTATGTTTGGGCCCTTGACCATGACTAAGATCCAAGACTTTGTCCCCTTATACTGTGTTTATTTGTGAAAATGTTTCTGAAAGTAATTTTTACAATTACTAACCAATTTAAATAAGGAAAACGTTAACCCGTAGACCACGTACACAGTTACAGATGATCTGGAATATTCCGGTCCTGATAAAACCAAAACAAAACTTTTTTTTTGTTTAAGAATATGGGAATGCATTTTTTTTTTTTTCCATTTTAGTATGTTCAATTTTTTCTCTGATCTAAGAAAATCCTATTGATAAATTTGTGAGAAGTCAGGTTGATCTCCAAAACATAGAAATGCATGTTCACTAATTATTATTCACGAATAAAGAATGTGACTTATAGTCTTTTGTGGTTCTTTATTGAAGAATAAAAATTCGTAAACACCAATGATATTAATATATATTTTTTCGGGAAATTCCTAAAAAACCACACAACTTTTAATAGATTATCAATTTTCCCTCATATGGTTTCGTTTTATCTAAAATCTCTCATCTGTTACAAAATTAACAGAAAAATTGGTCAAGAAGTAAACAGACATTTTTAACCCTCAAATTTTTATTTAAAAAATAGAATAACTATAAAATAATATTTTAAAATAAAAAATTATAAACTAATTAAAAATTAGAAAAAAAAAAAGTGGAGATCCAATCTGGATCTCCACCAGCCATTACATCATCTTCATCAACCTTCAAACCACCATCAGTAATGAACAACTCATAACTGTCACAGCTGAACATACCCACAACCATCACAATCAACATATCAAAGATGAACAACACTCAATTAATAAACCCACATTGAACAATAATCAGTCAATAAACGCACAAAGATTGAAAAATAGAAATCATCAAACATTATCAAGCACACCTGGAAACCCAAAAAAAATAATCTAAACCTAAAAATCATCAAACCTTTAACTGGTTTCATTTGGGTTCGAACCCAATTAAAAGTTCAACCAAAAAAAAAAATCTAAACCCAAAAATCATCAAAAATCATCAAACCTTTAACTGTGTTCATCTAGGTTCGAACCCAGTTGAGGGTTCATCTGGGGTTTGAACCTAGTTAAACCCTTAACTAGGTTCGAACCCAGATTAAGGTTTATTTGGGTTTGAACCCAAATGAAATGAAAAGAAATAGTAGATAAGTGCAGGCGATGGGCTGCGTTGGAGAGAGATAGAGATGAAGAGGTGTCGACACGGGAGAGGGGTGGTGGTGGATGTTTGGTGGAGGCGATGGCGAGCGATGGAGTAGAAGAAGATGATGATAAGGTTAGAGAGAGAAAGCAACGGAGCAGAAGCAGGAACAGTGACCTTAGAGAGAGAGAGAGAGAGACTGGTGAAGTTAGAAAGAGAGAGAGAGAGAGAGAGACTGGTGAAGTTAGAAAGAGAGAGCTAAGTGATAGGAGAAAATTTTTATTTTTATTCAATATTTTTTATTTTTTTAATTTTTAAATAAAAATATCTTTATATTTATTATTATTTATTTATTCTATTTTTCATATTTTAATTAATTTTTTTTTAAATTTTCTTCGCATTCTCGCTTTTACCCTTGGAGTCAAACGGTCAACCTTATCCACCTAATAAAATCTGTTACCGTCAGGGGTATTATCGTGCTTTTATATGCCTCCAGGGGGGATTTTGGATATTTAGTTAAAAGTTAGCCGATATTTTGAATAAAAACAAAACCATGTGGGGAAAAATGGATAATCTATCAAAAGTCAAAGGGTCTTTTGAGATTATCCCTATTTTTAAAAGTTTAGTGCTAATTTAAACATTTAGGGATAAATCTAATTTCTCTCATATAGTTTGATATAATAATTAAAAAACCCTTGATGTAAAAAAATTGTTAAGGACCTATGTAGTTCATAAATGTTATTTTTTTAAATAAAAAAAAAACCTTTACTATTTATGAAAATAGTCGAAAAATCTCATACCATCAACTTAGATATTAAAGTCAATGTTTGACCGTTAACCAGGAAGGACAAAACCATCCATTCATTGTAAAATAAGTTTAAAAAAATCCGAACAAACATAAGAGTGCCACATGCACACTCTTGTGGGCCATCAGCAAATTTTTTTGTTAAAATAATTAAGAAATCAAAATAAAAAGGGATAATCCCAGTTTCCCGCCTATAGTTTAATGTAATCGCTAATTACCCTTCCTTAGTTTCTGAAAATCCTATTTTACCCCTTCTGTTAACTCTGTTAGTGAGAGTTGATTTCTGACTATAATAATGAGCGAAAGGACCAAACTGCCCCTCAACATTGTCACCATACTGAACACATTCAACCCAGACAACACATTCATTCATCATCCAACCCAAATACACATTCACTCATCATCCAACCCAGACACATTCAACCAAACCATCATCAAAACACAAACAACTCCATCAAAATAACACAAGCAACATAACAAAAAAAAAAAAAAAAACCAAAACCAACAAATATTCTAGGTTGGGTTTCCGGCGCCGGAAACCCTAGAAATCCTTGGGTTTCTAGCACTGAAAACCTAGAGAGTTTTGGGTTCCGCACCGGAAACCCATCTACGAGTTTTCGACGTGAACACCCAGAGATCTCTGGATTTTCAGAACCGAAAACTCGTAGATCTATGGGTTTCCAACACGAAAACCAGTCGATCTCTGAGTTTTCGCATCGAAAACCCATAGATTGGATCTGGGTTTCCGATGCGAAAACTCAGTGCCTCTAGGTTTTCGACGGAAATCCAGATCCACGATTCTAGGTTTCCGTGTCAGAAACCCAGATCCGCGATTCTGGGTTTCCGTGTCGGAAACCCAATACCGATCGCAGAAACCTAGAGACTCTAGGTTTTCGCGATCGGATCTGGGTTTCCGACGAAAACCCACAGATCGAAAGTAGGTTTCCGAAGAAACCCAGTTTGGGTACTATCAAGAGAGAGAAGAAGAAGAAGAAAAAGAAGAGAGAGAGAGAGGAAGAAGAAGAAAAAGAAGATAGAGAGGAAGAGAGAGAGTGAGAAATGAAGAGAGAGAGTGGAGATTTTTTTAAATTTTAAGTTTTTTTTAATAGTTTTGATCACCACCGTCAATTTTAAAGATGAGAGGTGGAGATTTTTTTCAATTTTTTAAATATTAAATTATTATTTTATTAAATATTTATATTTTTTTCACTTGGATAGTTTTGCCCTTTCACATTAACAGTCAACTGTTGACCTTTAACGTCCAAATTGACAGTAAAGGTTTTTTTTGGATATTTTAATAAACTACAGGGGTTTTTTTTATCCATTTCGTAAATTAAAAGGGGGATATTAGCAATTTTTTAAAGAAATGGGGATTTTGGCTATTTCATCAAACTATAGGGGGGAAATTGGGATTATCCCAAATAAAAATATTAATAATTTTTTTAAAAGAATTATGTCCATCGTCCATTAACATAATGGATGGTGGACATAATTCCAAAAAGGTAATAAAAATTTTAAAAAATTAATACTAATTTTTTTAAAAATTATTTCTCAATTTTTTTTAAATTATATCTATCGTCCATCAACATGATGGACGGTAGACATAATTCAAAAAAAATAAAAATCAAAAATCAAAAGCTATGAACACTTTTCTCTCTCTCTCTCTCTCTCTTTCTCCAGTCTCTTCTTTTTCTTCTTCAACCTCTCTTCATTGGTCTTTTCTTCTTCTTCTCTTTTCTTTCTATTTTCTCCTCACGATCAAGATTTGTCACCTCACCATCATTTCCTCTACCTCTTTCGCCACCCTCATTGCCACCTTTAATCCCACCTTTTAAACCTATCACAAGATCGACGTCACCGTTAATCTATCAAATGAATCCACCTTCACTGTCACCTAAGCTATGGACCAGTACCTCCATCTAGGTGATGGCATCGTCCTCATCCATGTCTTTGTTACCTCCATCTTATTTGACGCTAATTGGGGCTTGTTGACGGTCTCCAATGGTGCTAGTTCACGCTTAGGATGCGAGGAAAGGAAGGTAGGGGTTGGGGTCCCATCGTTGTCGATCTCCAACACTTGGAAAGGTAGGGGGAAGGTTGGAGTGTAGCAGAAGAAACAAATGGGCAGCATGGAAGGTATGAGGTTTGTGTTGACAGTGTTGAGAAAATGGAGGAAAAAGAGTTTATTTTATTTTATTTTTTATTTCTGAGTTTGATTTTTGTATAGATGAGTTTTGATTTGATGACGGTTTCTGGGTTTGATTTTTTGTGTGGTTGAGTTTTTTATTTGATGATGGTTTCTAGGTTTGTGTGGTTGAGTTTTTGATTTGGTGATGGTTTTTGGGTTTGATTTTTGTATGGTTGAGTTTTTGATTTGGTGATGATTTCTGAGTTTTGATTTTTGGTGATGGTTTGAAGATAAAGACTTGGGTTGCATTAAAGATTTGGGTTCAACCCACCTCTTTATATTTATTTTTAATTTTCGTTTTTTTTTTTTTTTTGATGAAGATTAATAGAAATTGTTAATAATTTATTTATTTATTTGATCATATTTTAACAATTTTTAATATTATTATATTAAGGGATAATTTTATAACTGAGGAGCAATTCAGTCTTTTTACGCACTGTTACTGTCAGAACCCATTTTTCAGTAATAGAACTGATAGAAGAGGTAAAATGAGATTTGTCCAAACTACAGAGGGTAATTAAAGATTAGATCAAACAGTAGAGGGATATTAGAATTATCCCAAAAATTTATATTAATTTTAACATTATGAACTAAATTTTAGTTTTGATTAGTATAGATCATGCCGTCACAATCAATAAAATAAAGTAAAATCCGTGTCCCCAAGAATGACCTTTCCAAGTGTTTAATGTAACTAATTTGGTGCGTCTCTCAGTTTTTTTTCAACAAAATAAGGATGTTTTTTGTTAATGTTTCAAACTATGGGAGTCTATTATAATTTTGTGAGGCTAAAGAGTGGTAAATTAACAGAATAGTATTTCAAACTAAAGGTTAACCGTGATATCCGAAAACCAATACTAGTCAGGAAAAATTTTAATCCCGTCCCTATTTTTTGAGAAATATTCACTTTTTACATGAGAACTGATTTATGGATTCGTCATCTAAAATTTTGGAAAATTCATGACAGTCATCGCCCTGACCATATTTTTAATGATTAATAGAAATTATTAAATGATGCTTTTGCCGCTAAATATTCAAAGGGCTCACTAAATGATTCATCCACCCTCTTTGAAAAGTGAGAATTATAATTTATTATTAAAAAATGGATGGAGGAGATCTAATCTCTTCCATTCATCCTTCCATCCCTACCATTCAAAAAAATTATTGTAAAAAAAAAAGAAAATTAAATAATAATATAATATTAAAAATAAAAAATTGTAAAAAACATTTTAAAACTATTTTTAAAAATTAAAAAAACAAAAGAAAATTTGAAAATGATTAAAAAAAAATATAATCTCCATCCGGACAGAGATAGACATATAGCTATGGTTGAAGTTCAACAGTGATTCTTTTAAAATTAAAAGGGCAAATTGCATAAACACCCCTAAGGTTTGGTGAAATTGCACAAAAATGATGATGTTTGGGTAACCCACACTAACATCCCTTAAAGTTAAAAAAACTCAATACAAACCTCCCCTACCGTCAGTCAACTATTAGTCAACCGATGTTAAATCCAAACAATGAAGGGTAAAAGGGTCAATTCATAGCTAATAAATATTTTAATTAAAAAATAATAGTTTTAATTACTAAAATAATCATATAATATTAAAAAAAAAAAATCTCCTTATCATCTACTTCCCATCCTCTTCCTCATCTCCAATTTCATCTTCTACATTCATTAAAATCATCATCTCCATAATTTTTATCAAACTAACATCACCTAAATTAAACATCAAAATCAAATCAAACATCTCCCAAATAAAAAAATAAATTAATTAAAGTTTATAAAAATTAAAAAAAAAAAAAAATGTTGGAGATGGATCAACAGTCTCCATTGTCGGAGAGCAGTCTCCGACAGTGGAGACCTTCTAGTCTCCCTCACCGGAGACCAAATCTGGTTTCTGAACGATGGAGACCAATGTTGGTCTCCATCACTGGAGACCAAGTCTCCGGAGATGGAGACCAACCAGTCTCTATCACTGGAGATGTGACATTACGTCTCCGGTGATAGAGACCAGTGTTGGTCTCCATCTGGAGACCAACTCTCCGACGATGGAGATCGGTTGGTCTCCAGTGCTGGAGACCAAACGGTCTCCATCGCTGGAGACGTGATCTCCATCACGTCTTCGGCGATAGCCTGGTCTCCAATGTGGAAACCAATTTTGTTCTCCCGGTCCTGGTCTCCCATGGAAACCAGGTATATTATTATTATTTTTGTAAATTATTTTTATTTTTTAATTAAATTAAAAACATTTCCTTACATATTAAATTAAAAATACATAAATATATTATTATATTAATTTTGGTTTTTTAAATCTTTTTAATTAAATTAAAAAAATATTATATTAATTTTAAATTTATAAAAAACAAAATATTGATTTTAGGGAAAATTACACTAAAGTACCTTCACATATCACATTATTACATCAATGGTGTGAGTTTATCGTTAATTACAGGTAAATACCCTACCGTTAGTTGACTTAGTCAAACTTAACAGTTTGACAATATTTTTAGAATGAAATGATACAAATGCCCTTATCATCTCTGTTCTCCTTTCTTTTCTGCTTCTTGTTCATCATCATCTTCTTCTGGGCATCTGGGTTTGAACCCAGATTCGACTGGGTTCACAGTCATGAACCCATCAAACTATCACGAAATCTCTATCACCCTGAATCACGCATCCTCCTCATCACCACACAATCACCAAAAATACAAAAGTTTTGAACCCAGTTTTTTCGAACCATGATTGTGAACCAACCATCACCACACAATCACCACACAATCAAGCAACCAACCATTACCAACCACCCACCACCACGCAAAAAAGGAAAAAAACAAGAATAGAGGATGACGAAGATGATCAACAGTTCTAGGTTCGAAGGGTTCGGAGGAACCCAGATCTGGGTTCCTCCAAACCCAGAAACTGGGTTCCAATTCGAACCCAGAGAAGAAGAAGAGCAGAAAAAGAAGAAGAAGAAGAAGAAGAAGAAGACGAGTAGAAGAAGAAGACGAGCGGAAGAAGAAGAAGAAGATGATGATGAGCAAAAGAAGAAGAAAAAGAAGAAGAAGGAAAGAGAGAGAGATTTTGTTTTTTAGAGAGAGAGAGACATTTTGTTTAAATAATATCCCAAATATTATTTGATATATAAAAAGACCAATTTACCCTTGAGCATTAATTTTATCATTAATTGGTCGTTAGTCAAACCAAGTCAAAGGTATTTATGTGTAATTTAGATAAAACTCGCATCATAACTGTAATAATTTGATAGGTCCGGGTACTTTAGTGTAATTTGGCCTTGATTTTAAATTGGATTTGAAGGTTATTTTAGTCTTTTTGCAACTTTGATAGTTGACCGTGAGAATTTAATCATCGTTGACTGATGGCAGGGGAGCTCTGTGTTGAGTTTTTGAAACCTAAAGGGAGATCAGTGTCAGTTACCTAAATATTATTATATTTATGTAATTCATCAAGTCTCAGGGGTTGTTTGTGCAATTTGCCCAAATTAAAAATTAATTTAATTTTTTTTTTTTACATTTTAAACAAAGAAATTAAATTTTAAATTTTAAAAAATTAAAAAAACAAAAAACAAAACAAGACTTTCTGAGATTATCAATCTGCTCCACCATAGCACATTGTCCATCTTCGGTAGCTTTTCTAGCTCCGTCGCCAACAACCCCTTAACCTTCACCAGCTTCGCCGCTCATGCCGATCATGTTACTCATGGTTTTATTCGACAACGGGTGGGTCTTATGATGAGGACAGCTTCGCTAGCGTGACGGATGATCCGAAACTTGACGGCGATGGAGTGGAGGTGGCACTGGAGGTGGTGGATGTTCTAGGAGGGCGTCGCCGGTGTCAACTGCGTCAAGTGATCGGTCGGTGGAGATCGATAAGAGTGAAATTCCAGAGATTAAAGTTAAAGGCCAGGAGGGTCAAAAAGGAGAACCAGCAAAAGATTGCAAGATTTGCAATCTCCTGCTTGAAAGTAATAATCATGAATCTGGAGCTCCAATTCAATTGGGTTGTTCTTATAAGATACGATTCTGTTGATATAATTTTGATATTGTGTTGATTTTTTATTGAGGTGTTGCAGATATTGAATGGATAGCAGATATTGGCTGATTTTGTGGTTGAAGGTCGATGTGGTATTTGGTTGAAGAAGATGAATATCTGGGAATCAAGTTGAAAATTTAATGTGCTGTTTTATTTTTGTAAAATATCAACGGTAGAGATTCATTAGATTTTTTTCATTATTTTATGTTTTAAAAATTATTTTATGTTCATTTTTATTTTCTTAAATTTTTTATTTGTTTTAATATTTTTACTTAATTTTCTCTTGTTAATAATTGTATATTTTTTAATTATTATTATTATTATTATTTATGTTGACGTATGACACGTATATGTTTAAAGATGAAAATATCCGTACATCATGAAGTTTGATTAACATTTAACGAATGATAAGATCAATTAATGAATTTCTTAAAGCTTTAGGGATGACGATCCATGAATCCATTCGTGTTTTGCTTCTTTTGTTTTGTTTTGTTTTGTTTTTTAAACCATTTTAATCCTTAAAATTTTAAAAAATATCAAAATTTGAAATATCTTTTATTTTTTTTTGATCTATAACATTTTCAAATTTTTCAAAATAATTTAATCGTCTATTAACTGACTATTAATGACATTAAAATTACTGGATTATTTTTATAAAATAATGAATTTATAAATAAAATTGTTTAAAATACCTCTAACTTTGAGTTACTAAATTATAATTTAATCTAAATCACTTTATTTATTATGAGGATATTTTTATTAAAATACCCTCATTTATAGTTGATGTTTTAGTGATATAAGTTTGAGAGCCTTTCATTTGAAAATATTATTTTAACCTTCCAACTTAAGTTATTTGTTATTGTTGACCGTCAATTGATTAACGGTTTGGATTATTTTAAAGAGTTATAGAAAAATCAAGAATGAAAAAAAATATTTTCAATAAATGTTTAAAAAATTTGTTATTTTTTAAAACTTTAATGATTAAAATGAATCTTTAATGATTAAAATAAAGTTTTCCTTTCGAAAATGAAGGTTTCCTAAAATATAGACATCAAATTGAAATTTCACCGATTAGTTAAATGCCATTAGACTTAATGAATGAAATAATGTTGACCAGTTTCAAAAATATATATTAAATAAGTCTAAAAAATTTTAATAAGACAGGCACAGAATAAAAAAAATAAAAAAATAGCATCAAATGCAAAAAAATAGGGAAAATTTCATTTTAGTTCCTAAGGTTTAGAAAAATATCAAAATTTTAAACATATTTTGAAAACAGTTTTTTTCATCCCTAATTTTTCCGAAACTCTTCAAAAAAGTTCGAACCGTTAGTCAACTGAGAGTCAAACTAAACAAAAAATAAATAAAAAGACTCAATTACCCCTCATAACTTAAAATGACAATTTTACCCTTAATACAATTAGAATATTATATAACATTTGATCAATGAAAAACTAACACGTATATATATATTTATATATTTTTTAAAAAAAATTTATTATTTTTTTGTTTAAATTAAACAAAAATTTAACACAAAAACAGATTTTAGAAAAAAAAAAATCAATTCTCCATCTCCTCCGCCTCTCCGCCGCCTCCGTCCCTTCTCCTTCTTCTTCTGCCCAAATCCATTCTCCATCCCTTTTCGTCGAACCTGAATGAAGACTTCATCTAGGTTCGATCGAACTCAGACGACGCCTCTCCGTCTGGGTTCGATCGAACCCAGATGGAGCCTCCCCGTCTGGGTTCTCCATTTGGGTTCGATCGAATCTAGACGAAGCCTCTCCGTCTAGGTTCGATCGGACCCAGACGAAGAGTGTCTTTGTCTGGGTTCAATTCGAACCTAGGTGAAGTTCTAGCTGCTTCATCTGGGTTTGTTGAACCCAGAGGAGGAGCTTCACCTGAGTTCGACGAACCCAAACGAACTCTTCATGTCATCAACCCCCTGTTTCCATCTTTTTTTTTTTTTTTATAAATAGTTTTGATTTTTTTTCTTAATGTTATTGTTGATGTTGTTGTTGTGGGAGATGTTCTTGATGATGCTGTGATGTTCTTGATGATGTTATAGTCTGTGGGGTTATTGATAATGTTGATGAAATGGGTTGCTGATAATATTGGTAAAGGGGTTTGAATCTTGGTCTGTTGAAGATGGTGGAGATCCATAGATCCAAGTGGATCTCCACCGTCCATCAAATCATGGATGGACGATGGAGATCCAATCTGATGGATCTTCACTTTTTTTTTTTCATTTGTTTTATAAAATTAATTTTATGTATATAATAAATTATTTAAATTAATTTACCCTCTCTATAAAAAGATTATTTTGCCCTTCCCATCCAAATAATCTGTCATCGTTAATCGTTAATTGAGTAACGGTTTGGACTATTTTAAAAAGTTTTGGAAAAAGTAAGGATTAAAAGAGTTGTTTTCAAAAAATATTTAAAAATTTGATATTTTTCAAAACCTAGGAGATTAAATGAAGTTTTCCCAAAAAAAAAATAATAATCACATTCAATTCAACTTTGTCTATGGAAACTAAGAGACCGGTGGAATCAGAATTTTCAATTATTGTACCTTGTTAGCGTCGGTACAATCTGTATTCTAATATTATTATACCCGCTTTCTTTCTTTCTCTTTTAATTTTTTTTGTCTTTTCATATTTTGACGGCTATTGCTTGATTGTGATTCGTAAACGAATCTGTTGTAGATAGGCATGGTCCGCGGGTGAAAACCGTGAGTTTCGGTACAGTATCAATTATAATAAAAGTAATTATCAAATTTCTTGTATAAATAAATACCACTTACGGTGGAGACCATTCAAACGGAACCCTCAGCAACCAAAACATGTTATGTGAATTGTGAGACCCTGTAATTTTGTAAAGTATTTCTAGAAATCAACTATCTTACAGACACCTCCAAAAAACAAAAACTGTCTTACAGAACCCAACAAAGGTGAATTTCCCTTATATTTTTACCGTTTAGTTTCAATCTAAAAACATAAAATAATAGATTAACATACAATTTGTTCCCTCAGGCTTTGACATACATTACTCAATCCAAATATTCTAAAAAATATCATAAACTTTTCTTAGCGATGTTGTAGACTTGTCCGGAAGTTTACAATTTTCAATAAAATTCTTTCCAACAAACGAACTTGATGATGAATTTTTAAACTTGTGGAAGCTTAGTATATTTTAGTTATGAAATTGATCTTAAAATAGTATTTAAATACGAATTTGACGGGCCCTGGATGAAATTATGAGAAGAAAAATCAGTGTACTCGGTACCCCTTAGTGGCCTTTGTTTGAAGTCGCCTCTTCCAGCTAGCTTCAACTTTTGAATAAAAATGTAACCATCGCATGCACTGTCCTAATTAGACTCACACATTTTTCAGAATATGACGAGTCTTCTACAGTTTGGTGATTGATTTTCAAGTTATTTGAATGGTATTCTCTTTTATCTAGATCGCATTTGATTCATGGACACTGTATTGTCAAGTCAATCCTGCTACCGATTGTCGGCTTGTGAAAAGATAAGGGTGATGTTAGGGTTTGTGCCCTAAGAGCTTGTAAGTTGTAAACGTTTAAATAAATAATAAATAAATAAAATTTATTTTATTCAAATTAATGTGTATTTATGAAATGTTTGCTTCAAACGAATATCATGTAACATCCATGATTACTTATGTAGTCTCAACTTAAGTATGTAAGTGTTATATACAAGAGGATTTAGTTTGAGATTAATAATCTAAAGAGCCCGTAGAAAGCAAACAAAACCGGGTACTTTGTTTGTGGTAAATCTACAGCTGCGGTCCATTTCGTATTTGATACGATGATCTTATCTGAGATTGTTCATATGGTGATATGAAAATGGAGGCACTTATATAATAGAGATTATATAGGACTGGACCACGATAAAAATAAATTTCTTATTAATATCTGTTAAACAAAGAAATTCTTCTTTATCGACTAGATGATCATATATGGATTGATCTTAATCCTGAGTGTTTTATGGACTCCTATTTGTTGGGTCATATCTTTTGATTTACATGGGTGAGACTGTTATAGATTTACGATCAATATGTTTCGTACTTTGGAGCTGTGATTTAACAAGTGGCTGGGAACATTCTACACAATAGTGGAATCCACTCATTCTTACAAGAAGTAGATGAGTAGTTCTCTTAAGTGTTGATTCAGGTCTTGAACAATAAGAGCGCTCGACTTTCTGTTTACAAGTAAACGGAAAGATAAATTCATAAATTGTTATGGATATATTGTTAATTAGAGAATCAATGGTACTTAATGGAACAAGATATAATTAGAGAGGTATAACAGATTTTAATAACCTAGCTCTAATTATAAACTACTCGTGGAGGATCGAACCATATGAAATGATTAAATCAATGGACACTGAAAATTCAAATTGTGTAAAACATCTACAATTTTGAGAGTGTAATCTTAAGTTTTAGTGGAGTAACTCTAAGGTTAATAATAGTAAATTATTAATTAAAGAGTTTAATTAATAATTTCGATATTATTGGAGCTCAAATTATAGGTCCATTTGGTCCCCTTGCTAGCTCACAACCACATAAAGAAACAAGTCGAAGAATATAATTGGATTGTCCGATTATTGGTGTACGTATAAATTTATGTACATGTTCATAAATTATTTAAATAATTTGATTATTTAAATATTTATAATTATTTAATTAATGGTTAATTATTTAATTATTTGTAGAGGTCATGGGTTCAATTAAATGATGTCATTAAATTAATTATGATTTAGAATCATTTAATTTATTGAAAAATCATTTAATTAATTAATGGAAATAATAATTTTAATTGGAATAAGATTCCATTTAAATAATATTAAAAGAGTTTTAATTTAATGAGAATTAGATTTCATATTAAATTAAAAGAATAGAATTCTAATCTAATAAGGAATTTAATTCCATATTGGATATGAATTAAGTCTTTCAATTTTAATAGGAATTTAAATTCCTTATTAAAATTGAAGAATCCTAATTTGCCAATATAAAAAAGATGTTTTTATGATTGGTAATGTGAGAGGTGGTTGAGAGAATTTTTGGCTACTTGAACTAAAAATTTCCATTGATTAAAAATCACCTAATAACCATCTACTTCAAAAGGATCTTCAAAAGATTGTGTCCACACACAGTTTCTTTTGTGAAGAGTCATAGCAAGGAAGATCAGGTGGTGAAGAATCTGCGAATCAAAAGGGATCAATTCAATCTTCATGTAAGGTAATATTCGATCTTATTAATTTAACTATTGAATCGTTATTACTAGCATCGATCGGACATGTTTTGTTTGAAAATTTTTAAAATTCACGTTTCCGCATTCGAATTAAAATCGAATTTTTCCCTTCAATTGGTATCAGAGCCCGGTTTTCGCTAGTTTAATAATTGATTCAATAATGATTGAATTTCCTTTTGATTATTGATTCTTTGTATGTCATAGAGTAGGCACAAATTATTGCTTGATATATATTCATGTTTGATTAATTGGATTTGCATGGATTGATCGTTAATTGTATGGTTCTTTGACTAATTTAATTTGATTAATTTGTAAGCCGTTTGTGGCATTAATTTCCGTTGTAATTATAGATTTAGGTTTATTTAATTTTATTCAAGATTGCAGCGTGAAGAATAATGCGCAACTGGGTTGAGTTTTGTCACGAAATTCAGGCAAAAAGTTGCGATTGAATACGGAATCGGTTTAAGTATATTCATGTGCCTTCGGTGCAAAAGTTGCACGTAGTGAGATGAGTGCATAAGATGCGCATCACGCACAAATAAATTGAATGATCCTAGACAGCGAACGGATGCAACAAATATGTACCAGCAGTGCATGTGATGCACAACAGAACTGGTGCATGGTCTGATGTGTGGCTCTCGTGCGAAGGACTGGTGCTACTGGTTATGAACCAGTGCAACACTGGTCTGCTGCACGTCTGGTTCGACTGGGACAGCAAAGCGAATGGCTGTGCGAAGGGCTGTGTGACAGCTTAACGCGCAGTCAAGATTAGCAGTGCAGAAATTTGCGCATGGCCATACCTGGTGTACTGGTTCGTTGCGCTTCACAAACTGTTGTGACTGAGCATCATGCAAACTGTTTTTTGAACCAGTTGAGCACCGGGTCTGGTGCGGTTGCTGCACTGCAGTGTGCTGCGCTAGTTCGGCTGGACAGAACGTGCACGGTTGCTGTGCTGATGCGGTTGGACTGCAGTGCGCAGCGCTGATGCGGTTACTGCGCTGCACTGCACAGTGCTACTGCGACTGGACTGCAGTGCGCAGCGCTAGTATGACTGGAATGCAGTACGCAGGTCTGGAACGGTAGTCTGCTGCGTTTGACGAACCAATTGGGTCTGCGGCTGAGCTGATGCACTGGTTCGGTTGGACAGTAACGCGCATGACTGATGCGCTGGTGCACGAACTGGTGCAGCTAGACAGTAACAAGTGCAGCATGCCAACTGGGCTAGATGACAGCTTGCTAGAGAACTGGTTTTGAACTGGTTTTCTGGGCAGCAAACGGACTGGTTTTGAACTAGTCACCAGTCCGCTGATGCCGCTGTGCGTGTGACTGGTTATGAACCAGTTTGATAGCACATGTAAGGACTGGTTATAAACCAGTTTATTGTCTAGTTCGGCTGTGCGTTTAAAGAAGGATTGGTGCGACTGGTTATGAACCAGTAAAACGCTGGTTTGCTACCGTTCTGGTTCAAGAGCTGTTGATGATTTGGACTGCTGCGCTTGTGTGGCTGGGCTTGCATGGCTAGATGACAGCGTGCAAGTGCAAGGCTGGTTTTGAACCAAAACAGATGTGTTTGTCCACCTGTGCATGCAGCAGCCTGTATGAGTGTCATGCACAAAACAGTGCAATTGTTGCACCTGTTTGTGCATGAAAGCTAATGCATTGGATGTTTGTGCATGTGACACATGTGCATTTAGTGCACATGATTGATGATGCACAATCTGCACATATATGCTCACACTTGGATAATTTTTACTTGGGCCTAAAATCATAAAATGGGCTCTAGCCCAATCCATTTTGATGGAGATTCTTAATAATTAAATTGGATTTAATTATGAGCCCAAAAGAGCCCATCAAGACCTTGAAGATCATGAAGTTCTTGAAGATTACAAGTGAATGCCAAGGAATGCCTTGGTTAATTTTGTAATAATTAAAATTAGATTTAGGTCGTTAAAGCCAAATAACCCGATCAATCACATGTTGTTTATTTAAATTGTTTATCATGTGATGATTGAATAATTTGTTGATAACATGATCATGCATAAAATATGTCATATAGAATAGGGAGTGCCTACTCATGCATTATAACATGACATACATATATGTATTATTACTTATTTTTTCTATTAAATAGTTTATTAGTTAAAATAGAGATAATAATACATTAAATACCAATTTCATAATTTGTTAGGATTTTAGTTGAAAATCCTAGGTTCACAAATTAGAAATATATAATTAGTTTTAATGTGATTAAAATAAATATATTTCTAATAATTGGTATTTATAATGTGATTAGATTTTAAGAGTTAAAATTGGGTAATTCACATTGTTTCTAATCTAATATAATTAAAGAGTTTAATTTATTTAGATTAGTAAACCAATTAGAAATATAGTTTTAATGTGATTAAAAGATATACTTCAAATAATTGGTAGATATAATGTGGATTAGATTTTAAGAGTTAAAATTGAGTAATCTTCACATTAAATCTAATCTTCATAACCAAAGAGTTTAGATTATATAGATTAGATCGTTCAAAATAAATTAGATTTTTAATAGTTAAAAATCTGGTAATTTATTAGGTGTTAATAGGATGATGATTCTAATAACATACTGATTCTTAGTAACTTAGATTATATTTGTTAGCCGTTAATAATCTAAGATGATGACTAGGAATATTAAAATAGAAAACCCTAATCCTAAAATAGTGAGTGGGAGAGGGATATATGACAATATATCACACAGTCTCCATCGTTAGTTCAACATCGTAAAACTTAAATGGTGTCTTGAGACGGCTTTGTTATCGTCCCCCTACGGATGGTGTCCATTTAGGTTGATCAAGGTTGACTTCTTAACGGATAGGAATTCTAGATGTATCTTGTGATTGACCTACCCTACGGCGGCAATTCTCGAGTTAAGTCTACGGACTCCCAAATGATGGGTTACACTCATAAAGGAAATAATTAATTGTTAATTATTTTTCCTGACCGAAAAACGGTAGTCAAATAATATATGAAAAAGAGTTTTTTCTATCATATTATTTAATTGAGAATGTCTCAGTCTAACATACAAATATTTGACCTACCCTACGGCGGCACCTATTTGTGGCATGTTAGATTATCGTGGCATAGTAATTCTTTTTAGGGTATTTTTGATTCATTATTCATGTATCATGTATCATGTTTAATTTTATGCTAAAATTTATGATATTCATATGAAGCAAATTTTGAATAAAATAATTTATTTATTTGTTTCAGCAATGCCGTCACCTTTAATTACCATACTCGCCAATGATAAACTGAATGGGGAAAACTATGTTAAATGGAAAAATAATATGAACGTCATTCTGGTTTGTGAGGATTTAAAATTTATCCTAACGGAGGAGTGTCCTCCTATGCCACCTGCAAATGCCACGCGTAATGTACGTGAAAATTACCAAAATTGGGTTAAGTCTGGTGAGGCAAATGTTGCTGAAACTTTTACCTCTAATAAGAAAAGAGGAAAAGGACCACCAATAAGGCTAAGGCAAAGCCTAAGAAGCAAGCTACCCAAAAGAAGAAGCAAAAGAGCTTTAAGGCTTCCCAACCCAAAGAAAAATGTTTTCATTGTGATGTGGAAGGTCATTGGAAGAGGAACTGTCCAAAGTACCTCGAAGAGCTCAAGAACAAAAAAAAAAATGAAAGGTATATATGATTTACTTGTCATTGAATCTTGTTTAGTGGAGAATGAGTTATTTACCTGGATAATTGATTTAGGAGCCACTAATCATGTTTGTTCTTCTTTACAATTGATTGATTCTTGGAGGGAGCTTGATGAGGGCGAGTTTACCATGCGAGTTGGCACTGGGGATGTCGTTTCAGCTAGAGCAGTGGGAGAAGTTAGACCTCAATTTTTAAATAGTTGTTTTATTATTTTGAACAATGTTTATTATATTCTGAATTTTAGAAGAAATTTGATTTCGGTTTCTAGATTAATGGAACATAATTATTCAATTTCTTTTAGTAATAAAGATGTTATTATTTCTAGAAATGATTTGAATATTTGTTCCGAAATATTAGAAAACAACATTTACATGTTAAGATTGTTAACACGTAATTCACTACTCAATACTGAATTGTTTAAAGTTGAAAAACCTAAAGCAAAGCAACAAAAGATTTCTCCTAATGATGATACCTATATTTGGCATCTAAGACTTGGACATATTAATCTTGACAGAATAAACAGACTAGTAAAAAGCGAAACTTTAAGTGAGTTAAAGATCAATACTTTACCTGTTTGTGAATCCTGTTTAGAAGGTAAAATGACTAAGAGACCTTTTAAGACAAAAGGTTATAGAGCCAAAGAACCGCTAGAGCTTATACATTCGGATGTTTGTGGTCCAATGAATGTTAAAGCTAGAGGTGGTTATGAATATTTCGTCACATTCATTGATGGTTATTCTAGATATGGGTATGTTTACCTAATGCAACGAAAGTCTGAAACTTTTGAAAAGTTCAAAGAGTTTAAAACTGAAGTTGAAAATCAATTAAGTAAAACATTGAAAGCTCTACGATCAGATCGTGGAGGAGAGTACCTTGATACAGAGTTCAAGGATTACTTGATTGAGAATGGGATTATATCCTAACTCACGGCTCCTGGAACACCGCAGCAAAATGATGTTGCAGAAAGAGAAATCGTACCCTGCAGGATATGATGAGATCTATGATTAGTTTCTCATCTTTAAATAGTTCTTTCTGGGGATATGCATTGCAAACTGCAATATATATCCTGAATGTAGTTCCTTTAAAGTCTACTCCTAAAACACCTTTAGAGTTGTGGAATGGTCGCAAAGCTAGTTTGCAACATTTTCGCATATGGGGGTGTCCAGCACATTTGCTGAAAAATAAGACTGGGAAGCTGGAACCACGTTCACAAGTTTGCCTATTTGTAAGCTACTCCAGAGAAACTAGAGGCGGATTCTTTTATGATCCTCAAGATAACAAAATAATTGTATCGATAAATGCTACATTTCTTGAAGATAATTACATAAAAGAACATAAACCTCAAAGTAAAATTATACTCGAGGAGTTATTGCCTGGTTCGACCAGTATCCAATCAACAATAGTTGTTGATAATAACATAGTTAAAATCACGTCTGAGCATTAGACAAACTTTCATCAGAATCTACCACCTCGTCGTAGTGGAAGGGTTATTAGACCATCTATTCGTTACAGAAATATCGGAGAGGCACAGATTGCTATCTCTGATGAGTGTGTAGATGATCCATTGACATATAATGATGTAATGGAATACTCTGATAAGGAAAAATGACTTAAAGCTATGAATCTCGAGATAGAGTCCATGTACTCAAACTCAGTCTGGGAACTTGTAGATCAACCAGATGGGGTAAAACCCATAGGTTGCAAATGGATCTACAAGAGGAAGAGAGGAGTGGATGGGAAGGTAGAGACCTTCAAAGTTAGGCTAGTGGCAAAAGGTTATACTCAAAAAGAGAGAGTTGACTGTGAAGAAACTTTCTCACTAGTAGCCATGCTTAAGTCCATTCATATTCTTCTATCCATAACTGCATGTCTTGATTACGAGATATGGCAAATGGATGTCAAGACTGCGTTCTTGAATGGCAATCTTGATGAAAGCATTTATATGGTGCAACCAGAGGGATTCGTAATCCAAGGTCAAAAGGTTTGCAAGTTACAAAGGTCTATTTATGGACTTAAGCAAGCTTCTTGATCTTAAAATATTAGATTTGATACTTCGATCAAGTCTTATGGTTTTGAGCAAAATATCGATGAACCTTGTGTATACAAGCGTATCATCGATAAGAAAGTGGTTTTCCTCGTACTTTACGTTGATGATATTCTACTCATTGGGAATGATGTAGGAGCATTATCTGATGTAAAGAACTGGCTTGCTAATCAATTCTAAATGAAAGATTTCGGAGAGGCTAGTTATGTTCTTAGGATCCAAATCATACGAGATCGTAAGAACAAACTATTAGCATTTTCTCAAGCATCATACATTGATAAGATCTTTGTACGTTATTCGATGCAGAATTCCAAGAAAGGTTATTTACCTTCTCGGTATGGAGTTCACTTGTCTAAGGAACAATATCCTAAGACACCTCAAAAAGTTGAGGATATGAGACGTATTCCCTATGCCTCAACAGTAGGCAGTCTCATGTATGCTATGCTATGCACGAGACCTGACATATGTTATTTAGTAGGAGTAGTCAGTCGATATCAATCTAACCCAGGATTGGATCATTGGGTGGTAGTAAAACGTATTTTCAAATATCTTCAGAGAACGAGAAACTATATGCTAGTATATTCTGATGAGAATTTGATTCTAACAGGATATACAAATTCTGATTTTCAGTCGGATAAGGATTCTCGAAAATCCACATCTGGATAAGAATTCACCCTAGGTGGTGGGGCTATAATATAGAAGAGATGTGTCGGTGATGAAAATAGTTTCACAGGACAACCATGCTGATCCGTTTACAAAGACCTTAACGGCTAAAGTGTTTAACGGTCATCTAGAGAGTCTAGAATTACGAGATATGTCTTATTTGCTCTAGGGCAAGTGGGAGATTGTTAGGGTTTGTGTCCTAAGAGCTTGTAAGTTGTAAATGTTTAAATAAATAATAAATAAATAAAATTTATTTTATTCAAATTAATGTGCATTTATGAAATGTTTGTTTCAAACGAATATCATGTAACAACCATGATTACTTATGTAGTCTCAACTTAAGTATGTAAGTGTTATATACAAGAGGATTTAGTTTGAGATTAATAATCTAAAGAGTCCGTAGAAAGCAAACAAAACTGGGTACTTTGTTTGTGGTAAATCTACAGCTGCGGTCTATTTCGTATTTGATACGATGATCTTATCTGAGATTGTTCATATGGTGATATGAAAATGAAGGCACTTATATAATAGAGATTATATAGGACTGGACCACGATAAAAATGAATTTCTTATTAATATCCGTTAAACAAAGAAATTCTTCTTTATCGACTAGATGATCATATATGGATTGATCTTAATCCTGAGTGTTTTATGGACTCCTATTTATTGGGCCATATCTTTTGAATTACATGGGCGAGATTGTTATAGATTTACGGTCAATATGCTTCGTACTTTGGAGATGTGATTTAATAAGTGGCTGGGAACATTCTACACAATAGTGGAATCCACTTCTTCTTACAAGAAGTAGATGAGTAGTTCTCTTAAGTGTTAATTCAGGTCTTGAACAATATGAGCGCTCGACTTTCTGTTTACAAGTAAATGGAAAGATAAATTCATAAATTGTTATGGATATATTGTTCATTAGAGAATCAATGGTAAATAATGGAACAAGATATAATTAGAGAGGTATAACGGATTTTAATAACTTAGCTCTAATTATGAACTACTCGTAGAGGATCGAACCATATGAAATGATTAAATCAATGGACACTGAAAATTCAGATTGTGTAAAACATATACAATTTTGAGAGTGCAACCTTAAGTTTTTAGTGGAGTAACTCTAAGGTTAATAATAGTAAATTATTAATTAAAGAGTTTAATTAATAATTTTGATATTATTAGCGCTCAAATTGTAGGTCCATTTGATCCCCTTGCTAGCTCACAACCACATAAAGAAACAAGTTGAAGAATATAATTGGATTGTCCGATTATTGGTGTACGTATAAATTTATGTACATGTTCATAAATTATTAAATAATTTGATTATTTAAATATTTATAATTATTTAATTAATGGTTAATTATTTAATTATTTGTAGAGGTCATGGGTTCAATTAAATGATGTCATTAAATTAATTATGATTTAGAATCATTTAATTTATTGAAAAATCATTTAATTAATTAATGGAAATAATAATTTTAATTGGAATAAGATTCCATTTAAATAATATTAAAAGAGTTTTAATTTAATGTGAATTAGATTCCATATTAAATTAAAAGAATAGAATTCTAATCCAATAAGGAATTTAATTCCATATTGGATATGAATTAAGTCTTTCAATTTTAATAGGAATTTAAATTCCTTGTTAAAATTGAAGAACCCTAATTTGCTAATATAAAAAAAGATGTTTTTATGATTGGTAATGTGAGAGGTGGTTGAGAGAAGTTTTGGCTACTTGAACTAAAAATTTCCATTGATTAAAAATCACCTAATAACCATCTACTTCAAAAAGATCTTAAAAAGATTGTACCCACACACAGTTTCTTTTGTGAAGAGTCATAACAAGGAAGATCAGGTGGTGAAGAATCTGTAAATCAAAAGGGATCAATTCAATCTTCATGTAAGGTAAGATTCGATCTTATTAATTTAACTATTGAATCATTATTACTAGCATCAATCGAGCATGTTTTGTTTGAAAATTTTTAAAATTCACGTTTCCGCATTCTAATTAAAATCGAAATTTTCCCTTCATATGACACGCAATGCAACTTTGTTAAAGCAGACTGATAACCAGCAATATCGGATTGCCTTAATTATTGCCTGTATTCTTTTGTCTCTTGTCTCACTGCTTTACGCCCCACTCATTCATTTCATTTCAAACTTTTCTCTGAGTTCACCATTCACCACATAATTATGTAGCTGACGATGATCCTTTTTTCTTAGTGTTCACACCTCTCCATCCGAAGTTTATCAAAATTTGGTGAAACCAAAATATAGTACAATTACATGGTAACAATTTCATTAGAAAAACAAATAAAAAAGATAGTCACTTCTAAGATTTATTCCGTCTTAAAGTTGTTATGAAATTGATTTAAATTATTAAATAATTAATTTTGATATTTTTTCATAATACCATTTTTATCTCAAAATTACTAAATTAAATTTTAATTTATTAAAAACAATACTACACAAGGCCTCATTCGGGTATCATATATCATACGTGCAATTGCAAATTTCCCATTGCCAATCAGCAATCAAAGTGAATAATATAAAAACATTAACAAACCATAAAGGAGACCATACATAGCAAAAGTTGGTTTGTAAATGCGATATTTGAGATTTCCATCAAATTCAAATATGAATTTAGATTTTAGACACAGAAACAAGCACTTCTAGTCCCTCAAAAGTACCAAAACAAAATACAATTGAAAAAAAAAAAAAAAAAAAAAAAAAACCACCATGTATCGATAGAGATTGGGGTATGGAGCACATAGACTGAGCAATGTTTAGCAATAATCAGTTGAGCAGAAAACCATCATGTATCGATAGAGACTTGAGTATGGAGCATATAGAAATCGCATATTAACGTGAAGTAGTAGGCATGAGGAAAGCAACACTGCCATCTGCACTTCTGCACTGCTCAACTTCTTTAAAGTTGAAAATATCCGTACACCGTTAAATTTGACCAACATTTGACCAATAATAAGGATCAAATTGATAAATTTTTTAAAACTTTAGGGATGATTGGTTCATAAATCAATTTATGTTTAAAAAAATGGAGGTTTCTTTAAAATATAGGATCATATTGAAATTTTCCCTATTAGTTAAATGCCGTTAGAATTCATGAATAAAATATATTAAAAAATATATTAAATAAGTCTAAAAAAATTGAATAAGACAAGTAAAGAATAAAAAAATATATAAAAATAGCATCAAATGCAAAAAAATATCACATTCAATTACCACACTTTTTCCATAATATGACGAGTCCTCCACAGTTTGGTGATTGATTTTCAAGTTATTTGATTGATATTCTCTTTTATCTGGATCACTTTTGATTCATGGATATTGTATTGTCAAGTCAATCCTGATTTGCTGCCGCTTTGCGAAAAACAGATAAGGTTGACGCGGAATGCAACTTTGTTGAAGCAGATTGATGACCAGCAATGTCCGACTGCCTTAATTATTGCCAGTATTCTTTTGTCTTTTGTCTCACTGCTTTATGCCCCACTCATTCATTTCATTTCAAACTTATCTCCGAGATCACCAGTCAGGCAGTCACCACATATTAATGTAGCTGATGACGATACTTTTTTCTGAGAGTTCACACCTCTACATCAGCAGTTTATCAAAATTTTGGTGAAACCAAAATATAGTACAACACATGGTAAAAATTTCATGACATTTGTTGACAAATGAGTGAAGTCTGGGAATTGCATTCCATCACATATCCAACTACTAATGTAATAGAGAAATACACAACCCTTAGGCCAGGAGTTCAAGCCCTAGTAAATAATGAAACTTGCAAGCATAGCTAGAAAAAAAAATTAAAAAAGACAATCACTATTAAAATCTGTTCCATCTTAAAATTGTTATGAAAGTTACTCAAATTATTAAATAATCAATTTTGACCCTTTTTCAAAACACCATTTTTATCTCAAAATTATTAAATTAAATTTTAATTTATTAAGGACAATTACGACACAAGATCTCATTTGGGTATCGTCCATATGTGCGAATATCCCATTGCCAATCAGCCTTAAAAGGCGAATAGTATAAAAACATTAACAAACTATAAATGAGACCATACATTGCAAAAGTTGGTCTGCAAATGCGATTGAGATTTCCATCAAATTCAAATATGAATTTAGATTTTAGATACAGAAACAGGCACTTCTAGTCCCTCAAAAGTTCCAAAACAAAATACAATTGGGAAACGCTAAGAAAAAAAAAAAACAGAATGAGCAAAGTTTAGCAACAATCAGTTGAGCAGAAAACCACCATTTATCGATAGAGACTGAAGTATGGAGCATATAGAAATTGTATAGTGCCGTTAAGTAGGCATGAGGAAAGCAACACTGCCATCTGCAGTTCTGTACTGCTCAACTTCTTTATCCGGGAATTGGTTGAAGGCGGAGAATTTTGATCATCTCAGAATTGTTCATCTTCAATAACATTTTGCTGCACGCTCGGGCAAAGGAAAGAAATTAATCAGCAAATTATAAATGATATAGACTAGGTATTTACAAAAATGTGGAAAACCAAGTGAATTTTGAAGGATTAGGAGAAATTAATTTACGACCAAATAAGGATTTGAGCCAGTTCTTGTGATTCTCTTCAATTTAATGAAGAGTGAAATAATTAAGAAATAAATGATTCTAATGTTGAAACTATTATAATTATAGCGCTTGTATAATAAGTTCTTGAAAATTATCAATAATGGCTGGTAAATTGTATGAAAGTTTGAGACGTATTAACAGAAAACAGGAAAAAAAAAACAGTCAATAATAAAATCTATATATGTTTGGTGAAAACATCAAGGAAAAAAGAACAATGAAGTTATCCAAATGTTTCTTCAAGAAAACATTTTGATGTTTTCACTGAAAACCAGAAGAGATGGTGATCATCAAATTAAAAAGATGTTCAATTGAGAAACTTCAGACTCAATTTCTGACATGCAAAGAGGTGAGAGGAATTCGTCAATAATCCTAAAAACAAAACTGTGACAACAATACTAAATGGACAAGTGTAAACCAACAAGGCTGATGATTGCTGTAGTTTAAAATGAATCTAAAAGCAATGCGTGATGTGTAATATACAAACACACAAGAACCTGGCCAAAAATTTGGTTCATTCCTCTGCCTTCACTGGTTCTCTTCCAATTAATTGCCGTTAATACTCTTGGCAAGGATGTGAGAAATTTTGCACCCATATTTGCCTTGGTCCATGCAGCTATCTGTCAGTAATGGACATCCTGCGATGTGCAAATAAGAAAGAGAGCGGGGTAGTTTCCCGTCTGACAAGATTTCAAGTTGATCACAGTTGATGATTCGCAGTGCATTCAGCGATGTGAGGTGCTGAAGCCCATTGAGATTCAATGTTTCGAGCTTTTGAAAATTCAAGATCTGAAGATTAGTAAGGGATCGGGGGAGTAGACCATCAATCGGAAATGAGAGCACATTATCATCATATGCACAATCAATTTTCAAATGAGTGAGTGATGTGATGTTTCCCAGACCCCAAGCAGTCTGGGGAATGAGCTTGACACAGTTTATGATGGTAAGTGTCTGCAGGCTCAGGGGAAGTGAGAGAGATCCTCCTCCTGTAACTGGCGATGAAGACCAATCTCCACAATTTGGCATGTCATTAACATGAAGTTGTAAGAGAGAAGATAGCTGCCTCAATGATGGTAAGGATGAGCAATTTCTGCAGTTACTAAGACGTAGGATCACCATTTTATGAAATGATGAATGTCCCAACCAATTTGGTAACCATGTACCACCATACCCTGCAATGGAGAGCTTTTCTATATCTTCATGGGGGCGTAAATTTTCAAGAACCTCTTCCAGATCAGGCTTACCATTGCTGCTCCACTCGAATTTCAACTCCTTGACTTCCTTGTCCTTCAGTTTGGCATTTTGAGCGTCTTTTTTATCTCTTACATCCTGCAGATTTAAAATGGACAGTTTGCCACGAAGAAGCAACAGGTCACCCAACTCTTTAATGCTCGAAGCTTTAGGACTGTTGCTCACAACAAAGTTTGTGAGTACTCGAAGACTCTTTAATTTACCAATTGTAGGTGGCATCATTTTCAGAGCCATGGTTTCGGTCAAATCAAGATGACCTAAAAAAATTAGGTTTGCCATCTTGTCTGGCAACCTTTCGAGACTTCTACAACGTGACAATATCAATGTTTGTAAGATATACAAACTACTTATCGTCTCCGGTAAGTTTTTAATTTCACTACCAGAAAGGTCCAAATAGCGCAAGTGTCGTAATTGTCCAAACTCATCAGGCAACTTATTATTCCGATAAGACAAAGATAACACTCGCAACCGTTTCTGTTTCCCTAATTCTTTGATGACTTCCATACCAATGGAACTTGATCTATCACTACTTCCAATAACTCTCTTGAACAAGCTCGATTGTAAGAAGGTCCACAGAGACTTCGCCTTTCTCAAGATATCAATTAATTCTGCCCCTCTGTCATGCCCATGGCATACATACGACACATGACGGGTCTTATCAGAAACATTGGGTGACTTGCCTTTTTCAACCAAACAAGATTGGATTGTAGACGCAAATTGAGCTAACTCATTTATAAGATCATGCATTATGAAAGGTGATTCATCATCTTCCCTTTCATGTTTAAAAAATAAGTGTGCTAATAATTCTTTGAAGTATGTGATACCTACCCGTTCCATTTCTAGTTGCAGCTGTTCCATTTCTCCTCCACGTTTTAGTTGCAGCAAAAAACCTTGGGCCATCCACAACAAAATCAACTTCTCCCTGTCAAATGAACAACCTTTTGGAATTATTGAACAATAAGCAAAACATTGCTTTAGAAAAGGAGAAGAAAGATGGTTGAAGCTCAATGCGAACCGATCAAGAATATTGATCTTGTTATTGGACAGATCAAATAAATTGCCATTCAAGATATTTTTCCGTTCCCATTCTTCGGCATCTTCTTTAGAGTAAAGTAGACTCCCCAGTTCTCTTGCAACTAGAGGTAAGCCTCCACACTTCTTTATTATGTCCTGATCAATTGGCTTTAGCTCCGGAGATGTGCCTCTGTGAGGACTTTCAAATGCCCGCTTTGCAAACACCGACCAACAATCTTCATCATTTAACGGCTGAAGATGATAAGTTTGACTGGCGCGCATGGTTGATGCTACCTCTTGACTACGCGTTGTCACAATGATACGACTTCCAGGTGCTCCACTTTTTAAGATTTTTTGCAGCTCAACCCATGTCTGATGATGCTCATTCCAAACATCATCGAAGACAAATAAAAATTGCTTATTTTTGAGTTTTTCAACCAACTTAATTTGCAGTGTATCAAGATTTTCTATGCCAGATGACTGATCAGTGACTTTATCATAAAGAGTTTTAGTCAGCTTCAACACATCCATATCTTCAGAGACATGTATCCAAGCTCTAAGACTAAAACACGACTTGACAACAGAGTCATTGAACAACAATTGAGCAAGGGTTGTCTTTCCAATTCCAGCCATCCCAATTATTGCAATTAAAGGGATGTCCTTTCCATCTCCCTGATCAGATTCCTCTCCGTTTCTCTGATCAGATTCCTCCACCAAAAAGTTCCGAATCTTCATTTTATCCTCATCTCTACCACATATTTCAGATTCGCACACAAAGGATGTTGATTCCAATCTCGAATTTTTCTTTTTGCTGGAACTCTCTTTTGAACCATGGACATCTTTGAGCTTTGCAATGTCTTCAAGGCTTTTAGTCATCTTTTCAAGCTTACCTTGTGAATTTTGAATAATTTTATGGAGAGCAGATTCGGCAATTGGTTGAGATTCATCTAAAGCCCGGGAATAAATCTCATCCAATAAGTCGGCAGTTTGGTTGACAGCATCTGTAAGACGCTCAACCCACTCTCTATTAGTCTGGCTTGTAAGCTGCTTCTCCACTGCATCGTCACTAACGGCTTTCTCTAGTAGCTCCAGTGCGCTCTTAAGATTGTCAAAGAGAATCTTATTGTTTCCATGATTCGGCAGGAGCTTACCCAGGAAGAACTCAGTGAAATTATTCCTTGGCACCAGTCTCTCGAACAGACCTTGAATGGTAGCTTGTAGTACTGCGCTGATCAATGCTTCAAAAATAAAATCCATGATCTGCTCTTTGCTTACACAGCGAGAAAGGAAAAGGCTTCAACAAACTGATTTATGAGAAGAATAACTCAGATCAACTGCAATTTGAAAGAAACAAAAATCAAACAGTTTCAATCCCCTGTTTTCATAATCCAATAAGCAAATTAACCAAACAAAAACACCAACAAAAACACAAACAACCCAAGAAAACACTTACACCAATAAAAGGGTTACCGAAATAAACAAAATTTCTATGCACATAGCAGGCCACACAACACAAACGGTAAGATTCACGGCGACAGGCAACGAACACGACACCGAAGAACGGCAAGATTCACGGCAACAGTGACAGCGAGATGAGAGATGAGAGTGAATGAGAATGAGGTGAGGTCGGTGCATTCTAATTGCGACCTGTGAACGTGACGCTTCTATATTTTAAGGGTTGTTTTTATTATTTTTTGGGTAAATTTGATTTGTCCCTGTACTTCGAGAAAGTATCACATTTTTTAGTATGTTTTAAAAATACATTAAACCTGTTCTAAAGTTTCAAATAAGTATTAAATTAGTTCATTTCATCGGTCAACGGACGGTCAAATTATATTAACTCTGATTGTCAGAGGTATTTTGGATATTATATAATTTGATTAATAGATAAAAAATTTAAATATAAAAAAAGACAAGTGTCAACCAATGAATGGTGAAATAATAAAAATATAAAACAAACAATAAATAAAAAATGAAAAATTTGACAAATTAAAAAAAATTAAAAAAAATTAAAAAAAAAAAAGACTTAAAGGAAAAAGTTCAAATGAACCTAGGATTGGGTTCGTCCGAAAAAGATTAACCCAGTTGCTTAAGTTAGGGGAAAAAAAAAACTAAAAAAAAGAAAGTTCTAATGAACCCAGGTGCGACTTGATTCGTTCAACTTTGAATGAACTCAAGTTGTCTGGGTTCTTTCATCGTTGAACGAAGACGATCTGAGTTTCAAAACTCATATCTGATCTGGGTTTTGAACCTTTTGAAAGCAGATAGAATCTGGTTTTTTGGTTTAATTGGTTTCGAAGCATATGAGTTCAATTAGGTGATGTTGTGGTGGTTACTGTGGTCAACGATGGAGGTTGCCAGTTCGATTGGTTTTGAAACCAAATGTTGTGGTGGTTTATAAGATGGTGACAGTTTGGCTAGCAAGGAAGATGATGGTATTGTAGGTTTAAAGAATTTAGGTTCGATTGGTGATGTTGTGGGTTCCAACCCATATTTATGGTTTGAGGTTGAAGACGAACCCAATGTGATGTTTTAGTTCTCGCTGTGGTAGCGACAATCTGGTTGAAAACAATCTCGTAGCGCTTGGTCTTAACCTGAACATGCTACCTTATTCTCTAAGTTCATCACCAGATCGTAATCTAGAGATTAACCAAATTGACAATCTAGATCAATGTTTGTCACCAGATTGTTGTGATCTAGTGCGAACCAGATCGCAACAATCTATTTGTTTGCTTTTTTTTCTTTAAACAAATTATATTTATATTTATATTTTTAAGTTTATTTATGTTTAATCTTGATTGTCCATCTCAGAGATGGACAATGAAGGTTTTCTAGTTTTTTAGATTTTAATTATAGTTTTCTAAATATTTTGAAGAATTTTTTTTTAGTGTATTTATGAATTTTTTTTCTTGATATTAACTTGATTTTCATACTATTTTTTTATTGAAGTGGTGATGGATGAGAGATTAAATTAGATATTATTGGTGTTGTTTAATTAAAGACGAAGATTGATATGGTGATTGGATTGAAGATGAAGATGCGAGGGTTAGTATTGTTTCAATTTTTATATTCATTTTGTTTTAGGGTTTAGATTTAATTTTTATTTTGTTAATTTTTAAACTTGGTACTAATAAAAATGTCGCATGAAGTTGACCTAAAGCTTCAGGCAGATCACCACTTGCGGGAGGTTACTTGTCTCTCACAACTAAACTTACAAAACAAGTAAGAATCTATATTAAGGTGATCTGAAGATTGTCTCTAGAAGCACCATTCGATACTTAAGACAGAGCTTATCTCTCTAAAATCTATTTATCTCACTAAAGCGGTTGATAAAAAATCACTCTCACTCTAAAAAACTGAAAAGTTAACTTTATAAGGGGTAAGATTTTCTTTACAGGTGTTGTTATGCACGCGAAGGTGCTTGCAACTTGTCGCTTAAACTAACTTCGTGTTGACAGATGTTCGTTGCATGTCGAATATCTGTTATCACCTTGTTGGGCTAGTTTCCTTTAAAAGTCACTGGATGTTTTCGAAGGTGTGTCTTCTATGTCATAATCTGGCGTGCTTATCATCACCTTCGCTCAAAGCTCATACCATGCACCACAGGTCATATTCCATGGTGTTGATGTGTCCACTTCCCACTGGCTTTATTGTATACTAATACATAACTAATTGTAATTTTTAGTTTTATTAAGGGTAAAATGGTCATTCCTCTCCCCTATCTTACAAAAAGGGGGCAAAATGGTCATTGTATGCATTGTAAATAAAATGAGGGGCAAAAGAGTCTTTTCCTGTTTTCTGTTAGGTATTATCGTCAGTCAACTGACGGTAGAGATTAATTTGACTTTTTTTTTAAAACGTTAAGGAAGATTTAATACGTTTTCAAAACATAATTAAAATTTTGATATTTTCCCAAAATATAAAGGCAAAAATGATTTAAGATGAGAGATGAGAGTGAGTGAGAGTTAAGGTGAGGTTGACACATTAAGGTTGCGATTTGTGAATGTGAGACTCTTATATTTTTAGGATTTTTTAATTATTTTTTATGAAATTCGGTTTTAAGTTGGGGTTAGTTTTTTTGGATCTAAAATCGAACCGAAACTAGAAAAAAAAAAATCGGTTTTGATCAATCAAAACCAAATTGAATCAAAGCCAAGTGGAAAACTGATTTTTTCTGGTTAATTCGATTCGGTTCCAATTATTTTGCCCGCCCCTACATCTAAGTGCTGGCCTTTACCAATCCAGAGAAAATGAAAAATTTTTTTTTTTTTTCCTAAAAAATAAGGGATAGGAAAGAGTCGAAAGACTTGATGGTGAAATAATAAATAAATATGTAAAATCTCAAAATCATTGAAGTATTATTATCTTATTTTATTTATTAATCATCAAGTCTATGTTTAGTTTAGGGATAATTACACAAATACCATGACTTTGTGTATTATTTTACGAAGTGGCAAAAGTTGGCAAAATAACACAAATCTCCTTTAATCAATGTTGATTAACCATTGATTTTTTTTTTTTAAAACCATTGACTTATTTGTTATAACACAAAAAATATCCTTTGATGCATTTGTTAATAATTAAAATTATGTGACGACAGAATAAAATTATGACAAATGAAAATTTTATGAAAAGTTTACTTTTTTAGGACGAAAGTTTAACTAGATTCTGGCTCTTGGAGTTTCAAAACTATATTAATTTAGTCCATTTGACAGTTAAATGTTAGTCCAAATTAACTGCATGGAGAGTATAGTTTTTTTTTTTTTTTTTTCTTTGAGAGATGCATGAAGAGTATAGTTGTCATTTTATGTCGGATATAAATCATAAAAAGCCTGAAAGTTCGAAAAAATTTGTAATGGAGCCATCTCCATCTCTAATGGAGCTTTGAGTTCTATTGAAGATGAAGACGGCCTCACCTTTGTTGGAAGCCACTTCATTTCAAATGGAGGGATAGCTAGAGATAGAGTTGATTCCGTTTGACTCTAACCATTGGCTCTATCTCGATGAAGAGCTCCATTTAAGATTTACATATTGCTATATTAGAGATGGAGTTGATTCCATTTGACTCCAACCAAGCGCTCTATTAAAGATTAACATCTTTCTAGAGTCGGAAAAAATTTGAAAATCATTTTTTCCCTATTTTTTCTAGTTTCAATTTCTTTTCCTAGAACTGGATCATGACTCATGAGGTTTTTTAAAATGATTTTACTCTTTAATTTTATATTACAAAATATTATTTTTTAATAGTAGAGATGAAATTATGGATGGAGTAGATCAAGTATCTTCCATCCATTTTTTCAAGATAATAAATAAATAATTATTATATAAAATAATTCTATTATTGAATACAATAGGACTAAAGCACTCTTCTTCATCATATTCTAATGATCATCCACTAACGCCAACAGTGTAGCCTTTATTACTCCTTTAACCACATCAATTGTGTAGAATTCAGGTTCACATCAATTACATGAGAGGACAGTATACAAGTGTAGAGTATGAACCTAGGCGGAGAATAAATATTGGACCATACTCCTTGGAGAGATTGTTTGCAGCTTGTTCAATGGGCATTTTAAGAGTAAGAAATGAATTATTATAGAAACACTAGGATGGCCTGGAGGCAGGTTTTACGTTGATTCCTTTGATTATATGTGTTATTAAACAGTGGGTTTGATTAATGAGATATATTCTTGCGTAAATTGCATTCTTCAGATTTTTTAGTTTTATCTTAACTTTGTTGGGGAAGAAATTCTGGTTTAATTATTTTGAATACTGCCAGATTTTTATGTCAATTGGATTGCCTAATGAAATAAGGCTCAATTTGTTTATTGAAATATTTATTGCCTAGTTCAATGTTTTCCTATATGTTCATTGATTAATTGGATAATGACTAACCTTAGGAATGGATAATCAAAATGGTGGCAATATGAATTTACCCATAATATCTGATTGACATTAAAAAAAAAAGAAAATGTTCTGATGTACATCTAAGTACTTCAAATGAAAATTTATATTCAACTAATTTCACATAGTTTTAAACACTCAGACCATCTCAAAACCAAATGATTAATTATAGAAGGTACTTGACAATCATCTCCTGTTTAAGAAAAAATCTTTTATGAGATTGTTTCTTAATTGATGTGGTGAGGAAACCAATAAGAAAGATAAGAGGAAAAAAAAAAAACCAATGGAAAAGGTAAGAGAAAAAAAAAATGATACTAGGATCTATCTCACTACATCAGCTGTGAAACAGTCCCATGAAGATTTTCTTCATGACTAAACACCGAAGGATACAAGAATAAGAGCAAAAGTAAAAGACCCTAATAGCAACTCGACAACCTAACACCTCATTGCTTCACATGTTCACATTTTAGTTCTCCCTCCTTCAACATCACCCCAAAAACAAGTTCACAGCCTAACAGCGAATTGCTTCGCATATTCACATGATTATCATCATTCAATCTGCAATTAAAACAGTAACCAAACAAACTTCATTGGAGACATCAATCCAAATCAAAACGATAACCAAACAAACTTCATCTGTGACATCAATCCAGCAGTTCTAGTACTAGTAATGGAATTTATCCAAAAAAGAAAAGCAACCAAATCATCCATAAATTGGATAGTGTTGTTCTTTCTCTAGTAAGTTAGGAATTCCTAATCCTATTACGAATTCTCAACAGGGTTAGAAATTCCTAATCCTATTACGAATTCTCAACAGGGTTAGAAATTCCCAACCTTGTTAGGAATTCCCAACAGAGTTGGGAATTTGTAATCCTATTAGGGATTCTTAACCCTATTAGGAAGTTCAAACTGGGGATTCCCAACCCTATTAGAAATTCCTAACTTGGTTGGAAATTCCCAACAAGATTAGTAAAACTGAAACTAAATAGGCTAAGCATTTATCGCATAACCAGGAACGTTGTTTAAATTAATTATTATTTAATTAATAATTAATAATTATTTAATTATTTATTTGCATAGGTTATGATGTTCAAATCTTTGTGGCTTCATTAAGAATGATTTTGAATCCTTTAATTTAATAGTCATTATATTTGAAACAGTAAAAATCAATTAATGGAAGATTATGAATTTTCATTGATTTGGAAATTAGATAATCTAATTTTGAATTAGATTTTCCAATTGGAAAAAGTATCATCTAATTATGAATTAGATTTTTCAATTTGAAAATAAGATCATCAAATTATGAATTTGATTTTCCAATTTGAAAATTAAATAATCTAATTATGAATTAGATTTTCTAAATTGGAAATTAAATATTCTAATTAATAAAGAAATATGTTTCCTGGTCAAATTAGAAAACCCTAAATTGATTAATATAAAAAGGATATTTTATATTGAAAGTCAATTGATCAATTTTTTGACTTGATCCATATTTTTCCTTACCTAGCCACACAACACAAGAAAACACAAAAACCCTAAAGATTTAGGGTTGTTTGAATAGTATCAAAAAAAGAATAGGTTTGGCCGAACCCTCTCTTAGTTGTTGCCCATTACTGTTTTCTTGTGTTACAGGTATTCTTTTTAGAAAAGAAAAGTGATCGTGATTCTTTTGGATCGTGCCCACACACGATTTCTTAATGACAAGTGATAACGAGGAAGATCAAGTGGTAAAGAATCTATTCATCAAAAGAGATTAATTTAGTCTTCATGTAATGTAATATTTGATTTTATTAATTTAGAATTATTGAATTGTTATTATTAGTATTGATCGAATATGTTTTTGTTTGAAAAAATTTTTAAAATTCATGTTTCCACATTAATCATAAGTCGTTTTTTTCCTCGAGTAGTATCGTTAGCCTCTGAGTATGCTTGTTCGCTTGCCAGTAGCTCACTGCTTCCTATTACTAACGACAAGGTTGAGTAATGTTCACTGGAGGCAGTGGTGCTGAAGGCTCACTGATTTGCACCAAAGGTGACACCATTCTATCTCTTATTCAACGTTTATAACCGAGATCCGAAGGTTGCCTACCTGGTGCCTTTTTCTCAAAGGCCCTTCCCCCTCTGATGAACTTGCCTCCCTCTAGGCACCCTCTGAAGCTTGACCTTCACTCAAAGGAATTGCTCCAGTAGAAGCTAATGATGTGGGGGGAGTATTCGATGGAAGCACCATCATTTGAATCAAATGTCAACCCCATAGATGAAGTGCTACTTAAAGGAACAGCAGACTTCGATGCCTTGGAAGAGTCTTCGTGCATCTTCCTCTTCTTTGGCATCGTGAATTTTTCTACATAAAAAGATGAAGTTAGTCAAAATTACCAAGCATAAGAAAAGTGGAAACAAAGGTGACTACTTATACTTTTCTTTTTCATGTCCTGTTCAAACCGTGCCTCCCTTTCCTTGCTTACAGGAGGCAATCGATTATAAAGTCGCATCATGCAGAATGCAGTCGACGTGACATTCCTCCTTGCTAGCAAACCAGACTTTCTGGACTCATCTTCATGAATTTTATAGGAGACCTTCAAGCTTGACCTGTGTATAAATATGACCAAATAGAAAGAAACAAAGTAAAGGGAACCTTTGAAGTGACTTAACTTGGATCCTTGAATACCATTCAAACCCACTTTTTGATTTTGTTAATCACTGAGTGGCCACGCCATTTCTTTGCCATGAATCAAGTCTTTCTCCACTCTTTAATCGAAGGTGGAAGCTCGATGATCAAAGGCTCCCCTTCTTTTTTCTCTCAAGCAGAAAGAGAGTACCAGCTGCTTTCTCCCATCTATGGACAGAGGCTGCAGAAGAACTTCAGTTCTTTTAAAGTGGGCTCCAAAGGCCCCACAGTCATTGCCTCTTCTGCACTCACAAAGTCAATTATATTCCAAAGAGCAGAAAGACCTATCAAGATTCGTCATCCGTTGATATTCAATTGGGCGGGAGCAATTCCAATAGGTTTTAGCATTTTAGAGATATAAGGCTAGAAAGGGAGTTGGAGGCCAACATCCAAGAACGCTGGATATCGCAACCTAACCTTCCTTCGGTTTAGTCGTAGGCTCACGGACTTTGATGGGAAAATTGATGAACTCCATTTTGATCTCTTTGAGTTTGTTTGAAGTCATTTTGTTTTTGACATCGAAGATGATGTAGCCTTCGTCGGTGCTTGTCGGTTGCAAAGTTAACAAACAAATTTATTTAAATCTTACAAATGCACAAATCGTTTTATTAAGTATAGCAACAAGCAAGTGTCAATCTCATGAAAAGTTTTTATCCTGCTTTTAATTCCAAGTTTATTTAAAATCTAAACTAAGAACTAAATTAAATAAAAGGGGTTTTTGAGATTGGACTTTAAAAGCTTAAGATTAAATTGCAGTAAAAAACTAAATTAATTAAATCAATGGAAAGAATCTTAGTTGGGACATTCTATCCACCACTAAACAATCCCTTAATTTGTTGAAAAGATTAATCAAACAAATTCATGTTAATGCATGATGAAGATATTCACAAGGTAATGATCATATTGCATATTATATTGATTCTTTTTTAGTTAGTATGTAAATCGCATAATATCTATGTAGATACGTGTATTCCTAACTATAATCTAGCATGATGTCTATATAGGTTTAATAATAGGAATCCATTAAGAACAAGAAGAATATGAATATCACATAAATCCTATGACATGATGTGTATCCTAGATCTTCATGAATTAATGTTCCTTAATTGATTCGTAAGCAATTGAGTGTTGCAACAATGAATATGCTTCTTTGATGTACGGTTTATATTCTTACAACTTAATCCTATAAACATACTTCTAAGGTGATCAATCAAAGAAACATAATAGAGACATTAATTTCATCATGCAAGACACAAAGCTTTACTAAAAAGACAAACAAATTGAGTTCCACTACAACAAAACAGCTCATCTATACCGAGCAATGCCCGGTATGGTTGAGTATCCATACCGGGCACGTGCCCCGCATGGAAGCCACCGGTATAAATACTTGAATTATCCATACCGGGCATGTGCTCGGCATAGATAATGATTATCCATGCCGGGCACATGCCCGGTATGGATATTTTCAGTGTCCATTTCATTTTTCAGTGGCCACATTAGTCCTAAGAGAGCACGGCACCAAGTAGCAATGACAAATTCACAAAATGGGAACATATCATTCCTGCTCCAATATAAGTCATACTGAAATCAAAGTAGAATCTGCAAAATATATTCATTTTCCACAATTAGTGACAACGAAAAGACTAATCACAACAACAACAACAACCAGATCTGCGGACGGTGGCGCACGGCGAAGAGAATGGCGAATCACAATCACAACAACGAAAAGGCTAATCACAATCATTGCAACAACAACAACAACTAGATCTGCGAACGGCGGCGAATCACAACAACGAAAAGGCTAATCACAATCACTGCAACAACAACAACAACCAGATCTGCGGACGGCAGCGCACGGCGAAGAGAACGGCGAACAACAACAACAACAACAACAACAACACGGCGAACAACAACAAAAAGAAGAAGCAGATCTGCGGACGGCGGCGCACAGCGAAGAGAACGGCAAGCTCCCGGAGCGGTGACCGGTCGACGAAGGGGGAGGCACGTCGGCTGTAGGGTTGGGAGGGAGAGGTTGGGAGAGAGAGAGAAAGAGAGAGAAAAGAAAGTTAAAAATGGGGGAAGAAGTGAGTGGGAGGGAGAGCAAAAATAATTCCTTACCGGGCGGGTTGTGCCCGGTACGGATAATCCCATTATCCTTACCGGGCGGGTCGCGCCCGATAAGGAAATTGGGTTATCCTTACCGGGCGCGACTCGCTCGGTAAGGATAATGGGATTATCCTTACCGGGCGGGTCTCGCCCGGTAAGGCTAATGAGATTATCCTTACCGAACGCGACCCGCCCGGTATGGATAACCCGTTTTCTAATTTTTTTTAAATTTAATCTTAGTATCCATACCGGGCTTTTAATGCCCGGTATGGATACTTCGGAATAGTTGCGCTTTTTTGTTGTAGTGTTCATATTTAGAGCTTCAATTCAGTTCTAACTAATACAATAATTAGCCACACATGACTGTTAAACAATACACAAACAATAAAAATAAATTAAGAAGAAAGAATAAACCAGAACTCACTTGCATTGGAAGTTGCTTGCCCTTTGCCATTTGTTCTGCTCTCGATCTCTAAATGAATAATAATTTTTCACATTGAGAATGCATCTACTTATGGGGTCTCAAGGTTGTTCTCAAGGTTGGTTTTTGCAAGATTTTCTCATGCAATTAATGCGCTTGCGAGATTTTTTGAATCGTGCGAGATTTACTGGTCGCTACCTACCATCACAAGCTTCACCCCATGACTTCGATTGAAGCATTACTCGTGAGCTTGAGCTTGCCACTAGTCCTTACAAAGCCTTAATTTGCATAGCGGGAACTTGGCTTGTGAGTTATGGGCCGCCACCAATCCTTGCAACTTTCTTGAGATTATATGGGTCACTATCTCTGATTGCGAGTTGCTCCATGCTTCCTTGCTCATGATATTCTTTGATGCACAATCTTGCATTAATTGTGAACCCGATCTACTTTCTTAACTATTTTTGAATCAGTTTTCTTTCTAATTGTTTTTAGATTTGTTTCCAAATATGAATTTATTCTTTACTTGCTCCCAAAGAAACCTGATTTGATTCAGATTTGCTTCCAAAATGATCCTATTTGATTAGCGAATTACCAACTCAGTCCATAACTTCCATAACTTCTCCTGATTTAATTGCTCGATCCCTTTGCTACCACCATAGATCCCCACAAAATTTTCATTTTTGTCGTTTTATCATAATTGTGGCCCCACAAGCTCTTCAAACCGAATCTCTAGTTTCATTGTGCTAAAATTAATTTTGAAATTCCACTATTTCCATTCCTTTCTTCCTAAATCTTAACCTAAAATACACAAACACAAAATGACATAAAAGTACCAATTGCACACGAAAAACATAACATAAATAATAGATAAAATTGGCACATTATATTGATAATTATTGACCTAACAACACTCTTCCCACAATCGTTTTTTTCAGATGCATAACCATCAATGATAGCCTCAGGGTCCTTATTTGGCACCTAAGCGTCGACAACTTTGACCGAGTGGAAGAACTTAACTCATCAGCGAGAATGGCAACTTCATGACTTGCCGAAAGTAGAGGTTTAGTGGCATCAACAAGAGGTTGCAATCTCTCTAAAGGTGAAGCCATGATCTTTAGAAGAAAAGTGTGTAAAATTTATTTAGAGAGAAAGAGTATTCAAATAGAGAGAGAAAGCAAGAAAGTTCAAGATAGGTAAAAAGTGAGAAAAAGTTACTCACTATCTATAGAAGTCAAGGATTGATCATTGTTGAGATGAGCGAGAATCAACAATTGAGATCTACCATGCATGTTTTGATTTACGCATACACATCTCCTCAATCATGGTTATCATTGTGCATGTCCCTTCATAACCATTATAGCACATCTATCAGAAAGATGATTACTATTTCCCACATAGTAACCTACATCTACATTAAATACGCCGCCAAGCATTTATTGCTGCTGGAATGTTGCAACTCTAGTTAGAGCATAGGCACCCAATGACAGACCTTGTTCCCTAGGCGATCTGCTGGCACCTTACGGTGACCCTCCAGTTAGCCCTTACGCTCAGCTAAAGGATTCCCGCAAAGCTAAGTCATATTCTTTCTAAAACCTTTTCAACAATAGTGGAAACGCCGGGAACTTCTTCATTTTTATTTCAAACCTTTATAAAATTTGGACAGCATCCCGTTTGTTTTTCGGACTTTGTCACCCTATAAATTATAAAATTCAGCACTTCTAAAATATCACAAATTAATTTCCCCAAACTATAGAGCTTCAGGCTCTCATTTTTATCAATCCACAAGCAACCACAAACATGCATACGGTTTAGAAAATATATTAAATTGAATTCATAAGTCATACATATCTTTACATATCCCAAAAATTTATACATTTAAAAAATAATAGCACAGTCTGCTCGACTCCTCTAATCACGATCCGGAGTTCCTACTATTGAAGTGTCTGTACCTGTATCTGTGCCTGTGCCTGGGAAGGTTTTATTTACAAAACATAAAATATAGTGAGCTTGATAGTCCAATGAGTGTCATATAATTTCCATTTAAAACTAGCTTATCAAATATCCTTCCAAAAATCTTTTTAAAACATTTATGCATAATCAAATACCATGATTGAACAATTAATATAGTTGAAATTCATCTTTCATTTAAAAACAATAGATATCAATCAGAATTTAATAAAATTCATTTCATGCCAAATAAATAACATTTAAATCCATAGGTTGCAAGGTTTCCATTTCTATAAAAACATTTTAATAATGATGGCATCAATAATTTTAAAAGAATTTATAAATACAAATAAGCCAACCATTAATAACTTCCATAATATGGTACCCTCAAAGTAGAGCAGAATTCTTCATCGCTCAGGCCATCACGGAATTCCACATCGATCAGGCCATCTATCTAGTTTTTACATAGCGGAATTCCTTGTCGCTACGGAGCGGAATTCTTCATCACTCGGGTGGAAGCTAGCAAATAATATACCTCTTACGTGCATTGGCCGACTCACAGGACTAAACAGACACGGTCCCACCCGCTGTTAGTGATAGACTCTCCCAACACAGCCAATGCACGCTTAAGGTACTCAACCCAAACTGGAGATATATAACATACAATCAGGTGTACCATAAAATTTCAATTTCATTTCAATTTAAATTTCCTTTCTCATTAAATCACATTTCATATAAATCATTTCCATAATCCATGCAACAATTTCAATTTGGAATTCATTTGATATTCTAATCAACATGATAAATTTGGCATGCATTTAAAATCAATCATAGTAAAAACATTTTTACAAAGACACTCACATGGTCCTAAAGCTTCCTATATGAAAACTCTAGGGCCGAGCTGTGCTCCGCTCGCTTCCGCCTCACCTACACATCATATATATATATATATATAAATTTACGTTCGTGTCAACTTCTGGAAATGCGAAATAACTAAAATTACATAATCGCCCCTAAATGACCCGTTTTACTCGTAAACTTCCGTATTTCATTCCTTTATCGATTCTAAGGTTCTGAACTCAGTTTTCTTCATCTGGAACCTATATACTATCACTTAGGGTCGTTCTGGCACTAACGGAATTGCGTTCAAAGGTTCGAAATGAAAATTATCCGATTTTGACTCCTTTTGTTCGAACCTATTCCCTAACCCAATTTGGTGGTTTTTCTTGGTTTCCTAAGCTCTCAATAAATATTAATGCACTTAGATTTCAACTTATTTTCACTCAAATCCAACCAACAAACAAATCATAATGGAACCCATTTCAAATCAATTTAGACACCAACAAAATCGTCAATTTCAAACTTAAATAACTCACCCCTTTTTCCTCGTCACGTTATCTTCGATTTGGGGCTGATTTTGGGGTGGTTTTTGGACTGATTTGGTGACAGACCTGGGTTGAGTTTAGTTGGATCTTCTTCTCTTCTTCCTCCTCTCTTTCTCTCTCTCTTTCCCTCGGTTTCGTCACGATTTGCAACGACTTCCGCTGTAAATCTGCTGTTGGTTCGCGCGCGAGGAAGACTAGTCCAGCTTCGATTCAGCTTGGTCTTGGTGTGCTCGTCGTCGGGTTCAGCTCGCACCAACTGCTCGTCATTTCTGCAGTCGAGTTCGGTGAGGTCAGCTTAGTCGGCGATCTGGTTCGGTCGGCAGCGATCTGGTTTGCGTTCGGTTCCGTGTCAGTTACAAGTCTGGTCGGCGAGCTCTGGTTTACGGTGAGTTTGGTCGGTCGTTGCAGATTCGGTCAAGTGCGCGATGGTCTCGGGCGACGATGTTCTGGTCGACAGCTCCTCCTCCTTTCTTTTTCTTCTTTCTTTTTCTTCTTCTTTTCTCTTTTTCTTTTCTTCTTTCTCTCTCGATCAGCGACAATCATTGTCTGATTTTTTATTTTTGTGACTCAATTTTTGCTTCATGCTTTCCTCCCCAATCAACATTAAAAATGACAGTCACATCATGAGAAAATTCCATTTTCTTCCCTTAGCTTTTGGCTTAATTTTACTTTAACCACAATTATTAAAACTTATCTTCAATTTAGTCCATTTTTACCTTAAAAATTACTCGATTTCGTTCACCATTTTATCCTTCCATTTAATCTTCGATTGAGTCAAAATCAATTTCTATGGGTTCCATATACCCTTAGGCACTTCCATTAACCATTTAAGGTCTCTAATAATTATTTAGGGACTATTTTTGGGGAAATCCGTAAAATTACAATAGAGGGCTTACACCCAATCTGAACTGATCTAACCTAACTTGATAGTTTCAGGTCAAGTCGATTCGAAAGCAATGTGTGAGTGCAAGGTAGGCCTAATGGAAAGTGTACACGTCAACATAGCAAGAACATGACATGTGGTATATAACATTGACTTTAAGCGAAGGTGAAGTTAGACACCTTAGATTATGCGGGTAACTCATCATCAAAGAAAAGAAATGTTAACCTTCAGAGGATTCGATGACCTTCAGAGGAAACCATTCTGGTGAATTAGTGACAAATGTCCAGCAGTCAGTGAACATCTATCAACACGAAGTCGATTCAAGTGACAAGTGGAAAACACTCTCACGTGCATCGTGACACTTGGAAGGTAAGTTTTGTCCTGCTATAAAAGGTGATTCTATAGTTTATTATTCATTGAGATTGATTTACTAGCAAATTTTAGTAAGATGAACTAGTTTTAGAGAGATAAACACTGATTTAAGCATCGAATGATGTTTCTTGAGATAACCTCTGGACCATCTTAACGAAGGTCTTTACTTGTTATGCAGGTGGAGTTGCGGCAGGTAATTAAGATAGGCATACATATGAAGAATAGGTTTGTCAAAATTTGTCAAAGATCTTCATGTAATAGTTCAAGCCATAATAGATGTCATAAAGGGCAATATTGTACATTTAAGTGGAAAATGAGTCAGTTTTGCAAATATTGCAAATTTGAGTTAATTTTCAACTCTAAGTGTAACACCCCCTACCATCCTTTCACCAGACGACTCCAAGAGGTGCTACAGTCATATCTTTGTTACTAAATCTTTAATTATAAAACCATATATTCATTTTATTCACATCAAAATACGAAATTTTAAAATAACTTTACAAAACCTTTAAAACATTTTAATTTACGCGGAAAAACTGACAAAGTTTCCCCTGAAATTCGGACTTTCCCAACCTGTTACAAATCAACATATTCATTTTCAAAGCATTTCTTCCACAGCCAATAATCAACAATTGAAACCAAACTCCATTTGACTCATCATTTTTCAGATACAAAACATTATCCCAAAATATATTTACATTGGTTTTCTTCACAAAATCCCACATTTAATTTACAAATATATATATATATATATATGCATGCCCATGTATAACAATTGAAATAGTTATATACAAAAAAAATATGATATATATATCCCAAAAATAAATATGGAAGGATGGATGGATGAAAGTGACTCAATGAACTTGCTGCAGATCAATTTTTCTTTAATCTTCGCCCTTATGATCTAATCTTCTACCTGGGCGCGGTAAACCAACGCGCTAAGCATATTTGCTTAGTGAGTGTACACCAAACTCAATATTTACATTTTCACACAATCAATGTATAAAATTAGTAACAAAATATCATCATTTGTCAATAATTCAATTAAATATCCAAAAGAAATTAAAACAATACATTAATTACAATAATTCTCGTAATAACTTTCAATGCCCCTAGTAAACACATGCACAATACCATGGACTGGCATACGGATTTTCCGGCATTGAACACTCGGTGACTACCTGCTGGACTATCAAGTAATCATGTATATTCGGGGCCGGACACTCGGTGCCTCTCATAACCCCTAAACTAACATTCAAATTTAGAATCAGTTGGTGCAGTACTGCTAAATGACCCAAATGGCATGCCACTCACCAATCCCAACCTATCTATGTCAAAGCTTATTAGGACTTAAATAACAATTTATTTTCAAAATTTGTTTGGTTGGTTTCGCTTAAACTTTCGGTTTCTAATTATTTTTCAAACAAAAATTCGGCAGCATAACGGCTGCATTTCAGAGGTTTCCAAAAAACCTGAAAATATGAAATAACACTTCTAAATATCTCTTCAATCCAACCCAACTTCGTTTTCCCACAACCACACAAATCAATTTTCAAATTCACCATTTCGTTTTTGTCACAACCATATAAATCCCATCAATTATCACAATTCAAAAGAATATATTTCATCATACACACATCAAAATACTCACAGACAATATTCCAAGTATCAAAGTATTCAAAAATCGATAATATTCCATTTATAAAAACAAATTGAATAAAATGTACACTAACCTTATAGCGTTTTTGTCTTGATTTATTCTCCAACGGAAGCTCACACTTTCTCCTTTCCTTTTCTCTGGCTTCCTTGAGCTACCTCATCTCCTGGATTTTCACGAATACATAGATACTCAATAAGAACTCATTCCTTAATTTAAAATGCATGATTTACGAATCCTAAATGATCCAAATATTTCCAAATCTCACCAAACTCCATTAAAACTCATTTGACATTCTAAATTTAATCTTCGACTTTTAATAATCTTAATACACCTAATTAAACTCGTTAGGGTCATCTGAACACCCAACGGACGCATTATGGGTCAATTTACAGAATTTCCATTCAAACTAGTTTATTGTGCGATTAGATTTCTCTTTAAATTTTGGATATTTTCTTAGTTTTCTAAGCTCCCTACCAACACCAATTCACTTATTTTTCAACTCATTTTTATATAAAACTAACCAACAACCAATTCGAAATAAAACTCACATCAAAACCACTTCAGTCACCAACAATATCATCAATCTCAAACTCAAACAACTCACCTCTATTTCATTTTTGCGTTAATTTCATTTTGAGGTTGATTTGGGGTGGTTTTAGACTGATTTTCTTCCTCCCTTTTTCTTCTCCGCGTGGCCTTTTTCTTCCTTGACCGGACCTCCTTTCGCGTTACTGTTTGGGGTCAGTTTTAAGGCTAAAATGACATTGGTTTTTATGACTATGGCGGTTTTTTTTTTCTTTTTGATGGTTGATACTAGTCCAAGGACTAGCTGAGATTAAACGGGATGAGACTCTAGTGGCACAACCTTGGGAGCAGCCCCCAAGCAAGAGAAACCCATATGCATGATGTGGTGGGGATGGTGGGGAGAACTCACATGCATGGGAGAATAAACTCACATAATAGTAGGGGATATACAACTTAAACTCATGACTTGTGTGACTTGTGACATCATGGATGGGGACTGGTGCTTTAACCATTGTGGCAACCTCACTTTGATTGAGATTTGAGGCAGTAGGATTTACACTAATCAAGACTAAGATTCATGTTATAATATTAATATTAATGTGAATTTCAAAATTAGCACTAAACTTTTAAACAAAATTAATATCATCAGTGTTTGCAAACTTTTTTTGTTTTGTTTAAGAATTCTTAAATTACTTGTTTGTTTAGAAGTGACAACTTCTTGTTTGACGTTAAGTTGTTACTTTTTAATCTCGTCTCTTAAATTTAGCTTTTAGGGCAAATTGCACAAACCTCCCCTGAGGTTTGGCGAAATTACACAAATATGACGATGTTTGAGTAACTCACACAGGCACTACCTGAGGTTTCAAAAACTTTGCACAAAAATCCCCTGCCGTCACATAGCCGTGAATTTAGAGAAACGGTAAAGGTGATTTATTGTATAAGGACGAAAATACCCCTAGGCAGTGACAAGATTGAGAGGACTAGTTGACCAATGTGAATTGTTGCTTTTTAGGAAGATTTTGTCCACATTTAAAAGACCATTATGCCCCTAACAGTTAAAAAAAATTACACATGACTTCAGAGGGAATTTTGTCTGTTGAGTCAATATGACCGTTGGATTGCAACGGTCACATTAGTGCTTATTTAAAGGCACATGAGGCAGACAAGCAGTGCATTGCTTTGCTTGAAATTTGTTGAAAAAAGTGGCAATTTTTTTTTTTTGATGGTTCTTTCATTCACTTAAGCAGTGCATTGACTCCAATTTGTTCACTTGATAAATTATTATTATTATTATTATTATTATTATTATTATTATTTACTTCTCATTGAGCAGTACATTTCATTAACAAATTAATTTTTATTTTTCAGGAGCTGAATTTGTTGAGTTAATTTTTTTACCATGGATGCATCAGATAGTTGTAGCAATAGTTAAGTTAATGGAGGGGTCATAAAGTTCAAAAATCAAAGGTGTAAATGTGGTCGAAAAGCTGCAATACGGATATCAAATTCAAAAGCAAATCCTTCAAAATTGTATTTTTTTTTTTTTTTTTTGTGAAATAGGGAATTGCAACTACTACTCATTTTGGAATCTATATAGAGATGAATTTCATTTTGGTTGAAAACAAAGTTGAGTGTATATGTAAACAACAAATTGAACAGCTAGCAGAAGATATGAAGCATGTTATGTGTATGCTTGCAGGAATGGATGAAATATATGAGAAACAAGAAGAAACAATGAAGTATATCAGACAGTTTCTGAGCATTCACATATTTTTGTATGGTGTTGTGATGTTAGCTATTGTAATGGTTCTTTCAAATAAGTAATAAAAGACCAAGATTATTTCAGTGCTATATGAAATTGTTTAGGTGACAGGATCATCAAAATGTTTGACAACAGAAAATAATAAACATAAAATGGAAATATAATATATATAACTTCAACCATGTTTGATAAAGTATTTCAACAACAAAATGCTGCTTATGTACAGGCTAGACATGAACTCTACTTGCACTTGTACAATTTGCAACATCCATATACAAAACCAACCCTAACATAAAGACTTGTATCCTAACTAAACCTAGTTATCTATCTGCTAATATTATAAGCTGTTACCACAAAGTTATCAACAGCTGCACCGATGTAATTCTATTGTCAAATACCATATAAAACATGAACAAAAGAGCAAAATAAAGCTGGTACCAGGTGGTCTATAGACAACCATGTATAAAGCTATGTGCCAAGTGCAGATATGAACAAAATATAACCACAAAAAAGACTATGTTGTGATACATATCACTTGAGTCACTGACCAAATGTCCAATCCATATCCAAACCCGCAACAATCCCTAATATGAAATAATTGATTGAACTTAGAAACACGTCATAAAACCAATAAAAACAAGGGTAACCATTATTAATCTTGCACATACCTTGGTTGGATGATCCTTGGATTGGTTGAGATGATGTGTAAAGGCTACTGAATAGTGGTGCAGGTCGTGTCACAGGCTGAGAGGATGATCGAGGCCTACATGCTGTTGATTCAGACGGAAGGCTGGTGAATTGTGAGGCAATTCATGTCACAGGTTGAGATGATGACACTAGTTCAGATGGTGGTGGCATATTTGGAGGTGCTTCCCTTGGAATCTACAAATTAGTGATATTACAACACTTCAAGAAAGTCAAAATTTGAATAGAGTTCAAACAACATGTGAGTTATTGCAAAGGTTACAACTTACCTGAGAAGAAGCTCCATTTGTGCTCATATTCCTTTTAGGATTGGTGGAACCACTCCCAACCTACCAAAATAAAGTTATAAATTAGTAAAATTATTATGCTAATACTTTATTACATATAACGAGTTGAACCTCAAATCTTCTCTTTCTCATGGTAGCATTCGTCGAGTTGTTTCCCTACATTCAGTGAAACAGGAGTGAATATAGAGTGCACATAGTTGTAAAATGTAAGGATTCATAACCATAAATTTGTCAAAAATATCTTACTCTAGCATATGATAGAGCAGCAGCAAGTGGATTGCTTTTACAGCTCCTAGCATTATGTCCAACTTCTTTGCAACGACCACATCTACCAGCAGTACTGCGTTTATGTTTGGCAGGCTCATCTAAACCTCTTTTTCTTGCCTTTTCAGGTCTTCCAGGAAGTTTCTTTTTCATAGGCGGCAACACTTTATTCATTCCCAAGTCAGGCCAGGAGGAATGATATGGTATAGGATGGATCACATGACTATAGGCTCTAAGGTATGCCTCCTTAGTGAGATATGGATGGACATACTCATATGTTTGCCTCCTAGTGACAGTGAATACTGCCATTGCATGTTTACATGGTATTCCTGAGATGGCCCACTCATGACAGTCACAAGTGTTCTTCTCCCCATTTACGATCCTATAAATGTCACCATCTTTAACTTCATACTCAACTTCACTACAACACAAGACATCAACAAATCTGCCTCTATCCTGAATTGCAGCAACCTTCTTCATCACCAATGGTGGGATAGGAGAGTCCCATGTCCTTGCCACTTCTAACCTTTTGCACATGCGCTTCATGGTTTTCCTACGCATGGTCTCGAACATTGTCAAAGCTAGTTGCCCTCTGACTTTGTCAACCCAATTGTTGTAACTCTCAGTGATATTATTTGTGACAAGATCGGATTTAACATGATCATCAAACACATGACAAGACCATTGCTGCACGTTTATAGCCTCCATGAACTGGTATGCATTAATGTCTGCCTTGCGAATATGCTTCATTGCTTCCCTAAAGTCTTTCACATTTGTGCTCTTCGCAGCCTTTCAAACCATATCACCAGCCAAACACCCTTTATGTCGTGCTCGTGAATTGGCAATGATATGCCTAACACAAAACCATTGCGTAGCTCCATGCCATTGAGTTGCAACTCCATTGAGTACACCTTTTTGTCGATCTGTCATAAATGTCACTCTTCAGTCATCGTCCATGCCAATATGCTCATACAAGTGATGCAAAAACCAACCCCAACTATATTTGCTTTCTTGCTCACAAATAGCAACGGCTACTGGAAAAACACCAAAGTTTGCATTAATGGTAACTGCTGACATCAACACACCAGGGAACTTTCCTTTAAGGTGACATCCATCAAGACCAATGAATGGTCTGCATCCAAGCATGAAACCTTGCTTCTGTGTAGCAAAGCTAAGGAAAAACCTCTGAAATGTAGATGGGGCATCCATAGTTGGTGTGAGACACTTTAAGAAGGCAACAGAACCTGGATTTCTATCCCGAACCATATACCCATATGTGTACATCTTATTATAGCATTCTGCATGCTTCATCACAGAATCTTCAAGTGCCTTTGACCTTGCTCTATATAGTGTCCAATTGCTAATTGTTAACCCATAAAGCCTTTTCACCTCAACTCCTAGCAAGGCTATGTCTATAGTAGGGTTTGCTTGGATAAAGTGTTTAAACTTTTGCGCAATCCACACCGATGTAGCCTCAGCATTTTATCCACCTTCTGACATTGATGTGTTTCATTTAAAGTCTTGATTTGATATCCAGTCTTGTTAGTGGTGGGGCTTGCATGTACCCGCCATGGACGCCCCTCAAAAGCACACACTGTTATGAATCTTGCAAACTCATTCTTGATTCTCTTAACTTGGAACCCTTCTTGTACCACATACTCCTTAAACACTTCCCTAAAATGATGCAATCCCCTAAATAATTGACCCTCTGCCAACCTAACCTTTCCATCATTATCCACCGTACATGACACTCCACTCAAACCATCAACTTCTCCATCCTCAAAGTCACTACCCCAATAATTATCATTCGGGGTACCATGAATTGACGCTACATCAAATCTAACTTTATCTTCAGATAAGATTGGACTATGTGGTGGCTCAGAGATTCCTTCACTTGTAAGTTGACCTTTATAGTTACGATCATCTTCATCACTCACTAGTTGACTACTTTCATCTTCCTCAGTGACTTCATTAGATGCTGGTGGAACATAATCACCATCATCTGATTGAAGTCACTTCTACATCACCAGTTTCACCTTTCCCTTCCCCATTATCTTCCTCATCAGTTGAGGAAATGTGCACATAGTCAGGGTATGTATTTGTATATGGTGATGGACCATTATTAAAGGAATACGACTCTGAAGGTCTCTGTGGCTACCAAGGGTTAGGATTACTAAAAGGAATTACCTCTAGTAGGATGGAGTCAAAATCTATCCTAACGGTATCCAGACCTTTCATCCTACACTGCCTAATTAATTCCTGTAAACCCAAATCATCCACAATGGCCCTAAACCCTCCACTCCAAGGTAATTTCGCCTCAGCTGTAAAGTGCTCATTTGGCTCAGGCAATTCTGAACATGCTAGCATATAAACTGTAGTCCATAGGGTTCATAATGTGTAGGTTTCAGGATCAATTACAGTCACTTCAAAGTGCTCACCTAAAAACATTGCTAAGATATTGAATACGTCTATCATCCTGGTTGTCCACAATATTAGACACATATAAATACATTATATCATATCAAAATCTATGAAAACATAGAAATACATTTTAACAAACATATAAATACATTTTTACAAGCATTTAGATGTTCCATTTCGTGCATCAAACAACAAATGCAACCAAACCAGTAAACATGCCTAGTAAACAAAACCAAAAAATAAACCAATATAATACATATATAATCAAACATTTTATCATATCAAAACCAAGTAAAAAAAAAAAAAAAACAGTAAATAAACAAACCCAGTAAATAAACCATCTTGCCTCATATATAATAAAATATGTTATAATATTAAAACCCATGAAATCGACATATAAATATGCATTGAAATGTTCCATTTCATGCATCACACAACAAATGAAACAATCCCAAAAGACAAAAGCAGTAAACAAACATTTTTCAAAAAGAAAAAAACTAGTAAACAAAGTTGTTACACCAAAAAAAAAAAAAATCTATGTCAAAACTAGAAAACAAGCCACTGTTATGCAACAATACCAGTAAAGAAAGATTTTCGAAACAAAATTAAAACTAGTAAACAAAATTTTCCACCAAAAATAAAAAAATAAAAAATAAAAAATAAAAAACCAGTAAACAAAGCATTGTTACATATCAATACCTAACTATGTAAGAAAAGCAAAATCACTTGTTTTATCTCATGAAGAAAAGCAAAATCAATCGTCAAAAACCATACTTTAAATACATATCTTTAAACACACATCTTCAAATCTAAAATATTTCATGCCAAAAAACATTAAACCTAACCAATACAGACCCAAATATTTTTATTTCTAAACAAAAAACCCATTTTTATAAAAACCAATCTAAAAAATGTTCATGATTCAAAAAAAGAATTGTTCCTTATTAGCTCCATACATTATTTTTCATCAAAACCAAACTACAAGACAGCAAAGCACTCCAAAACCAGAAAATTACTTGATTCACAAACAAGACACAATCCTCTCCACTATACTCTTAACTAGATACCTGTATGAACAACAATCACATGGAGAGAAAAATGAGATTTTTCTTTGGTTTTTTAGGGAATAGAATATGGATGGTCATTTTTATTGGTCAATACTATCTCTCTTCAATTGTTTTGGTGCGAGTTCATAGCCTTTGACAGTATGCTGCAAGCACCATTTCCTCTATCTAATCAAAGGCGGCTGTACACAATTCTCCATATACTTTAATTATTTAAATATGCAATTATTTCTTATTTTATTTTACTAGTCATCATTGCACATGGATATTATATAACATATGACCATTTTACCCTTACACAGTGGCATTTAACTGCTACTTGTTAACGGCTATGTGACGGTAGGGGAGGTTTGTGTAGAGTTTTTGAAACCTCAAGTAGTGTCTGTGTGAGTTACCCAAACATCATAATATTTGTGCAATTTTACCAAACCTTAGGGGAGGTTTGTGCAATTTGCCCTTTAGCTTTTATATATGTCAGACAGGAAAGTGAGAGAGATGCATTGAAATACTAGTCTACTCCATACATATAAAATCAAATTAATTATCGAATCTAGTAAAAATCAAGTCGCTTTTATTTTCTATACTGTATGCTTAATTTTTTTTCCTTATTTTTTAAGTATTGGTATTATACCCAAAGTGCTACCGGAGCTAACAGTTATTCGACTTTGAGACATGATACGAAGATCTGCTTCTAGAACAGGAGAGAGCAATTCATAGTGAAGGAGCAACCCATAATAAGTGAAAAGAAAATTACCAATGTGAGAGTAGAACTCACAACCTTAACCGTGTTGGGGTTTGTGTCATAGAAGCTTGTAATTATGTAAACGGTTTTATGAATTTTTAATAAAATATTCATTTCATTCAATTAATATATTTTTGCAAAAATTGTATATCATAAGAAACATCTTTAATTACTGATGTAATTTCAAAAAGTGTATAAGTGTTATATACAAGCGAATTTAATTTGAGATAAGTAATCTAAAGAGTCTGTAGAAAACAAATGAAGCTAGGTACTTCGTTTGTGGTAAATCTACAGTTGCGGTCCCTATCGTATTTGATACGTCAGTTTTATCCGAAACTGTTCATATGGTAACACGAAAATGGAGACACCTTATATAATAAAGCTTATATAGGACTGGACCACAATAATCATAAGTCTTTAAATAATATCCGTTAAACTTAGAGATTCATTTTTATCAGCCAGATGATCATATATGAATTGATCTTGATTCTGAGTGTATTATAGACTCCTGCTTGTTAAGTTATTTCCTTTGATTTACATCGGTGAGATTAGTGTAGATACCCGATCAATAACTTCGTACTTTAGGGATATGATTTAGTAAGTAGTTAGGAACATTCTATATAATAGTAGAATACACTCCTTCTTGAGAGAAGTAGAAAAGTAGTTCTCTTAAGGGTTGATTCAGGTTTTGAAGAATAAGAGCGCTTAACTTTCTGTTTATATGTAAACGGAAAAATAAATTCATAAATCGTTATGAATATATTGTTCATTAGAGAATCAATGGTATTTACGGATCAAGAAATAATTAGAGAGGTAAAATGGATATTTGACCTAACTCTAATTATGAACTATTTGTGGATGGTCAAATCATATGTAGTGATTAAATCAATGAATACTGAAAAATTTCAGATTGTATAGAAAACATCTATAGTTTTGAAAGTGCAATATTAGATTTTTAATGGAGTAACTCTAAGATTAATAATAGTGAATTATTTAATTAAAGAGTTTAATTAATAATTTCGATATTATTGGAGCTCAAAACTATAGGTCAATCGGATCCCCTTGATAGCTCATTTCACTATAAGAAACGTATATATAGAATATTGTAATTAGACCATCCAATTACAGGTGTTATGTAAGTAACAGAATTTGCGTTCATTTGGTATTTAAATAATATTAATTATTCAAATTATTTAATTATTAATTATGAATTAATAATTATTTAATTAATTTTATAATATATTTTGAATCCGATTCTTAATAGTGACTCTGGTATAAATTAATTATGAATTAATTTATTAGAGGTTACAAGTTCTATTTCAAAATATAACATGAATTAATTTTGAATTAATTATGTTATATGGGGTAAAAGTTTAATTTTAATAAAATTAGGGTCAATATTAATATTGATTAATAAAAACTCTAATTGTTTGTCTATAAAAAGAAATAGTTCCTTTTGTATAAAGTAGTTTTGGTTGTTGTATATGTTTTTGAGAAACAAAAAGAAAAAAAGAAGTTTTTTTTTTATGCAACAAATACAAAGAACAAAAATTTGTATTTTTATTCTTTGTTTAACCAAAATTAAACACTCACCTCTTATAAGTATTAATTTAATTTGATTTTTTTTTTTTTGAAAAAAATCAAAAAGTAAGTGAGCACAGTTCTATATAATTGTGCCCACTCACTAATTTCTTAGTTCAGAGACATATCAAGGAAGATAAAGTGGTGAGCAATTTACAGAAATCAATACAAAAGGTAAAAATCTGATTTTTATTTCTTTATATTATTTTATTTCATTATTTTATGAATTCTAGTTTCTTGAGTTTTCTAAAATGTTTTGAAACTCAATGATTCGCAAAATTTTTATTTTTGTGAAAAACAAATTGTTGTTTTTGTTTTTGTTTTTCCTTCAAATCGAGCCCTGATTTACTACCCAACCAGAGGCCCAATCTCACAGTATGCTTGATTTTGTGTTACATGATTTCCTTATTTCTCATTATGTACTTGGAAATTAACGGTGTTTTTTCTTTTTTAACAATGATAATTTAATAGGTTATGTATATATGATTTTTTTTATTATTGGGATTAGCCTAGGATACAACCGATATATGTCAGACTAAGACACTAATGAAGCAGTATTAGAAGATACTCCTATATGGGAGGAATCAATCCATGGATTTGTCCACATAAATTGACGGGAGGAGAGTCATTATTGGATGTAAAATCATGTCTGTCATGGTGGGATCGTGGTGTTGATACCGACTAAGTCAACAGTCAATTTTATATATATATATATATATGCGTTCGTGTGTGAGTGCGCGCGTGAGTGAGAATGATTGCACCTGTGGAATGAAGACTTTTCCAATAGTTTCCCCATAAAAGTGGTTAGTGTGAGAATGAGCGAACCCGTGGAATGAAGACTTTTGCAATAATTTCCCCATAAAAGTAGTTGGTGAGTTGGAGACATCATCATTTAATAGGGGTCCACAAACAGGCAATTGGGTAGAATTGACTTAACAAGTCAATTCCTGGTAATAAATTTTATTATTTTTTATTAACGCGCAACTTGAACAATTATTTATAATATAAGAGAAACGTTAATAAATAGAGAAGTTTTTATATTTCCATAATTAATAAATTTTTATGGTTGATAGAGAGAACTTGGTTTTCGTTTTCTTTTATATATATAAATATAAACAAATTACGGCAAACTCTCTTGATTTATGTCTTATTATAAACGAAGACAACGTTTACATCTTACAACATTTTTTTCTGTACTGATAGTTTGATTGTAATTGAAGATAAGAGTTAACTCTAATGAGCCTTTTAAAAAAAAGAAAAACTCTAATGAGAGTATTTAGATTATTTTATCTTATTTTTATTTTTTTTAAAAATTATATTAATTAATAGATTATTTGAATCATCATCGATCATGAATCCATTTAAAATAATTTAATATTTCAAAATTTATATATTTTTAAAAAATAATAATAAATAATAAATAAAAATTCTTAAATATGAAAAAATCTTAAAAGAAATTGATAATTTTCTGAAAAAAGTTTAAAATGATTTTTACTGTGTATCAATGGATGGGCAGTGAACATTATTTTAAAAAATAAAAAATAATAATTTTAAAAATAAAATATTGTTGTAGGGCTGGAGATTGGATCTCCACAATTAATCATCGCAGACAGCGGCCCACCGACCCAACAGCTTCATCAACTTCATCTCCACAGATCCAACGACCCAACAGCTTCGTCAACTTCATCTCCACCGATTGATCAGCTTCATCTTCATTCTACACCAATTCGCTTCTTCTATTTCATCAACTTCTCTAACTTCATCATTCTCTCCACCCCACACCCACCAAACTCCTCCAAAAGCTCTCTCTTTCCTCTCCACCATACCTACCAGACTCCTTGTCTCTCTTTCCTGTCCGCCATATCCACCACACCCACCGGACTTCAACCTCAAGCCAGGTCATCGTACCCACCATGCTTTCTTCTCTCTCTCCAACCCCGTCGGACCCATCAGACCAAGTCTCCATGGCTGGAGACTCGCTCCTGGTTCTCCAGCCATGGAGACCCAGACCCACAGAAATTTCATACAGTAATTTTTTTTTTTTTTTTCAAGTTTGGTGCAGAATCTGGTTAGGTTGGTGTTGAATCTGCTTGGGTTTGTTGATGATTTCATGCATTTTTTTTTTTTTTAAATTATTTGAGTTGATGATTAAGTTGAAGATAAGATGATTGAGTTCAAGATGATTAATTCAATTTGGCTTTTATTGTTTTTTCAATTTGATTGATGATTTTGATTCTGGGATCCGATTGTTGATTTTGATTCTGGAGTTGAGGATGATTGATATTTTGATTGATTATTATTATTTTTTTTTTTCTCAGTTTGAAGATGACTGAGTTGATGATTGATGATTTTGTTCTGGGAAGGGTGAGGTTGATTTTTTTTTTTTTTTTTTCACTTTTTGAAGATCTTCAACTTCATTTTTATTTTTATTTTTTTTACAAGATTTGGGTTGATCTGACCGTTCTATCTTTGAGATAGACGGCTTAGATCCATTTGAAAAAAAAAACATGTTTTATATTTAAATTTATTTTTATAGTTAAAATTTAATTATTTTAAAATTTTAAAATTAAATTAAATTTTTTTTTTTTTCAAATTGATTTTTACCTTTCATTTTCGAGGTATACGGACCAGATTTTATATCAGGAGCATTTTAGAACAAAATAAAATAAAATAAATTAAAAATAAGAGTAAATTACAATTAACTACGTAGAAAAAAAGTATTTACAAGTGGAATCAAATCTTTCATTTTATTACAATGAAACCCCCGTCGTTAGTCAAAATTTATTGGGCAAATTGTACAAACCTCCCTAAGGTTTGACGAAATTATACAAATATTACGATGTTTGGATAACTCATACGGACACTACCTGAGGTTTCAAAAACTCTGCACGAATCTCCCCTGTCGTCAGTCAACAACGGCTAAATCCTTATGATCAATGGTTAAAAGTATAAAAAGACTATAATACCCTTCAATAAATTTAAAATTAATATATTATACATTTTTTAATTTAATTTGAAAATAAAACAAAATAAATAAAACTGGTCTCCATGGGAGACCAGATCTGGTCTCCCATGGAGACTGACCGTCTCCATCGCTGGAGATGGTGGCCGTCTCCAGCAATGGAGATGACATCTCCATCATTGGAGATTACTTCAGTGATGGAGATCTCCATCGCTGGAGATTACTCCAACGATGGACGTCTCCATCGCTGGAGACGCCGCCGTCTCCAACGATGGAGACCAAGTTTTTTTTTTTCGGTTTAATATTTTCGATTTTCATGACTTTGATATATTTTTGTTTGATTTGATTGTTTGATGATGATAATTGATTTGGTTGGTTTGATGATGATGAATGATTTGATGATTTTTCATAAATGTAGAATATGGAGATAAAGGAGATAGAGATGAGGAGATGATGATGATGGAGGTAGAAGAAGATAGTTGTTTTTTTTTTTTTTTTTTACTATTATAATATTAGTTTAGTAATTAAAAATATTATTTTTAATTAAAATATTTATTAGCTGTGAATTGACCATTTTACCCTTCAAAATTTTGATTTAGCCGTAGTTGACTAACGGTTGACTGATGACAGGGAAGGTTCGTGCAGAGTTTTTGAAACCTCAGGTAGTGCCCATGTAAGTTACCCAAACATCGTAATATTTATGTAATTTCATCAAACCTCAGTGGAAGTTTGTGCAATTTGCCCAAATCTATTAGAGATAACTGAGCGATGGATAGAATTGTCTTTTGAACTTATTTATTTTTTTATTTTTTAAAAATAATTTTTGAAAACCTTTAAATAATTAAATAAAATATTTGGTTTAATTAGATTTCTGTTGTCCATCCATCTTAACATGAACGGGGGAGAATAAGTTGAAATAAAAATTAAATAATTAAATAAAAATAATACTAAGATCTTCACCATTCATCTTAATATAGTAAAGATTCATTTGGAAAAAATTATAAAAATTAAATAAAAACTAAAAGATTACATTAAAAAATTATTAAAAAAAAAATAGAGATCCAGATAACCCAAAAAAAAAAAAAAAACAAGGAAAACTCATGTTCAACTGAACAAAAAACCATCAACTATCGATCTTCAACCTGAAAAAAAAAAAAATCAGCTCAATAAAATCAATCTTCATCCATCCCACTTAAAAATTAGCTCAACAAAATCAAAAATAAAATTCATCTTCATCCATCTACTCAATAACAGAAATTAAAAAAAAAAAAAAATCAACAAAAAAATTGAAAAAAAAAAAGTCCAGAAATCTGGTTCCAATCCACTCTGGAAACTTGGATTTCCAAGTGATTAGAAACCAAAAAATCTAGGTTTCCAATCACACCCACCCATGGATAGTGACCAACATTAACATCCATTCACGGCCACCCATCAAACATCAAACACACGACAACCAACAAACACCCACCACACCCACCGACACCCACATTGAACAGCCAGAAACCACCTATCCACCACCACTATCAAAATCATCAAAAATCACCAAACCAAGATGAAAATCATAAAAAATCATTAAAATCTACATAAAAGACAAAATCATCAATCAAACTGAAAAAATAAAAATAAAAATAAAATAAAACCCATCTAGGTTCGTATCGACGAACCCAGATGAAGTTTCATCTGAGTTTGTCTAGGTTTGAAAAGAAGAAGAAGAAAAGAAGAAGAGAAAAAGAAAAAGAATAAGAAGAAAGAGAGATAGAGAGAGAGAGAAAGAGAGAGAGACGGTGACTATGGCTGGTGGGAGAAGGAGAAGAAAATAATATGGTTGGTGATTGACTTTTCGTTTTTTTTTTTAATTTTTAAAATTTAATTATTTTTTAATTTAATTATTTTATATTTTTTTAAAATAAAATGGTTAGGTCATTTTGGTATTTTAGCCATATTTATACCATTTGCTGTCAATTTTAACGGAGATTCCCTAGCGTTGAGTAGCTAAATTGTAATAAAACGGAAAACTTGACTCCTGTTGTAAATATTTTATTTCTTGGTAGTTAAATTATAATTTACTTTAAAAATAATTATAGTTTATATAAATTTTTTTATTAATAAAATTTATCATATAAATAGATAGAAAACTTTCTACATATATTATTAAATATATATTATGTAACTCGAATTTCTATCACGAATGTAAAATGAAAGTGTACTAATTACTTAAACTATAAATGGAAGTGCAATTTAAACTTAATTAAATATATTTTTATTTTTAAAATTTGGACAAGTTAACCTCTATTATTTTAATAATAAAATCCCATAAAATAACACTAAAACACTGGTGAGTTTATGTACTAGTACTAAAGAACGAAAACAAATTCACAATATTTATTAAGTTATGAACGAGATATAAAAGAAATCTGAAAGATTGAAAAATTGAAGGAAAATTAATCAATATTCTATGAAAATATTTTATAGTTTGCGATAAAAAAGTAATTTATGATAATTAACGATAATTGTTCATAAATATATATATAAAAGAAAAATCATAGTTCTTGGTAGGTTATCAATTTTTTTTAAGTCAAAATACTTTGAGTTTTTAGATTTGCTTGGTTGATAAGTATCCATGTTATTTGTTTTTACAATCCAAATTCGAACACCAACTAAATCACACACCTTATTCATTACCTTTGAAAAAAAGAAAAGAAAAGAAAAAGCACATGTTGCCATTCATTACTTAAAAAAAAAAAAAAAAAAAAAAAAAAAAACAGCACATGTTGCTGTTCATTACCTTTAAAAAAAAGCAAAAAAAAGAGAGCACATGTTGCCGTTCATTACTTAAAATTTTGAAAAAAAAAAAAAAAAAAACAGTACATATTACTGTTCATAATCTTTAAAAAAAAAAAAAGAAAAAAAAAAAAGAAGAAGAAGCATATGTTGTAAGTGAGGACCATCAAGCCATGTAACGTTTGGCGTTCATAATTACTTTAGAAATTATATATATATATATATATATATTCATTTATATATTTAAATATCTAATTAGCATCATATATCTAATAAATTTTCATAAAATTTCAGGGGAGCAAGTGTCACTCCTAGCCCTATACTAGGTCCGCCCTTGGTGGACGGTTGAGATTTTTTAAGTTTTCAAAATTTTTTTCTCACAAAAGTGGAACCACAAATTAGTTAGTTAAGGGCATTTTTGTCTTTTCACTCTATTTTGTCAATTACAAGTTATCTCAAACGATCAACATGGTCAAACCGTTAGTGTAAGGGAGGATACTGTAGTAAAATGTAAGTGTGGTTTCCGTTTGTAATAAAATATATATTCAAAAGGTTTTAAGTAATTCACTCATATATATATATATGTAGTGTTTTTATAATCAGAACGTCATAATTTTAAAAAGTAAGAATCAATCAATTAAATTCACCCATTACATTTGAATTAAATAAGAAAGAGAATTTGTTTTAAGAGAGATAATACAATCGAAAAATTTGATTGATTAGTCTTTATTTTTTAAAATTATGACGTCTTGATTATAAAAACACTATATATATATATATATATAATATGCTGACTTGACCTTGAATCATTACATATTGTAAACTTATTAGTTTAAGAAACAGTCTGACTTATCTTAACCTATCAAATCAAAGTTAATAACTTTGATTAATCAACTAATTATTATCATAATTCTTACATATTATATATAATGAAGTGAGAACTCCCTAAATCCTAATATATATATATATATATATATATGTAATGCTGACTTGATCTTGAATGATTCCATATTGTAAACTTATTAGTTTAAGATACAATCTGACTTATCTTAACCTATCAAATCAAAGTTAATCACTTTGATTAATCAACTAATTATTATCATAATTCTTAAATATTTTATAATGAAGTGAGATTTTCCTAAATCCTAAGAGATTAAAAGTTCAATTGGTACTATCATCTTAAAATACAAAACGTGGATAATTTTTTCGAATTTAATCTTCTGTCCTATTATAAAATATAGGGTTATTATCAATCAAAAATGGTGAAGACGAGGAGTAAGTCGTCAACTCAATAAGTAAATTCCACATGTCATTAGAAAACTGTAAAATATTTTCAATATTTTACGTAAATGAACCATATAAATACATATTATAACGGTAAATATTTCACATTAACATTTATTAAATAAAAACCAGTAGCTCATTTCATGTAATGCCTATGGTAATGATATGTCAAATTTATCCGTGTGACTCGATATGGTATGTCATATTTACTCGTGTGACTCGGTACGGGATGTCATATTTACCAGTTTGACTCGATAACGGTAGGTCACATATACCCGTGTGACTCAGTAACAGTAGGTGTACACACAATAACGCAGCTAGGACAATAATAACGGTAGCGATACTACGGACAATGAGTAAAAACATTTTATAATACAATTGCAATTTCAATACGTATCATATTTTTCAAATTTGGAGGAATACTTTTGATACAATTGAACATTTTACAAAGACATATAATTGATGACGTAAAATCATTTTAATAGAATGTAATAATAAGTAACGTTGCAAGAATCAAAACTCAATAAAGGCATAACTTTTACGTATATTTTGTAAAAGAATGTTCAAAATCTATTTATCAAAAACATTTTTAGGAAAACAATAATGAAGGTATAAAATATAATTTGCTTAAGATAAAATGACAGTAAATAAAATAACACTAAATAAAATATAAAACATTCAGTTATAAAAACTAAATTTATTACTTGAAAACTATATAATACGTGCCATGAAAAATTTACTTACTTGAAACAATTTAAAACAACTTATTTTTATGTCCAAAAATCAATCGAGCCTTATTCAATTATAACCAGAAAAAATGTCACAATACAACCCTATAGTAATTTTATTTGGACATAAATAACCTTATTGTACTAAACCATAATTTTATCCTTCTTTTTATTTGAAATTTCAGCCTTGACACTGTCAACCTAAGCATTTTTAATTAATTCTCTAGGTCTCCAATCAATCTAAAATTTTATATGGACATTCTAGACACATTAAACAACCTCCAAGAAAAATTTCAACTCCAATCGTGATTGCTAGCAAGCGCAAACATTCATTCATTTCAGCCTATTAAACTCTGTCCAGAAAATATTATTTTTGACTACAGTGTACTCTATGCATTTTAATGAATCTTATAGTTATCAAAAATTGTAAAATCTTATATGCTAATAGAAGACATATAAAATAACCTACACAAAAATTCTTAGATCATTTCACAATCTGTAGCATTCTCAAAAAAATTAAAACTTCAAGGAACAGAAATCCGTCCTGCAGACTTTGGTTCCGACCATAGCCTAATCTTAAATTTATACCTCTTAATACTGTTATCAGAAAATTATAAAGTTTAATATATAAACAGTAGACATATAAACCTATTCACAGTAAAGTTTTATAATTTTTCATTAAGAATAACCTAGTAAAATAGGTTCATACTACGAGTGTTATCGGAGTCCAAAAATTTCAACGAACACAACATTGCAAAAAGCCTAGGAACCAAAATAGAGTTTTAATACTTCTAGAACCAAATCATAACCTTGAGAGAGGAACAAAAATAAAAAGAATACCTACTTGATTCTTGAATACCTTCAAAATAGACCTTAATCTCCATTCTTGCTATTGTTAAGGGTTTAATTCTATTTAAGAGAAAAATATTTTTAATAAAGAATGAGAGTTTTTTTTTTTTTTTTTTGAGAAATTTGGCTGCTAATATAAAAATAGATAAGAGAAAGAAAAGAACAAATATATATATATATATATATATATATGTGTGTGTGTGTGTGTGTGTATGGCTCAAACCCTAATTGTAGTGATTAGGGAAAATATATAAACATATATATTTTTGTCAATTATTTATTTCCTTCAAATACTCCTCAATTAATAGAAAAATATATTTTTCCATCAATTGCTCCCAAATTGGCAGCCCAAATTTAACTAATTGCTTGAGGGATGGAAAAATATCTTTCTTAATTAGTGCAAATCATATATTTATTTGTTTATTCTTTCTATTATTTTCACAACCACCAAATTAAGCTTTCGTTCAATTGTTTTAATATTATTATACAACTTGGACTTATACTCAATTTAGGCTCATTTATTAATTTTTATTTGGCTCAATTAATCTCTTGGATCCACTTGGATTCGGACCTTATAATAACCAATTGCATCCATACAACGCATGACACTATTTACATGTCATTGACGTTTATTTATGTTGCAGATTATCAAAATTAGACCGTTAAACATCTTTAGTTTTATCAAGTATAATATTTCATCACCGCGCGATTCAATTCATTATCAATAATTTAAAGTAAAAAACCAATATAATATATATGCTATCATTTCTTCAACAACCTCTCACAGGCAGGTATCGAGACAGAGAATTACACCGAGTGAATGTCTTGACATAAATACCACATACAGGGAGCAAATCTGAAGTTCACTTGTTGAAAATATCCTGGAAATCTATAGATTTTCAATTGTAACTATAATATCATATCTGATTCATTTCGTCTTGAACAGCTATACTCATTTGATTTGATAACACTTCTTATTCATTACTTAAATGCACCATCAAGTTAAACTAGAAATTCATGTGTACTTTATTTTTACACAATAATAGTCTTAAATATCAAATAAACAAATTACAGTCTTGATGTCACCATAATTAACAAACAACTGACAAATTATAGTCCGTTTACTAAGAAAATGCAAAAGCGAGCACATATTTATAAAGCCTCAAAGCTTCCATCTGTAAAATAGATGGTGAGAGGAACCGAAGAGTGTAAAAGAAATTAATGTGTTTCTCTCTTTAGTTCCATCAGTTGGAGAAGTCCATGTCCACCTGCATCATTTGGAATAATTAATAGGTAAGAAATAGTATAAAAATAAAAATAAAAATTTATTGCTGTAATTTCCATCTGCTGTTACTTTGAACTTCTTTAAACCAGTCACATTTTTCTCAGTACCCATAATTTCTCTTCTCTTAAAATCTCTACTCTAAATTCATGAGTACTGACATTCATAAAAATTAAAAATATTATAGTGGAAATAATGTCAAAATCACTCTAAACTAATAGTTAGTATCTATATGTGTGTGTTTGTCCGTGTGTGTGCGAGCACGTTGCATTTAAAAATGGAGAATATTCCAAACCTACTTATGAGATTACTTTCCCATCGATTTGTATGTCTGGAATATGAGCTATTTTGAGCCACTCATTCCCACTCCTTTTTCGAAGTTCTGAATTCAGCAGAGGACAGTCACTGATGTACAAATAACTTAGAGAAGAGGGTAGGCCCTCGTCAGGCAAGGAATGAAGCTTGTTGCAGCTGTTGATCTCCAGTGTTTTAAGAGACGTCAGCTGTTTAAGTCCCTTGTAGTCCAAAATTTTGAGATTTGGGAGTCTGCTGATTTGTAGAGAGATGAGGTTCTGTGGAAGCAGGTTCTGCTCTGGAAATGACTCCAAGTCTTTACTTCCATCTTCAATTTGGATACGACTACAGTGCTCTAACCTACGCAATCCCCACTCAATACAGGGTGTGAGTTTGTGGCAAATACTGATGCAAACTAAATTTAAGCTTGACGGAAGACCCCCTCTTGGAACTAACTCTACTTCTGGACATTCATTTATAAATAATGACTGAAGAGATGTGAACCCGTGCAGTTGACCTGGAAGCACTTTGAGATTCTTGCAATTAGAGAGCAGGATTGATGTGAGATTGGGAATACCCAATTCTGCTTCAGGGAAAGATATAAATTGAGTGCAATCCCCGATTTCCAAGGCATCTAGGAACTTGTGATCTTTTGTGATCGAGAGGGAATTGAATTTTGCACAATCCCAGATAGATAACATTGTGAGCTGCGGAAAAATGGCTAATGGAAAGGACTCGAGAGAATCACAACTGCTTTCTATGCACAAGGTTTCAAGGAATTTATGCTTCTCTGCAGTGGAGAGGAACTGTACTTCTTTACATTTACGGATGTGTAGAGTCTTCAACTTTTTAGGCAAACGGCTCACTTGAATGGACTTGAGCAAATGACAATTGATGATATACAAATGTTGAAGATTGTTGAGCTTATTCAAGTCTGCAGGAAGGGACTCAAGGGCATCACATGCTTCAATTTCAAGACTACACAGCATTTGCGGCAAGCTTTCTAATTGTGACAAATGAGAAACATTCGTGCTCTCATGTTCAGGACTAGACTGACTATCTTCGTCATGCTCTCTGTTCCCAATTGCAGGCAAGGAGTTATTTGATGCCCCTCCATGCTTAGCATTCGAGCTCTTTTGTTGAGGACTAGAGATGTCCTCCTGACTACCTTCCGGCAGTTCTTTTCCTCTGTCTTTCACCTTATCGCCTTTATGTAACTGCTTTTCAACTGTAACTGTTTCGTCAGTTGAAATTTCTACTTGAGCTGAAGGAGGGAGACACAAGGATAAGTGATTCGTATCATACTTGGGACAACTTTTAAGGCACATTCGCTTAAGGCGAGGAAACACTGCTGGTTGCATTTCAGAAGCAATCCATCCTTTCCATTCTGGCATGTCCTGAAAAACTAGAATTTCTAGTGAAGGAAAAGGGTTGGCTGAAACATTATTCACCCTGAAGAATTCTGGACCAATTTTTTTTACTCCTCTCATCCCTTCAATGATGAGTTCCCTAAGAGACGGTAACTGCCCAAGTGGAGGCAGGTGTGGACAGCTATTACAGTCACTAAGATGCAAGAACACCATCTTGGAAAAGGAAGAATCTCCTACCCAATCTGGAAAGCTCATCCCATTGTAAGATATAATGCTGAGCTTTTCCAAATTTCGATGTGGTTCCAACTTTTCAAGCACATTTGTTGCATGCTGGGAATTTGCTGTGGCATCACTCCATTTCAACTCTAGCACTTTAAGATCTGCCTTATTTTTCAAATTGGCCTGAGACGCATCGCTAGCAGATGTCACATTCTGCAACTGTGAAATGCAAAGGGTCCCTCGAATATTTTTAAGGGACCCCAACTCTCTGATATTTGAGCCGCTGTACTTGCCAACAACAAAGTCAGACAAACTTTGAAGGCTTGTCAAGCAACCCATTTTTGCTGGCATCATTTTTAAGCATGTTTCTCTTATATCAAGATGACGCAAACAAACAAGCCTCCTGAACTTCTTCGGCAATTTAGAGAGCAAATGGCAATACGACAACAACAATGTTTGTAAATTGTAGAGAGCGGTTACAATGTCAGGAAGCCTAGTAATTTCGGTGTGAGAGAGGTCTAAGTATTGCAAAAGTTTCAATGCTCCAATTGAATGAGGCCACTCAGTGATGGTATTATGAGAGAAAGAAAGGACTCGTAAACATCGCCAATTCTTAGCCCTTTCAAGAAACCAACCACTTAACTCTGTTGATCTTTCCCCTGGTGGCAAATAATACAGCAAAAGAGTTCTTAACTGGCTAGTATTACAACAAATGAGCTGATGATATGACTTTACACTCAATGATAAATGTCGAACTCTTCTAGACGGCAGGCCGGCCGGGTCATTAAGGAAACTGAAACAAAAATTTCCTGATACTAATTGAGCTAAATTATGCATAAGAGGATGCATAACAAAGCGGGAACTGTTTGCATCTGATTTTTGGAAAAATGACCTAAAGGTCAATTCATCAAAGTACTCATGACCGACCTCTTCAATTGTTCTATGTTTGGAGTGTTGCAGAAAGCCTTCTGCCATCCATAAGAGGACTAACTTCTCTTTATCATATTCATGATCATAGGGAAATATAGAACAATAAGCAAAGCATCGTTTGAGATTTGGAGGAAGAGAATCATAACTCACCCAAAGAATTGAAACAGCAGGAAGAGAATCATAACTCACCCAAAAAATTGAAAAATCATCCTTGTTTGTGAACAAATCAGAGAGTTTCCTTAATAAAGCTTCCCATTCTTCAACAGATGGCTTAAACCGCAGCATGGTGCCTAGTGCGACTATTAATAAAGGCAAGCCATAACACTTGGTAACAATGTTTTTGCCAATGGCTTCTAATCCCCGATGTAAACCAATTTCTTTATCTGCAAATGCATGTTTAGCGAAAAGCATCCAGCTACAGTCAGAATTTAATGGCTTCAAATCATAATCGGGAAGAGTCCATTTAGGTCTATACATCCTTAGGGAACGCCGTGTAGTCAGAAGAATCTTACTTCCTTTCGCTCCTTCTATAAGATAACTATGTATCTTCTCCCACTCCCTGCCCCTGTCCCAGTCCCCAAACCAGAAAGAAGGAACATCATCCAAAACCAGTAGAAATTTCTTCATGTTGAGAATCTTATTCAACTTAACCCCAATGTTTCTTGAGTCCACAATACTGAAAGCCTCGGAAAAAGCTTTAATCAAACCTTCATGAAAAGAAAGGTTTTGTGAAAGAGAAGCCCAGCCTTTCAAGTCAAACTGCTCACTCACCCTGTAATCGTTGTATACAAGCTGAGCAAGGGTGGTTTTGCCCACTCCATCTATACCGACAATGGGAAGAACAGTTATTATATCATCAGTTACATGGTCTGACAGTAAGAGCTTAATTATAGCCTCTTTATCTTCATCCCTACCACATACCTGGCATTCATCTTCAATGCAGTCTTTGGCAGCTGATAATGGATAAGGTTCCCTCAATATACGAGAAGCTTCACTTAAGCAAAGTACACCTTTACCTCTATGAAGAAGAGGTGTTATGCGACTATTTATCTCTTCCAACTGGTCTCCTATAATGGCAGAGATGATTCTTTGAACCCAAGTTTTTACGCTCCAAGGCTTGGATTCCAACTGGTAGTGCACTCTTTTGGAGGCAATCTCGTCCAGCAGATCCTCAAGATCATAGCTGACTGCTTTGAGATCGCCAAACCACTCTTTTACTTCTTCGTCCTCAAATGCCTTGAAGTCAGCATCATCAAGAATCGCATCAAGACTCAACAAATTTCTCTTCAAATTATTCAGCAACCCTGCATCCAGTTTCAGTTCACCAAAGAATTCTGAAATGTAAGCAGAAGAGATCCTGCCGTACAGTTGCTGAAGAATAGAAGCCTGAGCCATCTTTTCCTCTGACAAGTTTTCCGCAGCCATCAGAGACATGCTTCCCTTAACTATCTCCACTGTGGACACGTTTTTCCTCTTATCATCCTCTGTCAAACACTGGAGAGATCCTAGGGGTGGTGGTCTATTTGATGTTATTGACACATCAGTTCTCTGCGACACAATGCTGTCGGGTAACTGGAGTTCTTCTACTTCCAGCAGTCCTGCAGTCGAAGGTCTATCCTGTAGCTTCTCTTTTCCTCTGACTTGCACCTTATCGCCTTCATGTAACTCCTTTTCAACAGTAAATGGTAGTTCTGGAAGTGTTTCCTCAGTTGGAAGCATGGAGGTTTCCTTACTAACTAAAATTTCAACTTCAGCCAAAGGAGGGAGACACAAGGCTAAGTGATTCTCATACTTGGGACAACTTTTAATGCACATTCGCTTAAGGCGAGAAAACTTTACTGGTTGCATTTCAGAAGCTATCCATCCTTCCCATTCTGGCATTTCCCCAAAAACTAGAATCTCTAGTAAAGGAAAAGGGTTGGCTGAAACATTATTCACCCCGAAGAATTCTGGGCCAATTTTTTTCACTCCTCTCATCCCTTCAATTATGAGTTCCTTAAGAGATGGTAACTGCCCAAGCGGAGGAAGGTGTGAGCAGCTATTACAGTCACTAAGATGCAAGAACTCCATCTTGGAAAAGGAAGAATCTCCTACCCAATCTGGAAAGCTTATCCCATTGTAAGATATAATGCTGAGCTTTTCCAAATTTTGATGTGGTTCCAACTTTTCAAGCACATTTGTTGCATGCTGGGAATTTGCTGTGGCGTCACTCCATTTCAACTCTAGCACTTTAAGATCTGCCTTATCTTTCAAATTGGCCTGAGACGCATCGCTAGCAGATGTCACATTCTGCAACTGTGAAATGCAAAGGGTCCCTCGAAGATTTTTAAGGGACCCCAACTCTCTGATATTTGAGCCGTTGTACTTGCCAACAACAAAGTCAGACAAACTTTGAAGGCTTGTCAAGCAACCCATTTTTACTGGCATCACGTTTAAGCATGTTTCTCTTATATCAAGATGACGCAAATAAACAAGCCTCCTGAACTTCTTCGGCAATTTAGAGAGCAAATGGCAATACGACAACAACAATGTTTGTAAATTGTAGAGGGAGGTTACAATGTTAGGAAGCCTAGTAATTTTGGTGTGAGAGAGGTCTAAGTACTGCAAAAGTTTCAATGCTCCAATTGAATCAGACAACTCGGTGATGGTATGATGAGAGAAAGAAAGGACTCGTAAACATTGCCAATACTTAGCCTGCTCAAGAAAAAATGCATTAAAACCTGTTGAGCTTTCCCTTGGTGGCAAATTATACAGCAAAAGAGTCCTTAACTTCCAAGTATACCTACAAATGAAGTTTTGATTTGAATTTACCCTCCATTTTAAATTCCATGACAAATGTCGAACTCCTCCAGACGGCCTGTCAGTCGGCCTGTCAGTCGGCTCGAGAGAAGAGTAATCGATGAAACGGAGACAAAATTCTCTTGATGCAGATCGAGCTAAATTACGCATAAGAGAATGCATAACAAAGCGGGAACTGTTTGCATCTGATTTTTGGAAAAATGACCTAAAGGTCAATTCATCAAAGTACTCATGACCGACCTCTTCAATTGTTCTATGTTTGGAGTGTTGCAGAAAGCCTTCTGCCATCCATAAGAGGACTAACTTCTCTTTATCATATTCATGATCATAGGGAAATATAGAACAATAAGCAAAGCATCGTTTGAGATTTGGAGGAAGAGAATCATAACTCACCCAAAGAATTGAAACAGCACCCATCTTTGTGACCAAATCAGAGAGTTTCCTTAATAAAGCTTCCCATTCTTCAACAGATGGCTTAAACCGCAGCATGGTGCCTAGTGCGACTATTAATAAAGGCAAGCCATAACACTTGGTAACAATGTTTTTGCCAATGGCTTCTAATCCCCGATGTAAACCAATTTCTTTATCTGCAAATGCATGTTTAGCGAAAAGCATCCAGCTACAGTCAGAATTTAATGGCTTCAAATCATAATCGGGAAGAATCCATTTAGTTCTACCCCCCGGCGGGGTGGGAGCCACTGTAGTCAGAAGAATCTTACTTCCTTTTGCTCCTTTCAAAAGATAAGTATGTACCTTCTCCAAGTTCCAACACCAGTAAGAAGGAACATCATTCAAAACCAGTAGAAATTTCTTCATGTTGAGAATCTTATTCAACTTATCTTCAATGTTTCTTGAGTCCACAATACTGAAAGCCTCAATACTGAAAGCCTCGGAAAAAGCTTTAGTCAAAGCTCTATCAAAAACAACGTCTTTTGAAAAAGAAGCCCAGCCTTTCAAGTCAAAGTGCTCGCTCACCCTGTAATCGTTGTATACAAGCCGAGCGAGGGTGCTTTTGCCCACTCCACCTTCACCCACAATCGGAATAACAGCTACACGATCATCATCTTCATTGTCTGGCAGTAAGAGCTCAATTATAGCGTTTTTATCTTCAGCCCTGCCATATACTTGGGAATCATCTTCAAGATGGACTTTGGCAGCTGATAATGGATAAGGTTTCCTCATCATCCAAGAAGCATCACTTAAGCCAAGTTCTTCTTTAACTCTCTGAAGAAGAAGTTTTATGCGACTACTTATCTCTTCCAACTGGTCTCTTACAGTAGGAGAGATGATTTTATCAAGGTAAGTTTCTATGTTCCAAGGCTTGGATTCGAACTGGTGACGCAATCTTTCAGTGGCAATTTTGTCCAGCAGATCCTCAAGATCATAGCCGACATCTTTGAGATCGTCCAACCACCGTACATATTTGTTTTTCTCCGTATGTGAGTCGGACCCATCATGATCAACAATCCGATCACGGCTTTGCCAATACAACCACCATCCTTCACCGTTCAGACATGCCTTGGACTCAGCATCATCAAGAATCGCATCAAGACTTTGCAGATTTGTCTTCAAAGTTTTCAGCAACCCCTCGTCCAGTTTCAGTTTACCAAGTAATTCTGAAATAGGAGGAGAAGAGATCCTGTCAAACAGTCGTTGAAGAACAGAATCCTGAGCCATCATTTCCTCTGACTAGTTGTCCTCAGCCATCCGGGACATGCTTCCCTCAGCTATCTCCATAGCAGACATGTTTTTCCTCTTTTAGTGAAATGGAAACGAAGCAACACAAAAAGGGAAGAAGAAGATGCTGGTGGAGTTTCCACCATAAAAGTTTCTACAATTTCTCAGCTACTTCTATCAGGTCCAAAATGAAGATACAAAAACAAATGAAATTCTTTTTTTTTTTTAGGATGAAAGCAATTTTCTGGTTTTAAGCAGAATCTAAGCAGATAGAAGATCTACTTAGCAAAAATTTTATTGAGGATAAAAGAAGAGAAGAACAAGAGAGATTAACAAGAGTAGAAAAGCAGGATTCCCAACAATCAAAGAGAAAGGGAGAGAGCCTCTCATTCTTTTGTTACTTTTCACATAAACAAGCAAATTGACTCCACTGAAGAGCTTAATTTTTATTTGTTTATTTATTTTAAGTTTGTAGAAAAATTTTCATTTTCGTTCTGTTCAAATTATTAATTTTTCAATTATATTTACATTTTTGGGACTCATGATTCATAAAGATTGTTAAATATATTAATTCAGTTTCTTTAACCAAAGTTTTTTTTTTTTTTTTTTGAAACTCTTTAACCAAAGTTTTAACTATCAAAATCACAGGATATGTAAATTGATTCTTTTAATTGAAGGAAATAAAACTATAATTTTACTTGCTAACCTTTCAATTTTCATAATTAAACAATTTAGTATTGACTTGTAAGTTAATAAAGATCTAACACTTGTTATTAAATTTTGAGAGTTAAGAAATCAAAAAATTCTTTTGGAAAATTTTCTTAAACTTGAACAGATTGTAACATAAATATTGAATAAATATAAAAGGTAAGTAAACAAGTTGTACTTTAAAACATATAATTATTTGGAAAGTTTTATATTTATTAATGTTTCTCTTATACTATACGTAACTGTTCAGATTGTGATTGAAGTGTTTTACAAAATTGGACTTAAAAACAAAATAAAATAAAAAATATTGGGAGGACTTGCCGTATCAATTGAATCCTACCCTACTGCTTGTTTTGTAGACCCCTATTAGATGATGGTGTCTCCAACTGACCTACCACTTTGATGGGGAAAGTATTGGAAAAGTCCTCATTCCACAAATTCAATAATATATAGGGTTAATTGCAACAACTAACGCTGAGGTTTTCGACAAAAATTTAATATTCAACTAATTGTATTAATTGCTGTAGCTACCCTTCTAAACAGGCAAAATCCATCAATTTTAACAATGGACTAAGATTGAATGATAAAAAGTTAAAAATACCCTTAGAATTTATTTGTAAGTCTCAATTGCCTTTTATTGTTAAAATAATCGATTTTAAATTATGAAATAATAATTAAATAATAATAAACTTAAACTTATAATAAAAATATATGAATCAATTTTTAATAAAATTATAAAATTTTATTAAACTAAAACCTTTAAAAAAAAAATACAAAATAAAGAGAGACCACAGTGGCAATGGCAAAACTGGTGGTGCCTCAACTGAAACCGACGCTACTAGTTTCCTCAACGATAGGTCCTTCGATTGACCTCTGGTGCTCCCTGAGGAAGCACGGTCGATATGGAGAGGAGGTTGCGACGATGATTAACGTTTTCTTGAATAGAACGGGAGGATGAGGAGACGTTATATTCCGTGGATGAGACCGTCGGGTCAAATGACGTAATCAAGCCGGGTAACTCAGCAGAATCGACTGTTAATTTGCTGAAAGTGTTGGTGGTCAAATGGACGAGATCGTTGTTCAAAGTGTTATGTTTGACGTAGGTGGGTTTGTCAAACGACCAGTGATGAGAGTGGATTATTTTGTGTAAAATGTGAAACATCAAGAGGGTTTGTACGAGCTTGAGGTTTCCAGGTTCGAGTAGGAACAGTTTGAAATCGGGTCGAGGTCATGCTCCAAGGCTTCTTCTGGTATAAATCTACCAAAGCTTTGTATCACTCTCCCAACCCTAGATGGGCATTTCTAAGGGTTTGCAGGTACTCTAGAGCTACCATCTTGAATTTTCACTTTTCACTTTCTAAAGCCTCGCCTCTCTTCTCCTCTCCTCTCTTGCTTTCTCTTTATATGCCTTTTGTTGAACCAAAAGAACAGATGGAACCATGATTTGCACCCCTATTTCTTAGATAGAGGAGGCCGACCTTATTCTGATGGAGCGTTTACCATTTCTCTTTTCACTAGAGAAGACAACCGTCAACGATGTTTTTTTTTTTTAATAAATATTATATAATTTTAAATTTAATTATTAAATTTGTTATTTCATAATTTAAAATATATTACAATAATCATTTTACCCCAATCCTCCAGTCAATCATTATATTTAACTGAGATTGACTAACGAAATTGGGGTGTTATACAATTAAAAGGATTTGTTGAATATTAAACCATATTGAAAAATTTGAGGTAAGTTATTACAATTTACCCTAATATATATTACATGTTAAAGAATCGTTGTTTTCTTATATATATATATATATATATATATTGTCGTTGTTAAAAAAGGAAAATTTTACTTTAGTCCTTAATATTTAACAAAATATTATTTTTTTACCTATTTATACATTTTGAATATCCGTCATCTCTAATATTTTAAAAATTCATTAATTTAATCTTATTGACCAAAAACTTAACAATAAAATGTAACAGAAGTTGCGTAAAGATGGATCTACCTCTTATTTTAGTTAGAATAGTTGAAATGATGTAATTACCTTCTTAAAAAGCTGATAAATACAAAATAACCATTTATATTATTATGAAAATGTCATTGATCATCTTCTAATTAATTAGTGACTTTCAACCTTAATGGGCCGGACAGTGACTTATAAATGCCACGTGTTAAGCATAAAAAATTTAAGAAATTAAAATATATATAATTAAAAATATAAATATTAAATGAATAAAAATTAATTTTGAAAAAAATAAATAAAAATTAAAAATCCACATCTTCAATCCCTTCATCTTCATTTTCAACCACCTCATCTTCAACCTGACAACCACATATGTGTTCATCTTCAATCAAAAACATAAACCATAGGATCTATCATCATTTTGAATAAAAAAAAAAATATGGATGTTAGAGATTTCGTGTAAATAAATACAAAAAATTAAAATTGAAAATTTTTAAAAGAAGAAAAGGGTGATTGATGGTTTAGGTTCAAACCTAGATCTTACTTTTAAAGATCTGGGTTTTTGAACCCAAATCTCAAATCTGAAAGAGCGCGCTCAATCATTTATTCATCCATAACTTCCTCCACTCCATCTTCACGCCACCACCAAAACAGAAGCCTACCTTCATCGTCTCTCAATGATGGCACACTGTCTCCTTTTACACCGACCAAACCAACGCCAACGTCTCTCGCACCCTCCTTGTCGCTGACGAGTACTTTGATACCACATACTCCCACGGTCAGCAGTTAACACGTCTTTCCATCCAGCAAGTCATCTCCACCGTTGTCAAGTTCGCACCTTTCCCCATAGACCACAAGAATGACGTCTACCTCGTGTTGTCTTCTCCACCAACCACCACCACGCTCTTCTCCTCGGAAACCAGAGCCATTTTCGTCATAGACTCTTCCCTTTCCTCGTCCTCCTCCATTCTCCGTTTCTTTTCCTCATAAACAATCGCGTCAATGAAATCCGACCTTGCCTTCGCCTCACACTCGTAGTCCACATCTCACGAGACTGCACTGACGAAATCAACCTTCGTCTTAGTCAACGA
>CM038003.1:5805996-5808905 GCA_021234005.1 Nephelium lappaceum
TTACACGCGCAAAATTTGAGAAAATCCCGCATGAATGTTCTACCATACTAGGTATTCAAGAATCAGTACATGAAATTTTAATGAATTTGAAAGAAATGAAAAACCGATTTGAGCAATTTTTGATGTTTTCGATATTTGTTGTGTTTTGGATGCCGTGTATTAAATTTTAGTGTTATATGTGGTTAGATACGATCGTAGGCAGTGTTAGCATAATTGTGATATATCTTTTGTTTTTAATGATGGACATGAATCAGTTGTGTTAGATTTTGTTATATATAGTGAGACTAATTAAACATTCTTTGAATGTTATAGGAATGACTCACGAAACGATCGTCATCAACTTTGATGGAGAGTGGAATGGATCTAACTACGTTGGGGGTGAGTCGATCATGTGTGGGGTCTCCAAAGATAGTAGTTTTTCATCGTTGGTGGATGTTGTGTATAGAGAGACTAGCATTGATAGAAGAATGTGGGATATTCGTATATATTATTTACTACAAAGCATGACAAATGGTCAAGTGAAAAAAATACGTATCATGTCCGATCTTGGTGTGGTTGGTTTGATGGCGGTGAGAAATGTTGATATTAGAGAGATTTACATTGATAAGGTTGTAAGAGATTTTGGAGCTGGAGTTAGTAGGCATATCGTTCGTCCAAATGTCACCGACTCAATACCAGACACAAGACATGAGATGCCAAATAGTAATAGACCTGTAGATCCGTATATGGTTCAAAGTCAATTTTATCTGACTTCAGGTGCAGGTAGCAATCAGGTTGATGCTTCGGTCACCCCATTTACATCTATGGAAGGTCCCATTCATGACATTAATAATGATGATATGAATGATGTTAGTGATGATGGAGAGCAAGACACAGATGATAATGGTGATGGGACAGAGGATAGTGATGAAGAGGAAACTGGAGATAGTGATGAAGAGGAAGCTGGAATTAATGATGTCGACGAGGATGAAGGGTTTCCAGAAATAAGATTTTCGGGTTTACAATTTCAGAACAATCCTTCACAACCATACTGGATTGTTCCCGGTGTAGAACTGGGCGACATTGAGGCTACTTCAAGCGCTATGTCAACTGTCTATCAACGTGGTACTTTGTATAAAGGTGCATTCTTTGATAGTAAACAAGAAATGTGTACAGCTATTGGAGAATATGCTCTGAAATCCAAGTTTGAATATCGTGTTAGACGTTCAGACACGGAACGATTTGAAGCTGGTTGCAAGGATAAGAGTTGTAGCTTTATAGTTCGTGCAAGATGCAGAACAGGTTGTTCGATGTGGTTTGTATTGAAGTATGTGGCGGAACACACGTGTCGTCAGGTAGCCATGTAATCACATATGAAAAGTGTGAAGGCTTTTGTTATCGGAAAATTATATGCGGGAAAGGTGGGAAGGGATATTTATACACCTAATCGTTTGATTGGAGAAATGCTAGAGCAGTATGGTGTGCAGATCTTGTACAGTAAAGCTTGGAAGGCTTTACAATATGCAAAGAAACTAGCATATGGACAAGCGGACGAGTCATATCAACAACTTCCGTCCTACTTTAAAATGTTAAAAGTATCAAACCCCGGCACCATGACGGCAATTGAGAGGGATGAAAACAACCGGTTCTTGTATTCGTTCGTTGCACTTGGAGCTTGTATTGAGGGTTTTCGATCTTACATGAGACCGGTTGTTGCTATTGATGCCACCCATTTGAAAGGTGAATACAAAGGGGTGATTTTTTTTGCTGCCTGCAAAGATGGGTCGGAGATGATTTATCCCATCGCTTTTGGATTTGCTGATGGAGAGTCAGACCGTTCATGGACTTGGTTTTTAAGCAGATTACGAGAGGCGATCGGTGTGTCAAACGATTTGCTTATCATATCCGATCGTCACAAAAGCATATCAAATGGGATGAGTGTAGCTTTTCCCGAAGTCCTTCACATATTGTGTTTTTTCCACCTGTGGCAAAACCTGAAGCAACACTGTAAAAACTATTCGAATGTAGTGGAAAAAGCATTTTACAGTGCAGCATACAGTCATGTGCCATATGACTGCGATAGAATGTTAGAAGAAATTCGGGCGTTGCATCCGAAATCATATGACACTTTGGTATCGGTTGGGGTAAGCAGGTGGTCACGGGTATATTGTCCAAACAGAAGATATGACATGATGACCACTAACATTGTAGAATCACTCAACAATTGCATGATGCAAGCACATCGCTTGCCAATAACTACCGCACATGAATATGTGAGAAATGTGTTACAAAGATGGTTTAATAATAGATGTGGTGTTGCTAAAAAACTCACGACTTTTGTTATCACTGCTGCGTACGATCGAATCATGTTGGCCAAAAATTTATCAACGGAAGGTACTGTATATCCTATTACAGAACCGATCATATACAGTGTTCTACATCCTAGCAAAGGTGATGCGGTGGTTAATATTGAAACGTGCACATGCACTTGCTTGAAGTGGAACTTAGATCAGTTGCCATGTATTCATGCATGTGCTGTAGCCAGGTATCATAATTGTACGTTGTTAATTTCTATATTTAATGTCATATCAATCTTTTACATTTAAATAAATATTTATGATACATGTCAGGTTTAAGGGCGTCAGTTGTGATACACTTTGCAGTCATTATTATAGCACAGAGTGGCTGAAAGCTACATATGCACGTCCGATCAATCCGTTCCTAAATTGTCTGATTGGAATGTTTCCGCGGAAGTTAGAAGCATGATTGTACTACCACCCATAGGAAAAAGGCACGCAGGTAGGCCAAAAGAGGTTCGGATTCCTTCCGTTGGGAAGCTCGTTGAACTAAGAAGTGTGGAAGATGTGGTCAGAGGGGACATAACCGTCTTCGTTGCCCTAACCCTCCAACATCCTTCAGTGGAAGGACGA